>CM055655.1:14673470-15073823 GCA_029378335.1 Agrilus mali | reverse complement strand
ATCATGACATCTAATAAATACAGCATCAATTGTTGTTGCATATCTGGAAGAAGGTTCTCTTGGATTGTTGTTAATTTGCAATTGAAATTCTTTTTGGAGGAACGTAACTAATATGACACTGATTCATCTTTAGCAAAATTTACATTGAAATCTCCAGCTAAAATCAATGGTAGTTTATCTTAATTGGTTTTAAAAATGATTAAAGCCTCTGTGACTGTACGGAAATAATTTCTCATGTAAAAATGAAATATCATTCATGTCAAGTAAAAAATTTGTCAAATGGTAAGGAATACATAGGGATTTGAATTTTCCCCCTTATTTATTGTCTATTTTTCTTAAAGTGCTGTCCCAGGCCCCAATATTAAAGTGCCCAGCTGAAATTGCCTCTTAATGACAAACGTTTTGGATCTTATTAATTACTTATGCTTGAAAAGCTCAAAATAGTTCTAAAGCTTTTATAAGGCTGTTTGAAGTACCTAATAAATCGTTGTAAACCCTGGGAGCAATTACGGTAATGATACTTCAGGTAATTGAGAGGTTCCATAACACTTGTCGAAACTCAGCTGCAACGACAGACTTAATAAGGATTATTGTTCATTAACATTGTCAGTAAATAAGGTTGGAACCGTCCTCTTTTTGACCAAATCAGCTAGTCCGTTCAATTTGATTTTACAGTTTTGTATTATAAAGTCAAAATTGTAAATCTTTTACTGTATTATTTATTATTGACACAATAAATTAATTCACCCCTATACTTACTACAAGAAAGAGAAGGATACCCCCTTGTCCCTCTTGGCGAGTCGGAGGTAATAAGCAGTGCAGGTACCATTTATAATGTTGTCGCATCTTTCTCTTCTATGTTTGAAATTTTTAGAGTTGTCTCTTTTATTATTTTGCTGCGAAAAGCGAGACAAACACACGCAAACTATAAAAGCAGAACAGAAATGAGCAGAATTGAAATACTGCCTGCATCACTTGTATCTCATCCTCATCAAAAATGATGGGGGTGTCCTTCTCTTTCTTAATATTCATATTCGTCATCAACCTGCCAATCTAACAAAACATCTAAAACGCAAATATTTTCGGAAGAGCACTTACCTTCACAGGACTCCTTAGGGACTCCATTCCGAGAGTTTCTATTTAATGCCCTCGAAGATATCGATCTTGACATCTGCCCCTCCCTAAGGGATCTCATTTCCTACACCCTCTCAGACCCTTCCAGGGTGCAGCTTATAACAAGGGTCGACTCTTTCTTGTTGGACTTCTTCCGATCCGATTCCAGTGCCAGGAAACCAAAAAATAAAAAGAAAACGAAATATATCAGCTATGGTCAAACATACCTGGTAGCGATAGATCTAGTGCCTTTAAAAAAGCCCAAGACCTTTTTAAGAGAAACAAATCCTCTCTGGCAGATATAATTTTCTCAGGGCGCAAGCTCTTGTCTCCATCAGAACATATTCCTCTCGAGACTGTTGAAATAGCATATAGGGAAATTTTCGAGTCTCCCAGTCCCACTGATGATCGCCCGATTACAGATCCAAAGCCTCAGATAGACATCTTCTATCCAATTACTAAAGAAGAAGTCGAGAAATCGAAATCCAATTGGAACTCTTCGGCGCCAGGCATGGATGGTATCAGCATTCCTAAGGTCAAAACCACACCTAACTGGCCTTAGCAGTTATATACAACATACTGCTAGCCCGTAACATCAACCCTTGTTCTTGGGCTAAGCTGAGAACCATATTAATTCCCAAAGAGGACGAGTCTATGGCTGTTAATGAATGGAGGCCGATCACCATCTCCTCGGCTCTACAGCGACTCCTACAACGCATTATCGCTAGTAGAATCAAGACGTCAATCTCCAACAACGTGCATCAAAGAGGGTTCATAGAAACCGACGGGACCTTAGCTAACTCCATTATTCTGGACCACTCCATCCGGTCCAGATTGGAAGTTGGCCGTCCTTATAACCTTGTATCACTTGACATACGCAAGGCCTTCGACTCGATCTCCTACCATTCCATTGACCGAACTTTGCGACGTTTTGGTATCGGCGATGAGGTAAGAATATTCATCATGTCGTCCATTAGAAACTCCACCACAACAATCCGTGTTGGCAACAAACACTCAGGGTCGATATCCATCAATCGAGGAGTCAAACAAGGAGACCCCCTCAGTTCTCTCCTCTTTAATATGGTCCTTGACGAACTTCTAGGTGCCCTCAACCAGGATAATCAAGGTGGATCCATAGGTGCAAATCATCACTGCACAGCCATGGCATTCGCAGACGACATCATTCTGATGGAGGATAAAGAGGTGAGTCTTCCCAGGCATATCCAGAAAATCTCCCAATTCATAAAATCCTGCGGTATGGCTATAAACCCCAGAAAGTGCTTAAGTGTCATTGCACCTGTAATCAATAAAGTATGCATTCCGACAACCAAGCCCCCCACGCGTATAGACGGTTCTCTCATCCGTGCCGTCAGCGCCATCAATCCTTTTAAATATCTAGGTCATTCCTTCTGAGGCACAGGTATATTCAAGCCGTCATTATCTAACTTACCAATCGGGCTCAAACAGCTTTCTAAGGCCCCTCTTAAACCTGACCAAAAATTTATCATCCTCAAAGATCATCTTCTTCCTCGGCTATTTCAAGCCTTCCAAAACCCAAGGATCACGGGGAAAATTCTACAACAAGCAGGCAGGTTAATCAAAAAATCTATAAAAACTAACACATTCCTGGCGCTACGCTCTATGTCAAAATTCGAGATGGGGGTCTTGGTCTAATACAATTACGAAAACTAATTCCTCAGACATTTTATAAGAGACTACAAAAGCTCGCCTCATCTTCTGACTTTATCGTCTCTGCTGTTTTATCTTCACCATATGGTGAGAGCGTATTTCGCCGGGTTTCCTCGCTAGCCGGAGAAGTTCCCTATGATCAATTCTGGCGGGAAGGAATAACATCAGGGCCTTTCAGTGAGGGTTTACAAGCAGCAAATAAAAATAGGGCCAGCAGGAGTTGGATAACCTCTAGACCTCCTGGATGGACAGGAAAGGACTACGTCCGCGCAATCCATCTGCGGACAAACAACCTCCCCACCGTGGGTATTCCATCTAACCCTCCAGACAAACAACGTTGTAGAGGAGGGCGCGACAAGGTTGAATTCATATCCCATGTCCTGCAAGGATGCCATGTGACCCACTGGGAAAGAATCCGTCGGCATAATGCAGTGGTAGACAAGCTCGCCAGGCACTGTCGGTCTAAAGGCTGGACAGTTGAGTGGGAACCCCATGTCCGACATCCCGACGGAACCCTTTATAAACCCGACCTTGGGACGGTGCAACTCCCTTATCAGTTGCCTATTTCAATAAAAAATTAAAATATAAGCAAGGCCACTTTATTGAAGCTGCCAAAAAGAAATGGTCTAATAAACAATTTTTCTTTTTACCCCTCATAATTGGCGCACGTGGAATCTGGCCGAGAGTGAATTCCCCCACTGAGGCTGGACTACAACTCCCTCCACGTCTAAAATATTCAATGATCCATCTTGTTCTTAAATGGGGCTCGTCAATCCATAGGGCGTTCATGAAAGCCATTTGGAGCCGCAATCATTCCCGTTCCTAAAATACACTCTACTAATTCCCTCCATTCCCAATAAAGCTTCCTTAACTTAATTACAACATACCCTACCTAATATCTAACCCTATTTAGTGCGCGAGGTGATGTCATCTCGCGAGTATCCCGCGAAGTGCTCGATATGTTCGTGTGTGACCGCTGTCTGTAACAGTACAAACATTATTAGTAGGTATTTAAACAATTCAGTAAGGGTACCCTTAATGTGTAATACACATTACCTGCTAATAATCACCTTCATACCCTCAAGTTGTCAGAGTTCTAGACACACAGCATTAATTATTGGTAATTCATATTAAAAGATTCTTAGCAGAGTGAATTGATCATAAGGATTTAAAGTTACCTTTTCCAAATATATCTCTGCCTATTAATTTACTAGCTTATACTGTAGAGAAATAATCCGGTTTCTTGTGTATATCTTACTGCATCTTTTGCATTAGTTATAGTTTATATTGTAACTCCGAAAACCTGGGGTACAGGTCTTTATTTGAATTTATCAATAAAGATTTTACATAGGTATAGGGACTAGTTAATTTATTGTGCCAGTAATAAATAATAAAGTAAAAAATTTACAATTTTGACTTTATAATACAAAATCGGAAAAATTAAATTGAACGGACTCTAATGAATCTTTTGAAAGTTTTATTGTCTGAATCGTCGTTTTAAAAGAATTACAGTATATGTATACGTATCCTTAACTCATAGGCATAATCAGTGACATGTATCTGCAGTACTTCCACCGGCTACATTATGGTTAGATGGTTACCTCCCAATGCAAATAAATGCCACCTACAAACAACTGAATATCGACTTGGCATGTTCTTTTGCTCTTTAGCTTCCGTGACTGACATCAGCTGTTAGATTTAACCAGGGCCGGCGAAAGGCTAGTTTAACGCCCGTGCGAAAGGCAAATTTTCCGCCCCCTCCCCCCTCGATTTGATGAAACATATATTTTTTAAGTTTTGCAATAACTGTTATGTGGAATCAATTTACAAAGTTAAAATAAAAATACTCAAAGAAAAACTAATACGTTACTATATTCACTTTCATAATCGTGAATCGTGTGTAAATTCAAATACAAAAGAACAGAAGAAAATTATTTATTACATATTAAAAAAACTAATAATGACACTTAAAGTTATAAACATCTAAAACATTATATGCGGTGGCGACTGGCGGCGCCTTTCATTCCCCAATAAAATAACAGCGCTTGGGCTTGCTTATCTTCTGACCGACCGGCGCGGCGACGACGCCTTTCTTTGTCAATGAAATAATACCGCCCATCTGTTCACAAATACACAAATAAACTGATTGATATATTATGCACTTAATATTAAATAATTTTACACATTTTCTTGTGCTCTAGTTTATTATTTATATTTTTTTATATTAGACACTTTTAGTTCTTGCCAGTTTTTATTAACTATCTCTTGATTTGGCGCCCCTAGATGTTGGCGCCCGTGCGGGCGCACGGTTCGCACGGGCCTTCCGCCGGCCCTGGATTTAACTTGAACTTAAAATGCTGTCACTAAATGCTAGAGGGCTTGGATGCATGTACACGGTTTGACTTATCGATTGCTAGTCCCTGTGTTTGTTCCCTGTTAGACATTTCTCCACCATTTTTTTAAATGAATATTCATAAGCACGAGAATCAGTGGCGGATTTACCAGCAGGATGAGCAGGCTGGACCCTAGAGCGGCGGATTTTAGGGGAGGTAAATTTAGGGGTAAACTTTTTCTTATATATTATAGAATTAAAAAGATTCATATTTGTACACAGACTTAATGCTAGTAGGGCCATATAAACCATTCAACATGTAATATGTTTCACCAATTATGTACCAAATTGTTCGGGCGAGAGAAAGTTTTCTTGCTTTAAACGGGTGAAAAATTGTCTAAGATCTACCTTAAGTCTTATATAATTTTATATAATAAAGGTGGTGTAATTAGAACAATAGCTCACAAATCATTAAGTTACAATTTCATTGATAAAAATTGCAATTAATTAAACTAGGTTATCGAATTGTAGAGGTCGATAGAGTGGCAAAATTTGAATAGCCTATTGACGGCAAATAAATACATCAACCACCGATGAGAACAATATATCGTATATAAACGTATGTTTGTACATTTGTACATTCCAGGTTCTACCAGCAAAAGATATAAATATTATTAATGTATCTACGAAGTGATAATTAAACAGCATAAATTATTGTGTTTCAGCAATAATAATAATCCTGTCGGAAGCTTTCTCTGTGTACAGTGCATCAAATAACCTTTGCTCCTCGTTTATATCGTTTGAAACGTAATGTAAACGGTGGTAAGGTCATATGTTAACAACTGGTAGCGATCGTTAAACATGAATTTTTAATTACTATAAAAGCGTTTATTTATAATTGTCTCCATGTTATGTGGGAGGAATTTACGTATTTTCAAATCGATTTTACTTAAGTATGTATGTCACACCTACTCAATTAATTTCACTTAGTTTGGTACCCACCTTTTTGTTGTCTGAACAATAACATATTACCGGATATTGAACATCGATTATTTACAAATTAAAAACATACTAACGATAAAGTGCCAATTATTAACCCTTTATTAATCACTTTCATGGTGCCTGTGTAAAAATAGCGGTAAAAATTTAAAATTTGCTAACGATTAAGAATGGAACCAATAGATTCAAGGTTTTCCCTTTATTTAATGATTTTCTTTTTAAGGTTTTTTTAAAAGAGGTTCAAATTTTTAAAATGAGAGGGTGCAATTTTGAGAATGGAATAAACATAAAAACTTCTTAGCTTTTTAAGTGTCCATAACTAGGAAAAAAAACGAAATGTAAAATAAAAATTAGAACCATTTGTAGAAAGTTAAATAGCGTGTCAGAATAACTAAGTTAAATCAAATTGTAACTGAAAATTTTTTTATTTAATAGAACTTTTTTCCGAAATGTCTCAGGTATATACTAATGTTATTGTATGGTAATTAAGCTTCATTTTATTTGTAAAAAATCTATAGCCGCGGGTAAACAGGATTGTTGGCGTTGCGAGCGTGGCGAACGTGAAGAGCGTGGCGAGTCATGCCGTAGCGACGCCCCGCCATGCGCAAGCGCCTGTGGGATTGTCTTCCCACTCGGTTCGACGGTGTTGTTTGCTATAGTAAACTAGAAGATGGAAGTGAATTAATTAATTATTGTTCTGTACATTTCACCTAATAAAAAAAATGAATGATATTTCATTTTTACATGAGAAATTATTTCCGTACAGTCACAAAAGGTTCAATCATTTTTAAAACCAATAAAGATAAACTACCATTGATCTTAGTTGGAGATTTCAATGTAAATTGTGCTAAAGATGAATCAATGCCCTTAGTTACGTTCCTCCAAAAATAATTTCAATTGCAAATTTAAAACAATCTAAGAGAACCTACTACCAGATATGCAACAACAATAGATGCTCTATTTATTAGATGTCTTGATAATGTTATGTCCAATACTTTTGTAACATACTTCAGTTATCCTCGACCAATTATCACAGTAATGCTGTCAGAGGCAACATCGAATATAACTATTACCGAAATCACTGATTTTAACAATTGAGATTCGCATCTGCCAGGCGTCCCGTGACGGCTCACATTTTTTTTTAATACGAGTATGGTTTATTTTTTAGTAAAAAATATGTTTTAACAAAATTTATTAGATAATTGTAATTGACATTCTCACGGTCATATTGAAGACATGGTAGGGTTAAAACAATTGGTACAAATAATTATTCTGAAATAATGGACAGGATGAGTTTTGTAACTTGATACGTCCCTATTTTTTTCGTAAACAGTAATATTTTGAAAATTTCAAAAAATAATTTATATATCTGGAAGTTTCTAATATGCTTCTAGAATTTTTATATAACTCATAGTATACAGAGGGTTCAAAAGAATATATTTGGTTTTAAAATGGAACATCTTATATATTTTCGTATATTTGAAAGTTTTAAATTGAAACCCTCTTACTTCTCATTTCAAAAATATGTTCAAATAAATAATAACCGAGAAAATTATAAACACACAAAAAATCATATTTTATATAACATCAAATCCAATTTTAAAGTTCCGTACCTCCAAAAGAAAAAAAAAACGGAACCCTTGTAGGATTACTTCGTTGTCCGTCTGTCCGTCTGTCAAGACGCTTTTTCTCAGGAACGCGTGGAGGTATCAAGTTGAAATTAATATCAAATACTCAGATATGCAATACCTTGCAGAAGTAAAAAATCAAACTTCTAAGTCGACGCAATCAAACGATCGGCCTTATATGTTCTATTTATGCCGCATATTTTGACACTCGCAAGGGAATCAAATCCTATAGGGTACTTCCGTTGACCTAGAATCATGAAATTTGGCATGAAGCAATGTCATGTAAAAGTAAAAAAAATCTGAAAACAATAAATTTGTAGTTGCATCACAAAAAAAATAATTTTTATGTGATCTTATACATCAAAAGGAGCAAAAAAAAATTTGTTTTTACATTGGTATGTGGGGTATCATGGTTTAAAGCTCATCGAGTAGAGTACTAATATGATTTTTGTTTGAATATGAAGAAATAGGGGGCCGCTTAGGTTGTCACTTTTGGATTATTTTCTTACGGGGTCTATCTTAAAAACTAAACTAGTTAGAAATTTGAAATTTTTATATATCATACTCTATATACTGTATTTAAACAACAAATATTGAAAATGCCGATTTATAATGTAGTTTACCAGCTGTGACCCAAACAACCAATCATTGAGCTCAATATTTTTAAATATTAAACTCAAAGCTTTCTTTAGCTGTCATCACCCCATATGGTTTCAGTTTAGTACTACCTAGGAACTAAGGCAGAAAAAGGTATAACATAATTGAATATCGCGTATAAAAAAGTAATTTATTCACATGTACGGAACCCTAATAAAGCGAGGCCCGACTCTAGCTTGACTAGTTATTTATAATTATCTCGGTTATTATTTACCTGAACATATGATAATTAAATATTTTTAAAATTAGAAGTAGAGGGAATTTTGTAGGAAAATATAGAGGGTGTTCCATGAAAAAAATATGTATTTTGTGAACCTTTTGTATACTATGAAGTTTATAAAAATTCTAGTAGCATATTCGAGATCACAAACAATAATACATCTATAAATTCTCTTTTACAATTTTCAAAATTTCTTACGCCCTCTGTTTGATGTTTACGTATTTTTATTGCAATAAAAATAACAATTTTATATAAATTTAACAATTTTATAGTTACAACCATGTTTTTTTCGGTAAAATCATTTTATATTAGCGTATAATCAGATGCTTCTCATATTCCAACACAAAAATTGTTAAATTTTTCTAATCATAACACCAATAAAATTCACTAATTACTTGGTCATGATTATATTGCTAACTAAATCATTTGTTCAATTTTCTTTTTCGTCTTGACGGCCTCATCGCTAGAACCGAACTGTTGCTTCGATCTCGCAGCAGCTTATTTGTAGCGACTTAATTCATTCTAGAAAGTTGCAGAAAAAAAACGTTCTAGAGAATTCTGTCTTTCTTTGTTATACTTGTACAATCTCGGCTACCCACTGTACAGACCTTTATGCTACTTCACATATGGTTGATTGCCTACATGTGACATTATTAAATCACTATTTAGTATGTATCATAATTTTCGTTATTCTAATAATGTCACCGGGTATTCTCAAATTTAATTTCACCGAGTATAGCTTTAAGAAAAACGTCTTTAGTAATTTATACGTAGTCTATGATTTATACTTCGTGTGCGTTAAAATATACAAGTTATGCTAGGGCTGGGCCGATACCATCTCTCAGATACCGATACCGAAACTTCCGATACTTCCTTGACCGATACCGAGACAATATCTGCAAGTATCGAAAATTAAGATAAAAATAATGTTTTATTTTTAACATTCTTTATTCAATTTAAATTTATATATTTAACAAATTAAATTTTTTTGACAAATATTAATTTTTGAACGTGTTCCGATGTAAGCGAAGTTGGAGTTGGCTTCACTATATGTCCTGTTTCAGAAAAGGTTTGCTCTTAATAAAATAATCCAGCTGGTATTGCGAAGTACCTAACCAACTGCCAATGTTTTTAGTTTTGGATATTTAACTTCATTTTTCCAATAAGTGCAGGTTGACGATGACGCGTATAATCGAGACGAAGCAAAAGCGCAAGTATCTGATTTCAGATAGATTTGTATATGAACTTTTGGGTATCGGCCAGTATCGGAAAATTGCTAATATCGGCCGATACCCGATACTGAGTATCGGTATCGGCACAGCCCTAGTTTATACCCATAATACACTCAATAAAAAATATTGACGACCTAATTCTAAATTTTGTGCAACCACAGCTTCCGTTGTAATCTGCGGTGCAGAAAGTTCGAAAAAGGGTTACGTAAAGATGATAATTAAATATTTTACTTAGGTTTAGTAATTACTGGCAACTGCAAATTTTGGATTCCAATTATTCAATTATATTTGTATGGAAATAGTGCGTGCTAATTATACATTCATACTATTTTGCAATTTAATACTAAATGAAATATTATTTTTCAACGAACGATGATTTACCTTATCGAATGATTAGCAATAATTATAACTACTGTAAAATAGCGTAGGTTTAGTGACAAACTAGCGTTTATGTAATAAATAATAGGTTTGTTATGTTGTCATTTAGGTGCTTAAATATTTTAATTGTTGCCATTTGTTTTCTTAAACAACTAAAATAGGATTCACCCCAAATTACCACTAATTAATTTAAAACGCGGACACGTGTTTCGCCCACTTCAAACTGGACAGTCTCGCGTTGATAATGCCCACGTTTGAAGTGGGCGAAACACGTGTCCGCGTTTTAAATTAATTAGTGGTAATTTGGGGTGAGTCCTATTTTAGTTGTTTATTCATTTACCACAGTCTCCTTTTCTACTTTCATTTGTTTTCTTATTCAATGTTTACCTTGTAAAACAAATCTCGATTTTATAACTTAATTACTTGCCACGCTTCGTAATACTGAACTGTAAATTTCTCGAAACCGGATAACTTTAGAGACGTCGACAAGTTACACTATTTCTGTAAGTAATTAATTAGTTTTTTTAGTGATTTAAGGTAAAAAAGCGAAAAAGAAATGTCGATAAACAAACAAAGAAAAAGTACATCTAATACATATGGAGTAAAATAGTACCTAAATAAAAATGTCTTCTTTAAAATTCTTAGAATCATACGTACAGTGCAGGAAAAATTCAGAAAGTTTAAATCTCTGAGTTTAAAGCATAAAAACGGTTTTAATATTTTTTATTTCAAATCTTGTTGAATAATAAATCAATTTTGGCCGGCGTTTGTAAATTCGGTCTATTTAATGGGTTTTTCTTAATAATAGTGGTAAATTTAGTCCCAAGAATTTTATCGGGCCCAAAAATAAAATGTAAATTCGGCCCGCTACTCCTCAGGTAATTTTGGTAATTATGGTAGGTAATTCCAAATAATTTCGGTCACTAAGACAGGTTTTAACAAAACTATTACTTAGGAGTTTTGAAATAAATTAAATTGAGAAAAATAAAATATTGTGAAATAAAAAATAAGTTACAGTGTAACACATGTAAATCAAAAATATCCAATGTAAAAAAAAATAAATTCAAGTAGAACATGTAATTGCAGAGTAAACCCAATACAAAATAAAATGCACATAAAAATAATCAATCAATAAGAAAATTCAATAAAACACATATAAAACACATAAAAGGGTAAAAACACAATAAGACAACAACCAAATAAAATGTATGTAAAATAATAAATAAGAAATTGTTGTAAATATAAATAAAATGAAAGCAAAAACAACTTGGAAAAGATAAATTCAAATTTTGTAGTTCTCAGGCTCAACAAAAATGAAAAATAATTTGTGTAATAAAATTTAGAAAAACTTGTAAAATCCACAAAATGTAAAACACAAAATCCAGATCTTATTATAATTTTCGAATGTTTGATTAATTTTCACACAATTTGAAATTCAATCCCTACAAACAGCAGCACATTTTAAAACCAAAAACATATTTGTTAGTTAATTTAGGGGTCTGGAGCAATCCAGATAACGTTGATCGTTGGAACGCATCGGGCTGCACGACTAAATGTTTGTTTGCATTTTCTATCTAGCCTAGACATCTTTCTGTTTGAGCGAGGCATCATCGATAAAATTCTCAATATAACAAAAGCCCCTGTTATACTCCCATCAACGTCCACATGGGAGAAAATATTAGTACTTACAACAAGGCATTTCATTCTTAGATTGAACCACAAAATGTTTTACCCCTTTCGAAAATATACACAAATTATTATAATTTGAAAAATGAAATATTAATGTTAAGCCTGAAAAACTTTTTACGTGAATCAATTTTAAAAATATAATTTAGTAAGATTTACCTGAATTGAGATTATTTAAAAAAAAAAAAATTATTTAATTTAGTGAGATTTACCTGAATTGAAATTATTTAAAAAAAAATAATTTATTTAATTTAGTGAGATTTACCTACCTGAATTGAAATTATTTTAAAAATTATAAACAGTTGAACAGAATTTCTAGTTATAAAAGAAAACAATAAAAAGTGAAATTAAATTTGAAACAATTATAAAAATGATAAAAAAAATAATATTAATTTAAAATAATAAAATAATTTTCATACCTGTTAGAAATGTAAGTACTTAATCCAATTTGAAACAAAACTCAAAACAAAGAAAATACACAAAGACACAAAATAACTTATAATCTCTGAATTTGAATACGAATTGAAATGAATATGATTGCTGGATCTGTATCGGAATTTGAAAAAAATCGAATTGAATTGAATTGAATATGATTGTTGAAATCTGAATCAGAATTGAATGCCTTAAAAATCACGTCGCAGCCCTTTTAAAGACTCCCTCTAACACGTCATCAAAACCAATCGAACCCACGCCGCATGTAAGAAAAATTCCCACAGGAAATCGATCTACGAGACAAGTAACAAAAATTTTACCTAAACGAGAACAGGTCTCACGTCAGCTCAAGAGTATTTATGGTTATGCAGACCACAAAAAAAAACATGTGGTTGTTTAGTTTATTTTACTCACGTAAAATGCAAGTAATTATTCAGAAAGCCATCAGGAAATTTTACAAAGAGTTTTGTAATACCATAATCGAAAAACTATATAATTTTCTTTTTTTTAAAGAAGCGTGCGTAAAATATTTAAAGGATTAAAGATGACCATTGGACATTGGATACCACAACTCACCAGACACCACAAGAAATTGAAAATTACTAAAAATAAGGTGTGAAAAGTTAAATTGATTAATAAATTATAAAATTGCCACAAAGGTCCAAAGGATTAAAAAGATAAAATTAGATATATTAAAGGCCTCGTGGCAACAAAAAAAATTTTGACAAAAAAGTTAAAATTAATTAAGAAAATTTATCAATTCAAAATAGTGCCTTGAGAAAATTATAAATTTAAAAGAAAATAAATGAAATACTAGATTTGAATAATTTTACGTGAATTATTAACAAAAATTAAGAGGTTCACCCAATGACAACGTGAAGCAAAAAAACACGAACAGAAAAACACACACGCACACGTCACGTCTCGTCGGTGCCAAGGATCGAGGAAGAAGACCACGAGCATAGATTAACCACGAGCACCGACCGGAAAATTTTTCAACGATCCTTCCATCGATCGCGAAGTCTTGCGCAAAGGTTGTTAGCCTTGATGATAAGACGGAAGGTCGATCAACATTAAGAAGAAATCAATAAAACTGAACTAAGACAAACACAAACTGAATAGAAATAAGTAAAACTTTAGTAACGGGATTTTTCGTAGAAAAAAAACGTTACAAGGTAGAAAAAGTAATTAAGTCAAAATATTAATTTCCCAATCATCAAGTCAATATCATATTCTACCCTTTACGGTAGGGGTAGGTTGTAAGTGTTTATTGGTTGAATTTTGGAATGAAATTTTCTAAACAAGTAATATCTTTAATCTATAGTTAGTTCCTCATTGTCTTTTACTTGTTAATCACTGTTATTTTAAATACTGTCAAGTGTGTATCAGATAAAATGGAAAATTGCAGTAGTGTACAAATTATTTCATCAGAACGAGGAAGAAAAATTCTAGTTTTGGACAATTAAAACGTATAATTTTCGGAAATATCTAAAAAGTGGTGAAAAAATGTGGAGGTGCAGAAAAGCAAACTGTTCGGCAAATATTTATACAGTAAGTGTAGAAAATATAATTTCTAAAAGCCACCTAACACATAATCATTCCAATTACGAAAACAGTGCCATTCAGAAGAATGAAAAGCCAAATGAAAAGCTGTTGAGGATATTTCTTCGCAACCGTGTAAAGTTTTACGAAGTGTATTTGTAAATGAAAATTCTACTTTACTTAATTGTGACGATTTATCACATATTAAAAGAAATATTTACAATACAAGAAGAAAACTCTATCAAAAATTACCTAAATGCCAGCAAGAAGTGCACTCAGCGTTGAAGTCTTTAAACATTTATACCAACAAGAAGGAAGAATTCATATTAGAAAACAGTGAAGAACACCGAATTATTATATTTAGTTGTTTGACAAATTTAAAGCAACTATCATTTAGTGAGAGACTTTATGTTGATGGTACATTCGACTTTTGCATTAAATTTTATTTACAACTATTTACTATACACGGCTTCTGTAACGGACATTACATTCCTTTAGTGTTCTGTATGTTACCGGATAAAACAACTGAAACTTATAAAAAGAGTTTTGAATTCATAATAAATAAGTGCTGCCAAAATTCCCTTATATTTCAACCGAGTGAAGTAGTAGTGGATTTTGAAATAGCCATACATAACGCAATTTATAGAGTTTGGCCGCAAATAAGGTTAATAGGCTGTAGATTTCACTTATCCCAAGCGTGGTGGCGAAAAATTCAAAACCTTGGACTAACTGCGGAATACAAAAGAAAAGGATGAAATAGGAAGAAGGTTAGGATATTGTTTTGGAATTTTATTTGTGGACCCTGAAGACGTTGGAGAAGTTTTTGCCTTCAATTTATCTGAAATGAAACCGAACAATGAGAAACTCGAACGTATATTGCTGATTACCTCGTAGAAAATTACATCTCTGAAGATGCAACGTTTCCACCGCAATTGTGGGCATCTAAAAGTGGCAGTGCAGCTCTTACAACTAATACTTGCGAATCATTCCATTCACAATTGAAAAATGTTTTAATTCGCCCCATCCTCCAATTTTTGCTTTCGTTGAATTTATCACTAATTTTCAAGCCGAAGTATATGTGAAAATTCAAACTATTAATAAACCAAAAAAAGTATATTCAAACACTTCCAAACGAAGGGACTATCTACAGTGTAAAATTGACGATCTAAATAACGGAAAAATTAATATATTTGATTATATAAAACTCACGTCGCATTATTATCCCAAAATTTTTAATAATACATTTTAGAAATTATCATCATAAAATTTGTATATTTTCTATTACTAAATGTAACTCCATGTTAATATTGTGACGTACGTGTCATTTTAAATGATTTTAAATGATGTTGTCATTCGCCGACTGCGAAATTTGAATGAACGTTACCTATGACGCGTTCCAGAAGGTTCGAGAGTTGCTGGACGTTTCGAGAGTTGCTGGACGTTTCGAGAGTCACCTAGAAACGTCCATAATACTATATATTAGGTGTTGAGCCTTTGAGATATTAGTGGACTGTATTTTTAACGAATTTATTTAAATAACATTAAAATGCGTGTTACATCTTGCAAGGTAACTACGTGACTAAAACTTGCGTCTTATAATATCGATTTAAAAAAATGCCGACAAAAGGGATGAGCATGTATCGGACACCGTAAGAATTGCACATTAGGAACAGCGTTGGACAGTTTGACAGTTTTTGATAGAAGTCACAGATATAAGCGAGAAGAGAAAAAAGTGATTACAAAGCGAAATAGCTATTGAGTTGTTGTTGTTATTGAAATAGTTATCGTATCGTTGTTGTTATAGAGTTAATTAAATAAAAGTGTTCAGAGAAAAATACGTCATATTGTAAATTAGGTAACAATATACTTAAACAAATTGGTAAAGGCTTTCGCGGCCAGAAGATGAACCGGTGATATTCAATCTACATCCAGCATCGAAGATGGAAGGACCTCTGAAGAAGCTCGCCACTCGTGCTAGCGAAACGTTAGGAAGAAATTCCAATCGACGACGGCCTTTAAACCCGACATTGAATATCACCGGTTAATATACTTAAACGTGTAAATAAAAGAAATTTCTGTTTTCGATGAAGTATTGTTTTATTTTGTTCTAATATAACTATTACTTTTATAATCAATGCTAAAAGCAGTATGTAGGTATAGTATAAGGACAAATAATTGAACTGATGGGAAGAACCATAAATAAAAATCCTACCAAACACATTAAAAACTCATTATTATTGTTTCGGTAATAAATATTTCTACTGGGCCCAATTTACATGTTGCATATTAGTTCGATTTGTTCATGCGGGCCGAATTTACATTTTGACCTAATTTCATCTTCTTAATGACCGGGCCGAATATATGTATTGCTTATCAATGGCATAAATTTATTTACTGTTAAGTCAACCTTTTTAGGCATAGTTTGAAATTGAAGGGAGGGTGGATGTAAAGCGAAAATAGGTAAATTAAGTAAAGGGGTGTTATCTCCTTCTACTTCGTTACTTAATATTATTTTGCAATTTTTTAAATTTCTGAATTTTTTGGTTTTCTAAAAAGTTTAATTTTTGACCTTTACTTGTAAAATTAAAAAATCAATGTTAAGTGGATGATTTTCTTTTAAAATTTAATTTGCAAAAGTGTGATTGATTAGTATTAAGTGAAAGTACAGTCCTCAGTAGCAAATAGTGGTATCTTTTTTTAAATTGTTTTTGTCTAAAATTTAACTTATGTACCTAAACTTTGAGGCTCATTATGTACATTAATATTTTTTAATTTGCCGTAAGGGGCCATCCATAAATTACGTCACACGAATTTCAGGACTTTTTAACCCCTCCCCCCGTCCTTGTCACAGGTTGTCACATTTTCAAAACCCCCTCCCCCCCTGATGTGACGTCACACATTTTTCAAATTTATATATATATTTAAAAATAATCAAGAGAAAACAGTTATTTTTATTTTATTCTTACTTTTATTATATAATCTTTAATAAAATTAACATAAAGTCAAATATTTTAGATAACAGAAAAACAAATGACTAGTTAGGAAACAATAAACGACTAATTATGTTAATTAAAGATACAAAATTTTGATTTTTAACATGTGATGTCACAAAGTTTTTGACCCCCCCTGCCCCTTGTCACACAAATTCACATCCCGGTGATACCCTCCCCCCCCATTAACATGTGACGTAATTTATGGATGACCCCTAATCAGAAATGGACAAAACCCTCATTATAACGTCTTCAAGCTCCAAATTACCAATTACATTATTAGAAAGTAATTAAATTCAAAGCCTTAAGCTCTTGTGAAAAGGGCTTCGGGCTCACCATAGGGGTTTTAATTAGGTAAGTACATTAAAAAATTAAAACCCTTTAGATGATTGGGTTTTGCTTTCAAACACTTTAAAAAGGCATCAAGCAACTTAAATGGACTTTTTTTCGAATTCAGCACATGTTGAGCAGATTACAGCACAATCTTCGTATTTCTGATTAATTAAAGTAACGGGGTTAACTTGAGCAGCCAAAAAGGAGCTCCACATAATAATTAAATTATTAGTTTAAATTTTTTATTGAATGTGGCACATTTCGGACACATTTAAGCACATTTTTTTTTTCTAATTGAAAATTAAATGATGGCGGTTACAATATCATGGGAATAAAGTTTTTTAACTTTTATGTATGTCTCTACCATTTTTCCATTCTGAGTTAACCGATTTCAGTATCTGACACCAAACATTCCACAAAGTCAACATCCTATAATTCTGCTTTACTGGTCGAAATGGTATTTGTGTATTTTTTAATTTCAATCAATGCCGATTTCATCATTTAGTATTTTATTAATAAAGGCACTATAATTTAAACAAGAAACGTTTGAAAAACAGCTTGCATGGCAATTTGATATCAATATAATTTTGTACAAATTGATATAACTAATATAATATATAACTAAAATGTAATAAAATACTTTGGGTGTTATAATGCAACTTGGATTTCACTGTCCGATAGTGTCCTTAAAAGGTAGTAGTAGTAGTAGTTTATTAACAAAAAGTTATATACAAGTAAAAAAAATAAACATAAATCACCATCAATTCTGATACTTACAAAGAACAATTACAAGAGTCACAAAAAACAAAACAAATTGCATCCATCAAAAATTACATATAAAGAACCATAAGGTCATTTCTACCTCCCTTTAAACCCGCTCCAATGCAAATCACTTCCCAGTAATTCCCAATATAATTATTTAATTATTTTCTATATAGGCTTTACAACCCAACTGGGTCTTTTCTTAAAACTCCCCTTCTCTGTTAATTCATTTTCACCGCTTCCTTCTTCACAAAATTTCCTTTAATACGCTCCTTACTTCCTTCCTCATTCAACTATTCCACATATTCTTCCATTGACCGTCTTCCTTAATCTCCCCCCTTTCCCTTCTCTTAAATATCCCGGCACCCTATCCCCTTGCCATTCTTACCATAGAAACTCCCTTATCAGAGTTTCGTTCTCTTTCTAGTTATTATTTGTTTCTCATATTTTTTATCTCTTTTAGTCTATTATTTTTAATAATACTTCCTTTTAGCATTTCCTTACATTCATCTACTGTTTTATTCATATTACATTCACCCAAAACATGTGATATAGATTCCCTTTCCCTCCCACATATTCTGCACAACCTATCCTCCTCTTTCAACCAATACTTACATTCATTACATTCATTACCCATTCTAAATCTTGCATAAAGACTTATCTCCTTTCTATTTACCAAATATTCAGGAACCCAGTCGCTCTGCCACTCATCCCATAAAATTATGTTCAAACATCTGGCGTACTCCGAATTATGAATACTTCTAAGATCCTCCCCCCTTATTTTATCTCTGCATCTTTCTCTCACCATCATTCCAACATTTAGTCCCATATCAGCCCAATCTTTCATTTGAAAGGTTTCACTTCTTTTTCCACTTCTGTTCACCTTTCTTGTCCTTTTTACCACCGCCTTTACCTTTTGCCTTTGGAACTACAAAATCTGCAGGATCATATTGCGTATCAGCTTGGGTCTTAGGTTTGTTTCTTCGTTTTAATGCTCTATACCTAAGCAATCGAGGAGGTGAAAATTCAATGTCTAACTCACTATCCATAGAAATTTGTTCGTTTTAATCACCACAGTAACAGGTCCTGGAAGTTAGAGAAAAATACGTAACTACTGCATAATAATTAATACAATCATCAGTAAGGATTTTCATTAGTGCCTATTATTGCAACAGTTCTTTCAATTATTATTTGCTTCTTTTGTGTGAATAACTTAATCATGTTAAGGATAAGAAGTCATTGTGTCTATATAGGTAACATTGATTTTATAATTATCGCTGTCATTTAAAAATACACAAAATCAATTTCATTGGATCATGCAAAAATCTGAATAATAATAACAAGCAAGCTTCTGGAAGCATCCACAGTTAATTTATATATGAAATATTAAGCAATGCGTCAGAGATGTAAGAAATAGTGGAAGTAGAGTAAATGATACCTCAATAAAATGATACTTCTTTGTTATGAACAGTGTCGAAATAAGGAAAACATTAAGTGTAGGCCAAATGCTCCCAAGGCGTCTCTCTGGGAAAAGGACCGGCTGATTATCCTGAACAAAAGCCACCCTGCCCCGGATAATGCCTTCTAAAACAAAATCTCCAAAAAGATTTTGCCCAAAAAAGAACCCCTTGAGAAAAATGCTCATTTTGAAACAAAATTGACAAAATACATTAACAAACTATAATTACATATAATTAAATACACTTTAAATCTTAAACTTAAAATGGCACAAAAAATACTTTAAGGTCGATAAAAATTTTGGTATTTTTGCTTTTATTTGTTGCAGAAAAGTTACACGTAATAACTTTTATAATTTTAAAACCAAAGAAACTATAACAATGTGTTTATGATGAAATATTTGAAAAACAGGTTATTTTGGGGTTGATAATATTTTTATTTTATATACTTAAATGAAATAGAATTTTAAACAAGTAAAATTTACAACTAATAAACGACTAAGAATCTGGAAGCGGTATTTATAATTTGAGGCAAAAGGTATTATTACTGACGTTGATTTTGCCGCCCTTTGGTTTGTGTGCCGCTAGGCAAGGAACTGAATGATCAATACAATATTTGAAGTGGAGTAAATATTAAAAAAAAAGAAATCATTATTATTAATTAAGATCGCATTAGGTCAACAGCAAGCTCATTGAAAGGATTTAAAGCAATGTAAAAGGGCTTCGAGCAAATTGAAAGTGGAGAAGTTATATTTTTTTAAATTACAAATTTTATAAAGTAATTCGAGAAAGAGCTTCAAATACAGTGCTTCAAAGGATTTTTTTTTCAAGCAAAAAGCTCTGTCCAGCTCTGGTCTTGTTTTGTTATTATAAATATATCTAAGGTATCATTTGTAAGTTGGGTCTCAATATTACAATATAGATTTAATAGCAGTGGCGGCTCGTGGTCGAATACGAAGGGGTTTCACAAAGTTAATAACATGTAGGTAATATCAGAACATGAAGCGTATTTCACGATGTTGTAAATGCGCCGCAGGTGAAGATTTTTAATATTTTTAGGAGAAACAAATACTTATGGCATTTAATAACACAATAAATAAAAACCTTACGTTTACTTATACAGGAAATCCATTCGTCTATGTTTTGAATTAGCAAACACACTCAACACTTTCATTAGGATTACCGGCAAAAATCAGGCACGGAAAGCAAAATAATGCGTTTAATTTATTACACCCACACAACTACGAAGTTTTTTTATACTGTTCAACTTTAAACACACGTTTGAACTTTTTATCTTTTAAGGTACACTCTTGTATCAGCTGTAGTTTTGGGCGAGGTGGACCCCTTTTCTTTATTTCGAAACGATTTTGAAAATTATTTGAATTTTCTTTAATATATTTTACCGAACACGACTCCATCATTTACGTAATATTTTAATTAACACATATTGTGCAATAAATTGTGCGTCATTTACAATTAGTGGACTTTGAACTCTGAAATCTGAACATGCTTCTGAACATAATTTTTTTACTATTGGTTCCTACCAACACTAGCTTACGGAGCCTTTAAAAATGACTCGTACTGGACATTTTCACCAGGTGGCCTAACCGAAGTTGCAAAACCCTGACAGATTGTCGGGTACCCGTGCCGACGTAGCACGACATTTTCCGGCTGATTTCGGCTTCTCGTGCAGTGCACCTAAACGCTGTATGTTGAGTGTATATTATCTTCCATTTCACGCGTCCGACGCCTCCCTCTCTAATAACGCATGGACATCAAACGGAGTATCGCTCTCGTGATATGTTCAGAATAAAACTTGAACCAAAAAAGTTAGGTGAAGTCGTCAGCGACACAACAAAAATTTAAATATTTTCTATGGGTTACGGGTTGGTGTTTTGTAACTATTGTTAAAGATTTTAAAAAAATACAACAGAAAACTAACACAGCTAACAATAGTTTTATTTTATATAATATATGTGATGGCTTTCACGGTACAATTTCATCTATCCTATTCTCTTATACATATTTCCCTTTGTAAGAATGTTTATGTTCCTTGGCCTCGGTTTGTCGTCCCTTACTTCCCGCTTCCCGTTTCTATAAACACTTGTCGCATCGGCAGCGGTTCTAGGCACGTGTACATCAGACGACAACAATCGGCCTTTCCTGACTTCAGGAGCGTCCCGCTCTGGTTTAGCTGGGAATCCAAACTACGAACATAACACATTCGTCAAAGTAAAAAAAATAACAAAAAGCAAGAAAAACAACCTTTGATTAGTGTGTTAGTTGTTAACTACAGAACTATATCTTATTATTAAAAAAAATACCAACAAGAATAGTCAATAAAAAAAAATAGATAATGCCCGTCACCCAGTACGTTACCGTACTGGTGGTACCATGTGACCCAGAGGTTATTCCTCCCTTACCGGGAACCTCTGCCCACGAAAGACTCACAACTTTCGTGTCCCATAGCGTTGTCTTATGCGTTATACCAACCTAACCTAAACTAAACTAAACTATTACCAAGCATAATCTGACAACCGCTATGCCCATAGCTGGCTCGCTATGCCCATGGCTGGACCGCCATGCCCATGGCTAGATCGCCATGCCCATAGCTAGATCGCTATGCCCAACCTGACCGTTGCCATAATGGATCCATGGCCTCATGTTTTCCACTGCAGCCACTCCATTATATTTAACCCTGGATCGACTACTTCCAGTAATGTCACCGACCTGATACCGATCGTTTCCCAAAGCTCGAATTACTCGAAAGGGACCCCTCCATTTTGGAAGTAGTTTGCGACTGTCACCAGTGGCCTGATTGCATGTTACCCTAAGTAATACCAGATCCCCCTCAGAAAAGTGGGTGGCCTCGGATCTTTTTCGATCAAACCAATTTTTTTGTTGCTCCTGGTATGCTTTATTATTTTCCACCATCTTGGTTCGGATCGAAGTGACATCCAGCATGGCATTATTTTCGATGTTAAGCTTTCTCTGTGAAACAACTCGAAAACCCATTAGTGCTTCACTAGGTGTGACCCCAATGGCTCTATTTATTGTGCCATTAAGGCCCACCTGAATATTTTTAATGTTTTCATCCCAGCGGTCATTGTCTACTCCGGCGCCGCTGGCGGCTAATGAATCTAATATCGTTCGATTATATCTCTCGACTTGCCCGTTACCTCGTGGCATTGCGACAGCATTTAAATAATGTTTTGTACCAATGGTTTTACAGAAAATTTTAAATTTTTCGCTAGTAAACGCTTTACCCCTATCACTTATTATTCTATGTGGAACTCCGAAAACCTTGATCATGTCATTAATGGATTTGATTACGTGTTTGGTTTGGCTACTTTTAACTGCATAAATTAAAACGAATTTTGTAAACGCGTCGACTATTGCAAAAAGTTGAGTTTTTCCTGATTTCGATTTTATAAAAGGGCCGAGATGATCAATGTGAATTGTATGAAATGGAACTGGTGGTTTTGGAATAGGGTGTAACTTTCCCGGATGTTTTCCTCCTGGTGATTTAAAGTAGATACAATTGAGACAATTTCTTACATATTTCTTAACGAAACGACGCATATCTTTCATCCAGTAATATTGAGACACTAAATCGTAGGTTTTATCATAGCCAAAATGACCGGAATCATCATGGGCCATTCTTAGAATTTGAAATTTTGCGTATTTAGGAACTACCCATTTCAAACCTTTATTAGTTATTTTGTAAACTTTGCCGCCTTTTAACGCGTATTCTTTATAAATGTGCGGTTTTTTATAAAATTCGCCAGTTTCTAAAATATTTTTAATATTTTGAATATCACGACCTTCTTGTTGTGCAGCGAGCAACCAATCTTCCTCGGTTATAACAGTGACAAATACACCCTTTTCAGCGAGCAAAGGGTTTCTACTTAGCGCATCTACGTGTTGCATTTGTTTACCCTGTTTGTGAACAATGTCATATTGGTATTCATTTAGTTCCATTACCCATCTACCAATACGAACATTAACCTCCCCTTTTGCGAAAGCACTTCTGACAGCAGCACAGTCCGTAACAACTGTAAAATGTCGCCCAAGTAAATACTGTCGGAAACGTCTAACAGAGCACACTATCGCAAGAGCTTCCAACTCAAATGAATGATATTTTTGCTCCTCCTTAGTGGTCTGTCTGCTGAAATATGACACCACTCTTTCTCTTTTATCATGTACCTGCACCAAAATTCCGGCCAGACCCAACCGACTAGCATCGGTATATAACTTAATAACCTTTCCTGGGTCAAATAGGGCCAACACTGGTGCAGACGTAAGACACTGCTTTAGTAATTCAAAAGCCTTTTGTTGGGCATCGCCCCAGTACCAAGTGGTTTCTTTCAACAACAGAGCACTAAGTGGACGAGATTTTGTGGCGTAATCAGGAATAAATTTGCGAAAATACCCAGTCAAACCCAGGTATTGCCTTACTTGGTGAATATTCTCTGGCCTCGGAAACTGCGCTACTACTTTGATTTTACTTTGACTTGGTTTGACTTTTGAATCACTAATTTCGTAACCCAAATATTGAATTTTTGTCTGAAGGAAATAGCATTTTTTTAAATTTAGAGTTAACCCGCATTGTTTTAGTCTATCTAACACTTCTTTTAGAATAATCAAAGAATCTGATATTGAAACGGCAGGAATTAATATATCATCTAGATATACCAACACTATTGTAAATCGTAATTTGCCCAAAACCGAATTTAACATGTGTTGAAATACGGCCGGGGCGGAAGTTAACCCAAATGGAACTCTCAGAAATTCCCAGTGACCGTCTTGAGTAACAAATGCAGTTAAAGGAATAGATTCTGGTGCTAATGGTATGTGATAATACCCCGAAAAAAAGATCGAGACTCGTGAAATATTTGAAACCCGACAATCGTCGTAATTGGTCTTCAATCCAAGGAAGTGGGTATTGCTCTTGCACTGTTATTTTATTCAAATCACGGTAATCTACGCATAGCCTTTTCTCACCATTTTTCTTGGAAACAAGCAAAACTCTGCTTCCATAAGGAGAATGTGATTCGCGAATTATGCCGTTTCGAAGGAGGTTGTCCGTAATTTCCCTAATGTGGTCACGTTCAAGATCAGAAAATTGTCGCGGTCGGTGAACGACGGGTTTATTGGAAGTAAGGGTGATTTTCATTTCCGATACGTTAGTTTTCCCGATTTCTGACATGTCACTCGCAAAAGTATTAGAGTAGTTGCTTAAAAGATCTAAAAGTTCTTGAGTTGCGTAAGGATCGTCAATTCCGATATTAATATTGGTTGTTTCAATCGAATTAATTTGAAAATTATATTCTGCGAATTTTAGTGTATTGGCGGATTTTATATATTGTATATCATACAGCTCGGTGAAGTTTTGACCTATTAATACTTCAACTCCCATAATACAATGTTCAATAACAAAAAATTCAGCATTTCTTCTTATATTATCTAAGTTTATTTCAGCGCACGCAAAGAATGTGGGTTTTATTTGTGGTCCGGATAAGGTAGACAAAACAACTGTACTATCAAGGGATATTAATGGTAATTTAAATCTTTTGGCGGCAGCTTCAGTAATCAATGAACATTCACTGCCAAAATCTATGAAACACTTGATGCGATTATTATTTATATATATGTTTTTGAAAAATTTTTCGTTGGTTTTGGGTCCCACATAGTTAACGTTGTAATTTTTGTATGGCGCTTGAGGGCATTCGCGTTTAAAATGACCGCTTTGTTTGCATTTGTAACACCGTGGAATCAAATTGTTGTTCGAATTAATTTGGGTTGTTTTAACGAGAGGTGCTGTATTTTTCTGATTTACTTTTGGACGTTCGTCCAAAGTTTTAAAATGACCGGCCAAAATACTCGGGTCATTTATTCCCGCAGTTTCGACAGAAAATCTAATTTGTTGATCCTGAATGCTTCCCATTATTAAATTGACAATGTCCTCAGACTGAATAGTGAGTTTTTAAATTGTGTATAAGAGCTAATTTTGCGAAGAAATACTCATAAAGTGATGAATAATTACTTGGTACGCACGACATCATGTTCTGCAATGATCGATACAAGTTTCTTTTTGGAACAAAATTTTGTAATAACATTTCTTTCCATTGTTGCCATGAAAATAAACGAGTTGGTAATCCGCGATACCAAATCTCCGCGGGACCACGCAATTTATTGAGAGCCAAATGACAAATAGTTGTATCGTTCCAGCCCTAAATTTGAGAATATTCATCAACAGATTCTAACCAATCTTTTACATTATGATTTACCGGATCAAATTCTTGGATTATATTATTAGAAAGAGAGGTAACACTCACCATACGGTTGTCATCCCTTACCGCAATGTTTTGTACTAACTGGTTCATACCCTTTTCAATTGCCTGACTTAACACAGACACTGATTCCCCCAGGTCAGTCTTCCTGCTGCTACTTCGCCTTGAAGACGACCTGCGACTCGGAGTGCGACTCCTGGACCGACGTGGACCTTGTTCTTCACGTCGTTCGGACCTTTCTCGATTCCTTCTCTTGCTTTTCCTATGCCGCCGTGACGGAGAGCGATCCGTTTTATTTCTCGGCATAACTTTGTTTTAGGTATTTTCGTTTAATCACTTTCACAATTTTTAAAAAAATCTTTTTTTTTTTTTAGTCTTTCTTTTCAAATATTGTTTTTGCACACAGGACAATGAGTAATCCCACTCCTGATGTTAAAGATTTTAAAAAAATACAACAGAAAACTAACACAGCTAACAATAGTTTTATTTTATATAATATATGTGATGGTGTCACACGCTGTTGCTCCGGGGCGCGAACCTTGTGCACAGGGGCGGAGCCTAATCTCCGGCTCCTGTGACTGAGGAAGGCCGCGGAACAGTGACAAAACTTATATGGACCACGGAAGGACGAAAAAAAAATGACGGACTAACGGTCCCTACCTTGAATCGCAGCCAAGAAAGATGACTAAGCTTGTTTATTTTGTTTTATCAGTCTTTCCCTTTTTTAATTTAGAAGAACGATGGTGTTTAAAATCATTATATTACGTACAACTTACAATCTAGATAAAAATTACAAATATATATATAGAAGTTCAGACAGACACACACACATTCTTACTTAACATCTAAAGGACAAAATGACATTCGCTCTGGATAATGATAAAATAAATTAGATATATATATTTATGTACACACTTATAAGTTCGGGCACTCCGCGAGGGAGGAAAGAGAAAAAAAAAAATATTGTTTATGCGAGACGGCACGTGGCACTACCGGTCGGGGGTGTCGAAGAGCGAGCGGCGCGTCTTACGGGGCGTCGGCGGCAACGGCGATAAGAGGGCAGGCGGCGGCGATGGTAGAGGCGGCAGCGGAGACGTCAAGTCGGCCAACAGAGGCAATCGAGTGCGAGGCGGCGTTCGGAGAGCGGCTGGCGTTGGTGGAGGCGTCGCGACGGCGACGGTGACGGCGTTGGTGGCGCTCAACCAGAGGTTTGGCGCGTAGGTGGTGGACAACTCCTCCAAGAAGGCCTCTAGGTGCTGATGAAAGGCCCTGCCGAATGGCCTTGGAGTGGCTCGAGGGCGTCTCTTGGCGGCGGCGGCTCTCTTCTCGGCGTCTCGACGGCGGCGCTCTCTATACTGCCGGACGGCTCGACCTGCTCGTGGCATCAGGCGGTTACGGCGGCGGCGTAGGGGCTGATGGCGGCGGTGCTGCAAGGCGTCGGCGGCGTCGTGAAGGCGTAAGCGGTTGTTAAGGCGTCGGCGGCGTCGTGAAGACGTAAGCGGTTGTTAAGGCGTCGGCGGCGTCGTGAAAACGACGGCGGCGGTGGCGGCGATAATGGCTTGTCAACAAGGCAAACGTAGGCGTCGGCGGCGTCGTGAAGACGACGCGGCGGCGGCGGCGATAACGGCCTGCCAAAGGCAGACGTAGAGAGGTAGCTGCTAGAGCTAGGTAGCTTTTCAGCTAGAAGAGTAGCTCACCGAGAGCTAGGTAGCTTTTCAGCTAAAAGGTTAGCTCACCAAGAGCTAGTGGTAGCTTTTACAGCTATTGAGAGCCGGGTTGGTTCTGAAGCTGCTTGGTTTTCGACGGTCTATTTATACAGGGGGATGACGACAGTTGGGGTAAACCCAGCGAATACGGCCTCGTGATTGGCTGTCGATCATCCCCATGCGTTGCGGTGGTACAGACAGAGAGCGCGCGTCGCTCTCTGTCTATTGGCGACAAGCGGCCGTGAGCGATGCGCGGACCGTTCGTTCTCTCGACTGTCCGTGCGCTTTAACCATGGCATTGTGGCTGGTTGACTGTGGCCTTGAGCGCGGCAACAGTCTAAAACGCCTAGACGGTAACATTCGCCCCCTCCTCTTGAGGCTGTTGCTGCGGCTCTGGCGGACGAGGCGGCGGTGAAGGTCTTCCATGGTTGAACTGGAACCACAGTCGCTGGTCCTGCGGGATCGGGGCTGGCCAATATTGTTGGTTGACATAGGTCGGTTGCGATTGAAGGCTTCCTGTCGTCGGGCATATGTTCTGCATCCATCTTGGCGCGAATAACGGGTGGTATTGGGCTTGCGCCGGATTTGGAAGTGGCCTTGGGGTTGGCGCGGTGATGGCGCGGCGCTCGGTCGGCGTTGGCGGTTCGCGACGCGGTCCCTGTGATCGTGCCGGTTTTGGTAGGTTTTGGCCGGGCTGGTGGGCTTCTGCGGTCTCATATATGGCGTGTGCCTTACTGTCTGTGGGCGCAGTTGTCTCGCAGGCATTCCCTGGCTGGTTAGCGTCTGGTACGTTCGCCGGGCTCGACGGACAATCTTTTGCGACTTCTTGTAGAACTGTGGCAGCGGTAGGCAATGCGGTATCCTGGGTAATTCGCCGTTGGTCTGTCGGTATATCTGGGACTTTAGGTTTTGGCGACATTGGCATCGTTGGCAACCGGCTGGTTATGTCTGGAGGGTCGTTATCGCGAAAACCTTCGGGCGCGGCTGATATTTCTGTCTTTTCGCGAAGCATCGCGATAGGCATCGGCGGTGTTGGAGCGGAAGGGATGTTTGTTGCGGCCGGCGCGGTTGGTTGAAGGTCGTCGGAAACCGTAAGTTGGCTCCGGGCAGCAGGCTCGATCGAGATCTCGGGAGTCCTTGGCGGATGTTGCGGAGCTGATGCGTTGGTGGCGGCTGGGCGCGTTGGATATTGGCGCCGCGTATGTTGGTCTTGCGCTAAAGCGGCGGCGGCTCGGCGTTCGGCCGAACGCGCAATACTTGCTTCGATTACCTGGCACTGGCGGTGGTAAAGCGAATCGCCGCATAACAGGCACGTCGAGGCCGCGGTACTTGAAGATGGTTGTGGTGGGTGGTATCCCTGGGGATGGTACTGAAATCCAGGCAAAGTCGTATCTCGTTTGGGCGTCTCTGGTCCTGTTGGAGGTGGTGACCGTTTACGAACGGCGGTCGCGCTTAATTCGGCCTGGTTGCGGACTCCGCGCGGCGGGAGAGTCCGGCCGGATTCTCGTTTCCCGGACGCGTAGATCGTTCCCTTAGAACAGGGCAGTTCCGGTGAAAATGGAAAGCAGGGCAAAATTGGCACTTCGGGGGACGTCGGTCGCCTTCGGGCGCGTTCGGTCCTCGTGTTGTCGGCTGCTCTCGACGCGGTCGGTCGGGCGGCGGCGGTGGCTTCAGGTCCTTCCCTTTTCCGGTTTCTTCTTTGTAATCGGCTTCTAGGTCCTTTGCGGTTTGTATCAGAGTGTCCGTATCCATGATGTTGGCCGGACGTAAATGTCGACGCAGACGAGGATGTAGGAGCTCGATTAATATAGCGACTAAATTGATCTGTAACATTTCTGGTTCGAGACGTCTTGCCAAAAGGATTTTCTCACGCAGAAACACTTCGACAGGCATTTTTAGTTCGTGATGCGTGCCGTAGAATTTCGTTCGCAGACTGGCGAGGGCGGCGGCAGATCCGAAACGTTGTTGTAGGGCACTGCGGAATTCAAACCAACTCAATTCCAGTCTAGCATATCCGGAAAACCATTGCTCGGCGCAACCATGTAAGTGTTCGGCAGCAAGTCTCGTTCGTTCTTCTTCCGGGATATCGTTGTCCCTGAAGAATTTCTCGGCTTTTTCGAGAAAATTGGCAGGATCTTCGTGGTCGATGCCATGAAAGTCTGGCATGCGCCCTAGGTTCGTTGGTCGCACTGTCTGACGTTGTAGGATTTGGGTTAACGTGCGCAATATGTCTGCTAGTTCGCCGTTTCCATTGTTTCCTGAGGACGTGGGCAGCTGTCCGTCCGAAACGTTGGCTGTCGGCTCTGGTGTTACGGGCGCTGTCTCTGGCATTTTGCTGGCAAGGTATACGCGTCCACTGCGTAAGCGATGTACGAGGAATGCCTGGTTTTCTTCCGTGGTTACGGGGCAGGGTCGGACTCTCCAGAGTCCTGGTCGACGGATCCAACGGGAAGACTGCCCTCTCTGCGGTACGATGCGCGGTCGCGGTCGCGTTCGCGAATTTACTGGGCCTTCGATCCTTCGCGGGGCCCCACGTTGGGCGCCACTGTCACACGCTGTTGCTCCGGGGCGCGAACCTTGTGCACAGGGGCGGAGCCTAATCTCCGGCTCCTGTGACTGAGGAAGGCCGCGGAACAGTGACAAAACTTATATGGACCACGGAAGGACGAAAAAAAAAATGACGGACTAACGGTCCCTACCTTGAATCGCAGCCAAGAAAGATGACTAAGCTTGTTTATTTTGTTTTATCAGTCTTTCCCTTTTTTAATTTAGAAGAACGATGGTGTTTAAAATCATTATATTACGTACAACTTACAATCTAGATAAAAATTACAAATATATATATAGAAGTTCAGACAGACACACACACATTCTTACTTAACATCTAAAGGACAAAATGACATTCGCTCTGGATAATGATAAAAAAAATTAGATATATATATTTATGTACACACTTATAAGTTCGGGCACTCCGCGAGGGAGGAAAGAGAAAAAAAAAATATTGTTTATGCGAGACGGCACGTGGCACTACCGGTCGGGGGTGTCGAAGAGCGAGCGGCGCGTCTTACGGGGCGTCGGCGGCAACGGCGATAAGAGGGCAGGCGGCGGCGATGGTAGAGGCGGCAGCGGAGACGTCAAGTCGGCCAACAGAGGCAATCGAGTGCGAGGCGGCGTTCGGAGAGCGGCTGGCGTTGGTGGAGGCGTCGCGACGGCGACGGTGACGGCGTTGGTGGCGCTCAACCAGAGGTTTGGCGGGTAGGTGGTGGACAACTCCTCCAAGAAGGCCTCTAGGTGCTGATGAAAGGCCCTGCCGAATGGCCTTGGAGTGGCTCGAGGGCGTCTCTTGGCGGCGGCGGCTCTCTTCTCGGCGTCTCGACGGCGGCGCTCTCTATACTGCCGGACGGCTCGACCTGCTCGTGGCATCAGGCGGTTACGGCGGCGGCGTAGGGGCTGATGGCGGCGGTGCTGCAAGGCGTCGGCGGCGTCGTGAAGGCGTAAGCGGTTGTTAAGGCGTCGGCGGCGTCGTGAAGACGTAAGCGGTTGTTAAGGCGTCGGCGGCGTCGTGAAAACGACGGCGGCGGTGGCGGCGATAATGGCTTGTCAACAAGGCAAACGTAGGCGTCGGCGGCGTCGATAACGGCCTGCCAAAGGCAGACGTAGAGAGGTAGCTGCTAGAGCTAGGTAGCTTTTCAGCTAGAAGAGTAGCTCACCGAGAGCTAGGTAGCTTTTCAGCTAAAAGGGTAGCTCACCAAGAGCTAGTGGTAGCTTTTACAGCTATTGAGAGCCGGGTTGGTTCTGAAGCTGCTTGGTTTTCGACGGTCTATTTATACAGGGGGATGACGACAGTTGGGGTAAACCCAGCGAATACGGCCTCGTGATTGGCTGTCGATCATCCCCATGCGTTGCGGTGGTACAGACAGAGAGCGCGCGTCGCTCTCTGTCTATTGGCGACAAGCGGCCGTGAGCGATGCGCGGACCGTTCGTTCTCTCGACTGTCCGTGCGCTTTAACCATGGCATTGTGGCTGGTTGACTGTGGCCTTGAGCGCGGCAACAGTCTAAAACGCCTAGACGGTAACATTCGCCCCCTCCTCTTGAGGCTGTTGCTGCGGCTCTGGCGGACGAGGCGGCGGTGAAGGTCTTCCATGGTTGAACTGGAACCACAGTCGCTGGTCCTGCGGGATCGGGGCTGGCCAATATTGTTGGTTGACATAGGTCGGTTGCGATTGAAGGCTTCCTGTCGTCGGGCATATGTTCTGCATCCATCTTGGCGCGAATAACGGGTGGTATTGGGCTTGCGCCGGATTTGGAAGTGGCCTTGGGGTTGGCGCGGTGATGGCGCGGCGCTCGGTCGGCGTTGGCGGTTCGCGACGCGGTCCCTGTGATCGTGCCGGTTTTGGTAGGTTTTGGCCGGGCTGGTGGGCTTCTGCGGTCTCATATATGGCGTGTGCCTTACTGTCTGTGGGCGCAGGTGTCTCGCAGGCATTCCCTGGCTGGTTAGCGTCTGGTACGTTCGCCGGGCTCGACGGACAATCTTTTGCGACTTCTTGTAGAACTGTGGCAGCGGTAGGCAATGCGGTATCCTGGGTAATTCGCCGTTGGTCTGTCGGTATATCTGGGACTTTAGGTTTTGGCGACATTGGCATCGTTGGCAACCGGCTGGTTATGTCTGGAGGGTCGTTATCGCGAAAACCTTCGGGCGCGGCTGATATTTCTGTCTTTTCGCGAAGCATCGCGATAGGCATCGGCGGTGTTGGAGCGGAAGGGATGTTTGTTGCGGCCGGCGCGGTTGGTTGAAGGTCGTCGGAAACCGTAAGTTGGCTCCGGGCAGCAGGCTCGATCGAGATCTCGGGAGTCCTTGGCGGATGTTGCGGAGCTGATGCGTTGGTGGCGGCTGGGCGCGTTGGATATTGGCGCCGCGTATGTTGGTCTTGCGCTAAAGCGGCGGCGGCTCGGCGTTCGGCCGAACGCGCAATACTTGCTTCGATTACCTGGCACTGGCGGTGGTAAAGCGAATCGCCGCATAACAGGCACGTCGAGGCCGCGGTACTTGAAGATGGTTGTGGTGGGTGGTATCCCTGGGGATGGTACTGGAATCCAGGCAAAGTCGTATCTCGTTTGGGCGTCTCTGGTCCTGTTGGAGGTGGTGACCGTTTACGAACGGCGGTCGCGCTTAATTCGGCCTGGTTGCGGACTCCGCGCGGCGGGAGAGTCCGGCCGGATTCTCGTTTCCCGGACGCGTAGATCGTTCCCTTAGAACAGGGCAGTTCCGGTGAAAATGGAAAGCAGGGCAAAATTGGCACTTCGGGGGACGTCGGTCGCCTTCGGGCGCGTTCGGTCCTCGTGTTGTCGGCTGCTCTCGACGCGGTCGGTCGGGCGGCGGCGGTGGCTTCAGGTCCTTCCCTTTTCCGGTTTCTTCTTTGTAATCGGCTTCTAGGTCCTTTGCGGTTTGTATCAGAGTGTCCGTATCCATGATGTTGGCCGGACGTAAATGTCGACGCAGACGAGGATGTAGGAGCTCGATTAATATAGCGACTAAATTGATCTGTAACATTTCTGGTTCGAGACGTCTTGCCAAAAGGATTTTCTCACGCAGAAACACTTCGACAGGCATTTTTAGTTCGTGATGCGTGCCGTAGAATTTCGTTCGCAGACTGGCGAGGGCGGCGGCAGATCCGAAACGTTGTTGTAGGGCACTGCGGAATTCAAACCAACTCAATTCCAGTCTAGCATATCCGGAAAACCATTGCTCGGCGCAACCATGTAAGTGTTCGGCAGCAAGTCTCGTTCGTTCTTCTTCCGGGATATCGTTGTCCCTGAAGAATTTCTCGGCTTTTTCGAGAAAATTGGCAGGATCTTCGTGGTCGATGCCATGAAAGTCTGGCATGCGCCCTAGGTTCGTTGGTCGCACTGTCTGACGTTGTAGGATTTGGGTTAACGTGCGCAATATGTCTGCTAGTTCGCCGTTTCCATTGTTTCCTGAGGACGTGGGCAGCTGTCCGTCCGAAACGTTGGCTGTCGGCTCTGGTGTTACGGGCGCTGTCTCTGGCATTTTGCTGGCAAGGTATACGCGTCCACTGCGTAAGCGATGTACGAGGAATGCCTGGTTTTCTTCCGTGGTTACGGGGCAGGGTCGGACTCTCCAGAGTCCTGGTCGACGGATCCAACGGGAAGACTGCCCTCTCTGCGGTACGATGCGCGGTCGCGGTCGCGTTCGCGAATTTACTGGGCCTTCGATCCTTCGCGGGGCCCCACGTTGGGCGCCACTGTCACACGCTGTTGCTCCGGGGCGCGAACCTTGTGCACAGGGGCGGAGCCTAATCTCCGGCTCCTGTGACTGAGGAAGGCCGCGGAACAGTGACAAAACTTATATGGACCACGGAAGGACGAAAAAAAAAATGACGGACTAACGGTCCCTACCTTGAATCGCAGCCAAGAAAGATGACTAAGCTTGTTTATTTTGTTTTATCAGTCTTTCCCTTTTTTAATTTAGAAGAACGATGGTGTTTAAAATCATTATATTACGTACAACTTACAATCTAGATAAAAATTACAAATATATATATAGAAGTTCAGACAGACACACACACATTCTTACTTAACATCTAAAGGACAAAATGACATTCGCTCTGGATAATGATAAAAAAAATTAGATATATATATTTATGTACACACTTATAAGTTCGGGCACTCCGCGAGGGAGGAAAGAGAAAAAAAAAATATTGTTTATGCGAGACGGCACGTGGCACTACCGGTCGGGGGTGTCGAAGAGCGAGCGGCGCGTCTTACGGGGCGTCGGCGGCAACGGCGATAAGAGGGCAGGCGGCGGCGATGGTAGAGGCGGCAGCGGAGACGTCAAGTCGGCCAACAGAGGCAATCGAGTGCGAGGCGGCGTTCGGAGAGCGGCTGGCGTTGGTGGAGGCGTCGCGACGGCGACGGTGACGGCGTTGGTGGCGCTCAACCAGAGGTTTGGCGGGTAGGTGGTGGACAACTCCTCCAAGAAGGCCTCTAGGTGCTGATGAAAGGCCCTGCCGAATGGCCTTGGAGTGGCTCGAGGGCGTCTCTTGGCGGCGGCGGCTCTCTTCTCGGCGTCTCGACGGCGGCGCTCTCTATACTGCCGGACGGCTCGACCTGCTCGTGGCATCAGGCGGTTACGGCGGCGGCGTAGGGGCTGATGGCGGCGGTGCTGCAAGGCGTCGGCGGCGTCGTGAAGGCGTAAGCGGTTGTTAAGGCGTCGGCGGCGTCGTGAAGACGTAAGCGGTTGTTAAGGCGTCGGCGGCGTCGTGAAAACGACGGCGGCGGTGGCGGCGATAATGGCTTGTCAACAAGGCAAACGTAGGCGTCGGCGGCGTCGTGAAGACGACGCGGCGGCGGCGGCGATAACGGCCTGCCAAAGGCAGACGTAGAGAGGTAGCTGCTAGAGCTAGGTAGCTTTTCAGCTAGAAGAGTAGCTCACCGAGAGCTAGGTAGCTTTTCAGCTAAAAGGGTAGCTCACCAAGAGCTAGTGGTAGCTTTTACAGCTATTGAGAGCCGGGTTGGTTCTGAAGCTGCTTGGTTTTCGACGGTCTATTTATACAGGGGGATGACGACAGTTGGGGTAAACCCAGCGAATACGGCCTCGTGATTGGCTGTCGATCATCCCCATGCGTTGCGGTGGTACAGACAGAGAGCGCGCGTCGCTCTCTGTCTATTGGCGACAAGCGGCCGTGAGCGATGCGCGGACCGTTCGTTCTCTCGACGGTCCGTGCGCTTTAACCATGGCATTGTGGCTGGTTGACTGTGGCCTTGAGCGCGGCAACAGTCTAAAACGCCTAGACGGTAACAATGGCTTTCACGGTACAATTTCATCTATCCTATTCTCTTATACATATTTCCCTTTGTAAGAATGTTTATGTTCCTTGGCCTCGGTTTGTCGTCCCTTACTTCCCGCTTCCCGTTTCTATAAACACTTGTCGCATCGGCAGCGGTTCTAGGCACGTGTACATCAGACGACAACACTATGAACTATGAAATGGTAAAAGAGATGTATATTATACGATAATCACCAATAATATAATAAGTATTAAAAGGATAAAATTATATGGTGTAACTAGTTCAATTTTTAAGGGGGTTCACTGAACAAATGCACCTACAGTAAAACTAACACAGCTAACAATAGTTTTATTTTATATAATATATGTGATGGTGTCACACGCTGTTGCTCCGGGGCGCGAACCTTGTGCACAGGGGCGGAGCCTAATCTCCGGCTCCTGTGACTGAGGAAGGCCGCGGAACAGTGACAAAACTTATATGGACCACGGAAGGACGAAAAAAAAATGACGGACTAACGGTCCCTACCTTGAATCGCAGCCAAGAAAGATGACTAAGCTTGTTTATTTTGTTTTATCAGTCTTTCCCTTTTTTAATTTAGAAGAACGATGGTGTTTAAAATCATTATATTACGTACAACTTACAATCTAGATAAAAATTACAAATATATATATAGAAGTTCAGACAGACACACACACATTCTTACTTAACATCTAAAGGACAAAATGACATTCGCTCTGGATAATGATAAAAAAAATTAGATTTATATATTTATGTACACACTTATAAGTTCGGGCACTCCGCGAGGGAGGAAAGAGAAAAAAAAAAATATTGTTTATGCGAGACGGCACGTGGCACTACCGGTCGGGGGTGTCGAAGAGCGAGCGGCGCGTCTTACGGGGCGTCGGCGGCAACGGCGATAAGAGGGCAGGCGGCGGCGATGGTAGAGGCGGCAGCGGAGACGTCAAGTCGGCCAACAGAGGCAATCGAGTGCGAGGCGGCGTTCGGAGAGCGGCTGGCGTTGGTGGAGGCGTCGCGACGGCGACGGTGACGGCGTTGGTGGCGCTCAACCAGAGGTTTGGCGCGTAGGTGGTGGACAACTCCTCCAAGAAGGCCTCTAGGTGCTGATGAAAGGCCCTGCCGAATGGCCTTGGAGTGGCTCGAGGGCGTCTCTTGGCGGCGGCGGCTCTCTTCTCGGCGTCTCGACGGCGGCGCTCTCTATACTGCCGGACGGCTCGACCTGCTCGTGGCATCAGGCGGTTACGGCGGCGGCGTAGGGGCTGATGGCGGCGGTGCTGCAAGGCGTCGGCGGCGTCGTGAAGGCGTAAGCGGTTGTTAAGGCGTCGGCGGCGTCGTGAAGACGTAAGCGGTTGTTAAGGCGTCGGCGGCGTCGTGAAAACGACGGCGGCGGTGGCGGCGATAATGGCTTGTCAACAAGGCAAACGTAGGCGTCGGCGGCGTCGTGAAGACGACGCGGCGGCGGCGGCGATAACGGCCTGCCAAAGGCAGACGTAGAGAGGTAGCTGCTAGAGCTAGGTAGCTTTTCAGCTAGAAGAGTAGCTCACCGAGAGCTAGGTAGCTTTTCAGCTAAAAGGGTAGCTCACCAAGAGCTAGTGGTAGCTTTTACAGCTATTGAGAGCCGGGTTGGTTCTGAAGCTGCTTGGTTTTCGACGGTCTATTTATACAGGGGGATGACGACAGTTGGGGTAAACCCAGCGAATACGGCCTCGTGATTGGCTGTCGATCATCCCCATGCGTTGCGGTGGTACAGACAGAGAGCGCGCGTCGCTCTCTGTCTATTGGCGACAAGCGGCCGTGAGCGATGCGCGGACCGTTCGTTCTCTCGACGGTCCGTGCGCTTTAACCATGGCATTGTGGCTGGTTGACTGTGGCCTTGAGCGCGGCAACAGTCTAAAACGCCTAGACGGTAACAATGGCTTTCACGGTACAATTTCATCTATCCTATTCTCTTATACATATTTCCCTTTGTAAGAATGTTTATGTTCCTTGGCCTCGGTTTGTCGTCCCTTACTTCCCGCTTCCCGTTTCTATAAACACTTGTCGCATCGGCAGCGGTTCTAGGCACGTGTACATCAGACGACAACACTATGAACTATGAAATGGTAAAAGAGATGTATATTATACGATAATCACCAATAATATAATAAGTATTAAAAGGATAAAATTATATGGTGTAACTAGTTCAATTTTTAAGGGGGTTCACTGAACAAATGCACCTACAGTAAAACCGCCACTGTTTAATAGTAAATTTTTACTTCCGAGAAACGCGTTATATCTGCAATTTTGTATAAAGCGATTTGTTGTTGTCCTTAATTCCGGATTTTCATCAAGTTATGATAGACACTATAATTTTTCACATTTAAGAGTTATTAGGTTTGTTCCAAGTGACGCAGAAACCGTTCAGGAACGGTACTGATCATGCGCATTATGTAAAACGCGTTCCAAGTGAGCCGTGACCGTTCCAGAACGGTTTCGAAAGCGTTCCAAGTGAAGCTGTGACGGTTCAAGTACCGTAACAGAACGGTCATATCAGTACTCGACTGGGATTAGGAACCGTGTGGACTGAAAGTGGACTGACATGCGTAGTACGGTCGGCGCGTGACTTGTACATCGTATTTTTATTGATATTGTTAAGTTTAATTTGGTTTGGGACTAAATTGATTGAAATGTGTTCCGTCGCTATTCGGAGAAACAATTTTAATTCTATATAAAATTAAAATCATTATTATTATTAAGTCTTATTCTGATATTCACATTGTTAATCGTTCATTTAATTCTAATCTTACAAGTTACATTCCATTGTATAACAATTAGTGACGGTACCTGGTAGTAAAAGCCCCACTAGGGTTGTAATTTCCAAATTCACAATAATAGTTGCTAGGTATTGTTATATCTATTATCATTAGTATCATTTGTAACGGCCCACGATTAGCATTTGTACATATTTTGTTTATGAATCATCCTACTTGTTTTGCTACCTGCTTGTACTTTCACCCCTTCTTGTGCATTTGTCGTTTGTAAAATAAGTCTTCATACACAGTATTCAATAGTCAGTCAGCCATCAGTATTCAGACAGACAGTAATTATTCAGTTATTATACACTCAATTTCAAATGTTGAATGAAGAAATAATAAAAAACGAAGGCTATTTAGGTAAGTACATCTATACAGTATAAAAACGCCGGAATATCTCATATTTATTTTAGAAGATATTGTTCCAAACTATTCGGAAGTTTTCTGCCAACATTTTAGATTATCGAGAAACAGTGTGAAGTTGTTTTTATCATCCATTTTTTTAAATTTAAACTCCCACACTGAAAACTTATTTAAATAAAATCTAACTCGACCGTGGCGCCAACTGAGCGAGAGTGATCTAACTGTAACCAGTAACGAAACGATCCACGAAAACGTTCCAAGTTAAGCCATTCCGGTACGACCAGAGAATTACGACATGCGCACAAAAACCACCCTTCACGGTTCTGTTACCTTAACGTTACGATCCAAAAAGTTCACTTGGAACAAACCTATTATTACACGAAGCGCGCCGACTGTACTGCGCATGTCAGTCCACTTTCAGTCCACACGGTTCCTAATCCCAGTCAAGTACTACTTGGACCGTCACAGCTTCACTTGGAACGCTTTCGAAACCGTGCTGTGAACGGTCACAACTCACTTGGAACGCGTTTTACATAATGCGCATGATCAGTACCGTTCCTGAACGGTTCTGCATCACTTGGAACAAACCTATTATGATCAATTGACTGTTGGTGTTCAGAGACAACTCCATGCATCCATGAGCATAAGCTTTTGTGCATTTTCTAGTTCATGACATTTTAAAATTTTACCTTGACAACCATAAGCATTATTTTATAATTTTATAACACGTTACCTCAAAAACGTATTAAAGCCAAACTGTGAATTTTGTTTTATACCTACACATGTTCAAATCCTTTAAATAAAAAATAATTCCTTTCAGTAAAGTTTAATATAATCATCGGATATCGGTTATAGAGAAATTACATTGTATAATGTAGGTATATCGTATCGACTTGAATACGGACATTCAGACAATACAAACGAAAACCATAGCTACAATAAGTTGATACCTACACCTGTTCTGATTAATTTTTAACGTCAGGAAGTATATTGACCTAGACTAATGGTCACGGCCTTTGAGAATTGCTTATAAAAATGAACAACATGAAAAATCGTCTACACGTTATTATTCGTTGCAAAACAAAACTGAATGTAAATATAGACAGGGCCTTTTACAAATTTAGCGCTGTTTACAACTTATGTACATTTGATATAAGTACACGTGAATGCTTCTTATCTTCATATTGTCAAAGTGTAATTAATTAACATTTTGAGGCCAGTGCATACCTCGCCCACACTAAAACAGTTCTTTAACGTTTTTCATTAGCTCACGGCAACCTTTACCAGAACTCGCACATACAGTTCATACAAGATGACATGGCTTTGATTGATTATAACATACAGAGAAAAAAGGAAGTTAATCTAGAATATCAATTTTAAATTAAGAAATATGCATAATACGTATATATAAAGTGTTTAACGATAAAAATATTATACAATTGCATAAATACTTATAATGCTTATAATTTTAATTGAGGTTGGGTTATGTTAAGTAAATTGTTTTTTAAAATTATAAAACACATGTATTTCAATTCTGTTAAATTTTAGGATATTAACCATAATACACATTTTGTAACTTAAAGTGGAATAAGTGTCTAGATCTATTGCAATTGTTTGGATGTTGGGGATGGAGTAAACCATTCAATTGCTTTAGAAATAGAATAAATGGTGTTGTATATAAAAAGTGACCATCAATTGAAGGAAAGTAGGGCCAAGAAAGTCAAGAGGTTAAGGATAACCTTGCAGAACAGTAAAAAGATGTTTTCAGCAGGGATCGGAGGGGTAAAAAAACAGCAAGGGGGAAGAGATAAAAAAGGAGATGACATCGACAAAATCCTTTGTTCGTATTGTACTGACTTTGCCTAAGCAATCCAAAAAAAGTTAAATTCAGTAACATTACTTGACATAGTTTAACCGAATAATGCTTTTATTTGATTGCTTAGATTCAGAAAGTTGCAGTAAGAAAAGATAACATAATTAAAGTAAGTGTTGTGATCATGTCCTTTTTTTATCACTATCCTTTACATCTCCACTCCTCCGCTGCCGCCTAAGAATACATTTTTAGTGTTCTAAAAGATTTTCATTAAGCCTTCCCTACTCTAACACTAATATAAGCAATTACCATTAAGCCATTTTTAGTTTTTAGCTTTACTTTCGGCCTCTTCATGCAAGATTAACCCTTTTCCATGCTTCCAAGTAAGGTTTAATAGACTTAATCTTTTTACTGACAATTGTATTATTTGTTTAAAAGCTTCATCTATTCAGTAGTATTAATTTCTTCTTTCTTAGCTTAAAGAAGGTTGTAAAATTTGTATAAAGAAGCATGAATGTTCATTCGAAAGGAATAGACAAAGACTCGGGTAGAATAGGATGTTAGACTAAAGATATTTAAATTTTATTTTACCTAATATTTAAGGCATAAAGACCGATGATACTGTGACAGATGTGTCATTCTGACGTTGACAAGCGCCGACTGCGAAAATTGTGTGGAAGTAACCTATGACGCGTTCCAGAAAGTCCGAGAGTTGCTGGACATTTCGAGAGTTGCCTAGAAACGTCCATAATACTATATAAGGAACAGCGTTGGATAGTTTGACAGTATTCGATAGAAGAGAGCGACAGAGACAAGTTCGAAGTGAAGAAAAGCGATTGACAAGCGAAATAGTTATTGAGTTGTTGTTGTTATGAAAATAGTTATTGAATCGTTGTTGTTATAGAGTTAATTTAATAAAAAGTGTTGAGATAAATACGTGATATTGTAAATTACGTAACAATTGGTGTCAGGAGTAAGGATTTATGCCAGTAACAAGAAGTCAAACGTCAACAATGGAGGAGCAGATGAAAATGTTGATGGAAATGCTTAAAGAAATGAAGGCAAGCCAGGAAGAAATGGAAGGGGGCAAGCCAGGAAGAAATGAAGGCAAGCCAGGAAGAAATGAAGGAAGAAATTAAAACAGGCAAGGATGAAATGAAGGAAGAAATTAAAGCAGGCAAGGATGAAATGAAGGAAGAAATTAAAGCAGGCAAGGATGAAATGAAGGCAGGCCAGGAAGAAATGAAGGCAGGCCAAGAAGAAATTAAGGCGGGTTAAGAGAAATTGATCGAAGATATGAGAACAATAAAAATTGAGCAAGAAGGATTGAAAGAACAGTTAAAAGAAGTAAGAGTAGAAGTTCAAGAAGAGTTAAAGGAAGTAAGAGTAGAATTCCAAGAAGAGTTAAAAGAAGTAAGAGTAGAAGTTCAAGAAGAGTTAGAGGAAGTAAGAGTAGAAGTTCAAGAAGAGTTAACGGCCGTACACAAAAAGTTTCAAAAAGAGTTAGACGATATGAAGGCCAATCTGAATGTTCAAGAATACCCAAAACTAAACAAAAACGAAAAAGGGAAGTGTAAGAATATCGAGAATAAAACCACCAAAATTCGATGGGAAGGTCTCTTGGTCAGTTTATCTTAAACAATTCGACGCTGCTGCCAAGGCAAATGATTGGAATGAAATGGAGAAAGCTACTGCCCTGATCATAGCGCTACGCGGGGAAGCTCTAGACGTTTTGCAAGGTATACCAGAAATGCAGCAAAACGATTTCAAAATTCTGGTGGACCGATTGGAGATGCGCTACGGTGATAAACACCTACAACAAATGTATCAGGCTCAATTAAAAAGTCGCTATCAACGTAGCAGCGAAAGCCTACAACAATTCGAAGCGGACGTCGAAAGGCTTGTGCGGTTGGCTTATCCTAGTGCTCCTTAAGACTTTACAGACCAGCTGTCCACCCAATTGTTTGTCGATGGAGTGCGAGATGTCGAAATACAGCAAGCCCTGCGCATGTCTCGACATAAAACTGCAGGCGAAGCTTTGTCGCACGCACTGGAATATGAAGCAGCCAAACAAGCATCCAAAGGACATGTTAGAATTCGACAGGTTGGGTTCAATTTTGATGAGGACAGCGAGTTACTTCGACATGAAGTTGCAAAAATAGCTAAAGAAGTAATGTCTCCAAAACCGAAAGAAGAGATGAGTGAGCGCCCACGCTGTTGGACTTGCCACAAACAGGGTCATCTTTCACGGGATTGTCCCAAAAGAAAGAGAGAATTTACTTGCTGGAATTGCGGAGGTACGAGGCACTTGAGCAGCGGCTGTCCATCTGGAAGAAGACAGACGTCAGCCGCCAAAGGAAGCAAGCAGGGAAACTAAGAATAGCCGGCCTTACGGGGCGAAAGTCGGCTTTGCGTCCCCAAGCCCCAATCATCATCTCCGTATCGAAAACAACCACTGATAATTCACTTACTGTGGATGGTTTAGTGGACGGCAGGAAATTAAAACTGATAGTGGATACCGGCGCATCAAGAACGATAGTTAACCCTCGAATAATCGGTAAATGGAGGATTCGACCACTAACCATAAATGCTGTCTTAACAACTGCGACAGGGGAAACAACATCGTTTCATGGAGAATGCGAAGTGGTGATCGGTCTTGGAGACGCAAGCCTGTACCAACAAGTGCTGGTGGCCGATATCACCGATGACATAATTTTGGGACTCGACTTCATGGAAAGACACCGAATCCAGCTAGAAATGGGCACCAAATGTTTACGAATAGGAGATCAAGAACTGCCACTACAAAGAAATGGGACTGATCAGCGAACACTACGGGTCGTCGTTGCTGAAGACCAAGTTTTACCTGGATACTCCGAAGCTGTTGCCCGAATTACAATAGAGAACAATGTCTTTTATGAAATAACTGGGGTCATAGAGCAAGACAACGAAGAATTGAGGCAGAAGGCCATCCTTGTCGGAAGAACTGTGGTACAAACCGGCTCGACCACGATTCCAATCAGAGTTATCAATCTGAAAGGTTTTGAACAAAAACTTACGAAAGGAACACCAATAGGGACATTAGAACCAGCCATTACCATCAATCATTTGGACCAAATGATAGACCAGAGGGAAGAAACCGGGAAGCTGCCAGAAGCATTGAAAGAATTAATCAACAAGGCAACTGAACATCTAACTGAAGATGAAACTAGAAAGCTAGAACACCTTATTCGAAGTTATAAGAACGTCTTTGCGATTGATGACACCGATTATGGAAGAACCAATTTAGCGTACCACCGAATCAACACAGGAAATGCAAGACCTACCAAACAAGCACCCAGACGAGTACCATGGGCCAAACGAGAAGAAGTCGATTCACTGATCAAAGACATGCGCGAGAAAGGGATAATAGAACCATCGAAAAGTCCATGGACTTCCCCTATCGTTTTGGTACGCAAGAAGGACGGATCAACGAGATTCTGTGTTGATTATCGACGATTAAACGAAGTAACACATAAAGACAGCTATCCTTTGCCACGAATCGATGATACGTTAGATTGTCTGTCGAGCGAAATTAAATGGTTCTCGACGTTGGACCTTAAGAGCGGATATTGGCAAGTCGAAGTACATCCTGAAGACAAAGAAAAGACTGCGTTTACTACTGGGAACGGTCTCTGGCAATTTAATGTAATGCCCTTCGGCCTATGCAACGCACCAGCTACTTTTGAAAGATTAATGGAGACCATTTTACAAAGGACTGAATTGGGAAATCTGCTTGGTCTATTTGGATGACGTCATTGTGTTTGGGCGAACGTTTGAAGACCATCTCGCTAATCTGAGCAAAGTACTTCAGAAATTCACAGCGGCAAAGCTAAAATTAAATCCCAAAAAGTGTGCGTTGGTTAGAAGAGAAGTGAAATACCTGGGCCATGTCATATCAAGTAAAGGCGTTGGTACAGATCCTGACAAGACCGAGGCAGTTCGTAATTGGCCGCAACCAACGAATCAGCATGAACTGAGGAGTTTCTTGAGACTATGTTCATACTATAGAAGATTCGTCAAGGGATTTGCGGATGTGGCTCGCCCCTTGCACAGACTTACCGAGAATGGAGTGCCTTTTGATTGGACGAACACCTGTCAAGAAGCTTTCCAAGTTCTGAAAAATAAGTTGTCTAAGACCCCGATTTTGACTTATCCCGAATTTGGAAAACCATTCATAGTCGACACCGATGCGAGCAATGTGGGTATTGGAGGGGTTCTTTCGCAAGTTCAAGACGGCAAAGAAAGACTAATCGCATACTTTAGCAAGACACTGTCAAAACCCGAAAAGAACTATTGTGTGACCCGCCGAGAACTATTAGCCGCAGTGAAAACTATAGAACATTTCCACAAATATCTATATGGGCGAGAATTCCTGCTGAGAACTGACCACTCTTCTCTTAAATGGTTGCTGTAATTCCGAAACCCTGAAGGACAGGTGGCCAGATGGTTACAGCGTTTACAAGAGTACAATTTCAAAATTGAACATCGGCCAGGAAAACACCATGGTAATGCCGACGCCTTATCAAGACGACCATGCCCACGGAATTGCAAACATTGTTCTTCTGTGGAAAGAAAAGAAGGGTTAGACCAAGTTCCATGCCTACATACCACCGTGAAGAAACAAGAGAATTGGGAAGATACAGTGTTGATTGAGGAACAGCGAACCGATGATGACCTTGGACCCATCATGAAATGGAAGGAGGCAGGAGAATCTCGACCAACGTGGGCGGATGTAAGCCCCCTGAGTACTACGACGAAATGTTATTGGGCTCAATGGGATTCCCTAAAGCTCGAGAATGGAGTCCTTAAAAGAATCTGGGAAAGTCCGGACGGGACCAAGAAGCGATTACAAGTTGTGTTGCCCAAGAAGAAGACGAAAGAAGTAATAAAAGAGCTGCATGCTGGGACTGGAGGAGGACATTTTGGAGTGAAGAAGACATTAGAGAAAATACGTGAACGGTATTACTGGGTGAACGCTAGATTGGATGTGGAAGACTGGTGCAGAAAATGCGAAGTATGTGCTTCTAACAAAGGTCCGAGAACCAGGACACGAGGAAAGATGCACCAGTATAACGTCGGAGCGCCATTCGAAAGAATAGCCATGGATATCGCTGGTCCCTTTCCCCGAACTGAAGATGGCAACCGCTACATCCTCGTTGTGATGGATTACTTAAGCAAGTGGCCGGAAGCCTATGCAATCTCCAACCAGGATGCAACCACCGTGGCGGAGGCAATAATAAACAACTGGATCAGTCGATATGGAGTTCCTATGGAGATTCACACTGACCAGGGCCGAAACTTTGAATCAGAAATATTCCAACGAGTGTGTGAATTGATGGGGATAAGGAAAACTAGAACGACTCCGTTGCATCCTCGGTCTGATGAACAAGAATTAAATTCGAAAGTAACCGGATGAAGACCCGCTACGATCAGCGAGCGAATTCCACTGGATTCAGGGTGGGCGATCGTGTATGGCTCTATAACCCAGTTCGCAAGAAAGGAAGGTGCCCTACATTACAACGGAATTGGGAGGGCCCGTACAAAGTGATTACCCGGATAAACGATGTCGTCTACAGGATACAACGAGGCCCCAAATCGAAGATGAAAATTGTACACCTCGACCGGTTGACTCCATACACAGTGGAAGAAACTGATCGTGACGATCAGCGCTAGAGGGGGGGGGGGAGTGTGACAGATGTGTAATTCTGACGTTGACAAGCGCCGACTGCGAAAATTGTGTGGAAGTAACCTATGACGCGTTCCAGAAAGTCCGAGAGTTGCTGGACATTTCGAGAATTGCCTAGAAACGTCCATAATACTATATAAGGAACAGCGTTGGATAGTTTGACAGTATTCGATAGAAGAGAGCGACAGAGACAAGTTCGAAGTGAAGAAAAGCGATTGACAAGCGAAATAGTTATTGAGTTGTTGTTGTTATGAAAATAGTTATTGAATCGTTGTTGTTATAGAGTTAATTTAATAAAAAGTGTTGAGATAAATACGTGATATTGTAAATTACGTAACAATACATTACCTTACAGTGTTAGGATGGGAAAAAAAATTCAAGATCAAGTCAACTCCTTAGGAGTCTTTTTTTACCTTTAGACGAACGACTATCTAAATTAGCATATTGCCAAATAAATTTTATATTGCTTATTTTACTTCTTGTGTAACCTAAGTTAATTTCTATAGATACTATTTCCATTATATTATACATATATATACCTAATTTTTTTTTTGCTATTAATAAAAGACTAAGGAGTAATGATGTCAAAGAAATTGTTACAATTTCCTTTCTTTTTTAATTAAAAAATTGTTACATAATTAATATCACTCGAAAGAAAAGTAGTGGGTCCCACCATTTCTCTCAAAATCTCTCTTAGCGAGACACATCCTAATTTCCCAGTTCATGAAGATACTTTTGCATTCTCATTAGAAATTATTTTCATACACTATAACCATAGAAGTTGACATCTAATTATAGCAAGCAATGCAATATAAAAGGGGAATGGTGGACTTCTGTGAAAACCAAATGAGTACCTGTAGTCAAATTTTTTTAGTGTTGCGGCTCAGGCAATAAAACTTTTCAGACTTACGTATAAGCTTATTTGGTCTAATGAATAATTGAAATCAAAAAGAGGGCTATTCGAAACTAACGTTGTGATAATGTTAAGGGACAATAACCCTTATATATAATGTATTAAATACAAAGTATAAATTAATATAAATTAATGTATCTTCAAGAAAATTTGTTCAAAATACAATATTTATGAAACATTAAAAGTACTATTTCTGTCTCTGTATTTCGCGCAAAATCTTATGGCAATACTGAATACTGAGGTCACAAGGCAGTAAGTGTTTTAACCCTATATCTTCGTTATTTTTCAAAATATTCATTTTTAATTTTTGATTTGAAACATCTATAGCCGCGGGTAAACTGGATTGTTGGCGTGGCGAGCGTGGCGAGTCATGCCGTAGCGACGCTTTGCTATGCGCAAGCGCCTGTGGGATTGTCTTCCCACTCGGTTCGACGGTGCCGTTTGTTATAGTAAACTAGAAGATGGAAGTGCATCAATTAATTATTGTTGTGAACATTTCACTTAATAAAAAAAATGAATGATATTTCATTTGTACATGAGAAATTATTTCCGTACAGTCACACAGGTTCAATCATTTTTAAAACCAATAATAATAAACTACCATTGATTTTAGCTGGAGATTTCGATGTAAATTGTGCTAAAGATGAATCAATGCCCTTAGTTACGTTCCTCCAAAAAGAATTTCAATTGCAAATTAAAAACAATCCAAGAGAACCTATTACCAGATATGCAACAACAATAGATGCTGTATTTATTAGATGTCTTGATAATGTTATGTCCAATACTTTTGTAACATACTTCAGTTATCCTCGACCAATTATCACAGTAATGCTGTCAGAGGAAACGTTGAATATAACTATTACTGAAATCACTGATTAAAAAAATTGAGTTTCACATCTGCCAGGCGTCCCGTGACGACTCACATTTTTTTTACGGATTAATTTCCAACATTATAGGGAATTAATATAGAAAATAAAAGAAAATGTTAGTCAAAAATCCAGTTGTCTCCATTACTTATTTGGAAACAATCCTGTAAAAGCTTTGAAACGATTTTGAGTTTTGTAGGCAGAAGTGTTTCGTTCCAATGGGACAACAGTAGATACTTGGTGGCAATCTTAAGCCTGAACCGACGCTTTAAGAAAATTAGACAATATATTAATACATCTTATCATAGCAGAGGTTTCTAATTGATTATTTCACTTGTCGTGTTTCATTTATAAGCAATGAATTCTGAAGCTGTGTTCTCGATGATATTTATATAGATAATTATAAGAATTATATATTTCCAGTGTAATTTCTTAAATCTTTATTGTTCTCTTTGTTCATTCAATTCAAAGTACCATAAATGCTTTTCCCACTTGATATATGTACTTTTTTATGCCTCAAAATGTTACCAGTTGTTACTGCATGAACTATACATGTTGGTCTCACTGTCAAACAGGACGTTAAAGTACGGTATCATTTATCAAAACGAAATTACTACGACGTCCCTCTTGTTTGTCGATCAAACTCATAAATGCTCAATAAAGATACGATCTCGATGTTTTACAAAATGTTGCGCTTTAGGCTGTTGAAATTTAACATAGTATTACGACGATACACGGCATAGTTTTTCCTTTAATAGTATATTGTCGCTCAAATTTATAGTCATTAACTCAACGTTATCTTATAGCCAAAAGCTAAAAAATATCCCTAATTCTATCTAATTTTTTATTTTACAATGAGTTTGATGATGTTACTGAATGTATGAGATTTTTGGCAATAATGTGCAAGGCAAACTTGTAGTCATCATTTTATATTAAAGCGTTTTTTACTCAATAAATTATGCTGAAAATACTTGTTTCTTATAATAAAAATATTTTTAGCTAGAAAATTTGTTATTTATTTATTTATTTATTTGTTGCCAAAATTCCTACATATATCAATTACATGAAATGTATACAGGGTTTTTCAAGTTGATGGGCTATGAGATGCATATGAATTAGTAGAAGGAATTCAACTCTGAAACTTGGGCTCATTTGGTTATTGTTTATGCCGCTTCTTTTAAAAATATTTTCAAGTTCGATTTACATCTGGTTATACCGGAAGTCGACGCCAAGTTTGTTATTCTTAATGGAATGGTATATTTTTTACGCTGAATTCGAATAAAACGTGTAATTCTAAGGTTAGTTTGATAACCAACTTGTACACCTATGACGATCGGTTTCTGAGTTATTTTTATTTACAGAAAAAAAATCGCTACCGCAACCCAAATTATAAAAAATCATAACTTCCACAAAATACGACTTAGAGTGTTGAAATTTTTACTAGTAATAGCTGAATATTAGTGCTAACGCCTTGACAAAATTTAATTAAATAATTTATACAGGGCGTTCAAAATAAAATTCTAAAATTAAAAAACTTCAAACACGAATTACCTCGTTTTTTCAAATAGCACCTACTATTTTTTATTTTTTCAATCGATTCCTTTTTTTATCCTCTTTCGATCTATATGGATACTTCTTATTTTAAGTAATAATTCAAAATTATTCCAAAATTTTCAAATAGAATAGGAAGTACCCATATAGATCGAAAGAGGATAAAAAAAGGAATCGATTGAAAAAATAAAAAATAGTAGGTGCTATTTGAAAAAACGAGGTAATTCGTGTTTGAAGTTTTCAAACTTTAGAATTTTATTTTGAACGCCCTGTATAAATTATTTAATTAAAATTTGTCAAGGCGTTAGTACTAATATTCAGCTATTACTAGTAAAAATTTCAACACTCTAAGTCGTATTTTGTGGAAGTTATGATTTTTTATAATTTGGGTTGCGGTAGCGATTTTTTTTCTATAAATAAAAATAACTCAGAAACCGATCGTCATAGGTGTACAAGTTGGTTATCAAACTAACCTTAGAATTACACGTTTTATTCGAATTTAGCGTAAAAAATATACCATTCCATTTAAAATAACAATGTTGGTATCGACTTCCGGTATAACCGGATGTAAATCGAACTTGAAAATATTTTTAAAAGAAGCGGCATAAACAACAACCAAATGAGCCCAAGTTTCAGAATTGAATTCCTTCTACTAATTCATATACTTCTAATAGCCCATCAACTTGAAAAACCCTGTATATATATGTAGGACCTGTAGGGGGTATAAATACCCGTACATAGATTGGTCCTATACTAGAGTAAATTAATACAAATCGAAAATATAAAAATTACTTAAAATTACACATAACGGCATGTTGCACTTCACTTAGTTGGCTAATAGTTTTTATTTTGGTAGTTACATTTATGTGCAATTTCTTATTATTATTTTCAATTTTTCCTTTAACACTTGAACACTGACTGTTGACTCTTTTATCTCATTTTGTATCATATTAAAATATTTTATTGAAAAATATGTATAGCTTCTTTGGCCTATTGTGAGTTGATGGGCAGTGGAATATTTTTATGTCTGGTTTTTCTTGTTATGCTGTTATATTCATTTTTTAGATTATTAAACTGGAAAATTATGGATTTCAGTATAAAAACTTGCCTAATGCTTAGAGGTTTATCTTGATTATTCTCTTTAACTCCTATTGTTTTTAGTAGTTTGTTCTGTAGTTTGAGAAGAGGTGTTGCTGATGCATCATACAAGCCACCCCATCCATATACAGCAATACTGTGAAATAGACCATAATATATCTGGATTAATTGTTTTTTAGTTAAAATTTTCTTAAGCCTGTAGAATACATGTAGTAAGTATCTGGTTTTGTATGTATTACATACATTACTTTTTATAATGTATATTATTAGCATCAAGTTAAAGAAATTATCCGAAATGTACTGTATATTTCAAATAAAATAAAATAAACAAAAGTAGTTGCGTAATAGAATCTGAAAAAATCCTAACCGGACCTAACTTTACGCGGTTGTTTTGTTGTTGGGTATTTTCTCTTTCTACATTATATATTTATTGATTTGGTGATAGCCCGGTCGCTCCTAGTTGGCGAGAGGTCACACCTACCCATTTATGGACCTTTAAGGTAAATCACTATAAACTGATGGATAAATAAGCTTGCAATAGGCGTGCACTATTGTATTAAATACAGGTAGAAATATAATTTCATAATCATAACCAATTACTCTCAATGTAATTTTGCTTTTAAATATTCAATCTACACTTCTGAAAATAATTTTGAAAAAAGGGGTAGTAATTGTTATAGTTGAAACTTACTTTTGTCAAAATGTATCCACGCCATTTTAAAAATTCCGTCAGCCCCGAACGCCACTGTTATATTTTATTATTTCAGCAATTATGAAGTTTTTGGAAAGAGGCTATCATCTGTTATAGTTAGATTGTTAATTAATAATAATATAAAAACAGTAGAATAAGGGCAATTCATGAAGTTCTATTTCAAAAATTATATCAGATCTTTGTTTCAGCGATTGCAAATTCGGCCATTGTGTGCTCAGGGAGATATAATAAAAATATCAATGAGTCAAGAATTTAATAATAGGTAAGGAAGTTTTACTTTGCTCATTGCGGTAGGTGTAGCAGAAGGGGTTGATTGGAGGGAGAAGGGAATGTAGCAAAAGCTCATCTCTTGTAAAAACAAAAATTTTTGCCTTATTTATGAAGTACTTTGTATTTTAGATTCCCTTATTGCATAGAATAAGTTCAAAAACCCCTAACCGAAATTCCCTAGGCATTACAATATCTACGTGAACAAAATGCATCCTGTATAAACTAATACTCCAATAAACATAATTTAAAAGTATTTTGTTTCCGATCGAATTTACATATTTTAATTTTGTTCGATTTGTACAAAGCGACCGAATTTCCACTTTGTTTTATCAATGATTAATGATTGCATAACCCTGTTTATGAGCTAGTAGCGTTCTTATCGTTTCAAGAATTCAAAAATTGTCGTTTGCCAATATCGCAAGATTTAAATGGGATTCCAAATAAAATGTCTTGATTTTCTTTTAGATGGAAATGGCGAAGGCGCAAGGTGAGCGCAAATTGTAAAAATAAAAAAAAAATTAATAGTTTCAAAACTGTGTTGTAATGTTTACTATTTATTTCAGAGAAGCTTTAAAAAGTTGTTATATATTAGATAAAAAAATGACCTGCCCATATTCCAATACGGTTCAACATCATTAAGGTTTCGGTCAAGTATTGCGTCGATTAATACATGATAGGGATTAATACTTCGTTTAGGTGTTGTTCCAAAACTAGTGTTCTTCTTTAGGTACTTGTTATTATTGTTAATTCATCATTATCATTTCCGGGGTTATTAGTTGGAAGACCAGTTGCATTCGCTTTGCCGCTCCATTCTACGCTGAGGCAATCTTATAGCATTTCCCGAAAGGTACTATATCTCATATGTTGCCCTTATATTTGCCAACACTGACCTAATGTAGGTCTACCCTTTCCCTCTTTACTCCTATCCCTTATACATATATATCTCTTCTTTTTCTTACTGACTTCCATGGTCCCGTTTGTTATCTTACCCTTTATAATGATTTCTTATTTTTTTTTTTTGATTGCAAAGTTGCACTCGAAACACTTCTTCGAATTCCTAAATTAACTGTTAAAAAAAATGTAATTCCTTTATGATATAAAATCGATGCGAACCTGCACCATGTTTTGTTTTATAATATCGATTTTATCACTACTTATAAAATATTTGTTGTATTTTTCATATATAGTTTGATACGCGAAAATGTTCGAATCGGTCAGTGACCTCTGCAAGCTCATATCCTGTATAATCTCTTACGTAAAATTTCAATGTACATAGGTACGTTGACTACTTCATTCATCGCAAAAATGTAGATTAAATTATCAGGCTATTTCATATTGACCATATTTAGAAGAAAGAGATCTTAGAAACCGCTTGCATTCCATCGACTAATCGGTTCTATTTGAGTGGTAAATCGCTCCGATTTGCTGCATTCGGAGATTCGAATTATACAGAAATGGCAGTCAATATTGCGCCATAACTCATAATGGGGATGGTAAAGATCGCTTTTCTACGTGGTAATAAACGTTAATTCGATTCTTAAAGAAAGCATATGTTGGAATTATAGTCAATTGCCGCTCCTTAAGTTCACACATGTTAAAATGTTCAGAATATATTTTATAACTGCTAAAGTTCGAACAATAAAATAAGACACACCTTAGGTATGGCTGTTATAACAATAAAAAGCACTCACGAACATCATTGTGGCGATCATGAGTGCTTTTACTAAATCCTTTTGCTCTATTATTAAGGTATATACGCTTTTTGTGATTTATTGATGATTACCAATCATGACGTCAACAATTTGTTTTAGAAAAAAATAAGAAAACATTTACACATAATTAAAGCAAAAATAAAGAAAGAGTTATTTGCAGATCTACGAATAAATGTAGTCACCAGCAGTATTATTAGGTGCTGCAAGAGGTATTTCAGAAACCCATGACGAGTCTATCACCGAAGGATGCGCAGGGACACAACTATCTGTTGTTTTAGAAAATGGTTTGTTGATATTTTATAAAAACTCTCCCCTTCGTAGGACTCAGAAAAAGACACTTATCACATCCCTTCTCTTCTTAGGCCAGGTAATATGTATTCACATCAGAAGATTAAAGATGCGGCCTTTAGTAGACTTTTTTATCCTACTAAAATATGAAGTAAAACACAGGCGAGGGCCGATAAAGTACTCACAGCATTTAAGTATTATTTAGGTTTAGATTACGTTAGGTTAGGTTAGGTTAGTGTAGATTAGCTCATAAAAATGCTAAATTTGTGCCTTACTTTATTGTTAACAATAAAATAAATGGTATAATCAATTTAAGAACTCATATCGACTTGGACAACATTAATGTATAGGTCGCCCAAAGTTATACTACGATTATAGCTTTGACTTTCTGAGTAGTTTACAATATCTCCTAATTTTGTAAGTATGGGGTTTGTATCTTAACAGCCAGTCCCAGGTCAGGTAAAATTATTACCTTATTTGAGTGAAATTGCTTCTTCACCCACTCAACAAATAAATTTATAGACATTTATTAGTTTATTAATAAATTTTTATGACTACCTGCGGTTCGGGTCTCATAAAAGTTAAAACCTTGTTAAGTCATTACTGAATAAAAACTTTGGCACAACTAAAGGTATATCCATTTTTTTATAGGGATCTGTGGTTTGTCAGGAAATGTTCTCCTATCAATCACTTCTTATTACTATCTTGCTGTTAGGGACTCATAACAGGCAACCTCCGTTAAGTCATTACTAAACAAAAACTTTGGGACAACTATATATACATTGTTTTATAGGGATCTGTGGTTTGTCAGGAAAGGTTCTCCTACCAATCACTTCATATTACTATCCTGCGGTTGGCGATTCATAAGAGGAAATCCGCGTTAAGTTTTTACTGAACAAAAACTTTGGGACAACTATATATATACATTTTTTTATAGGGATCTGTGGTTTGTCAGGAAATGTTCTCCTACCAATCACTTCTTATTACTATCTTGCTGTGAGGGACTCATAACAGGCAACCTCCGTTAAGTCATTACTAAACAAAAACTTTGGGACAACTATATATACATTTTTTATAGGGATCTGTGGTTTGTCAGGAAAGGTTCTCCTATCAATCACTTAATATTACTATCCTGCGGTTGGCGATTCATAAGAGCAAATCCGCGTTAAGTTTTTACTGAACAAAAACTTTGGGACAACTGCATACACATTTTTTTATAGGGACCTGCGGTTTTTCAGGAAAGGTTCCCTTAACAGTCCATTCTTATTACTATTCTGTGGTCAACGACTTATGAACAGGCAACCCCTGTTAAGTCATTACTGAACAAAAACTTTGGGACAACTATATATACATTTTTTTTTATAGGGACCTGTGGTTTATCAGGAAAGGTTCTCATAACAATCAACTTTTATGACTACCTGCGGTTAGGGTCTCATAGAAGTTAAACCCTAGTTAAGTCATAACCACACAATAACTATAAACTGCCTAATAATCAAAAAGTAATTTTGTTCGTCTCTCTTCTTTTAGGATTCTTTAGTTAGAAAACCAAATACTATGATGAAAAAGATGTGATTTTAAATAATTATTCAGATTTAAATTGAAAAAGTCGATTTGGTTCCTAGATTGGGTGTTGGACTGTAACATGATATTAATTAATATGAGCCGTCACCTTTCCCAGCATATTGATTTACTTCGGACACGAGCCAGTGAGAAAGCGAAAGTGTCGGTCCATGAATACGAAATTAGTAAGGACGCGGAAGCGCATTCAGACCTGACGCCGCAACTCCAGCACTCATGAAGAAGAAGGCAGGAGTAATAAGTTGTCAGGTTGTTGAAGAAGTGGTCGGTCGATTTTCGCAATGACACCTATCCGTCACATTGCGGCGTCGGACGCCGGGTCGCGTCGTGGAGCGGAATCGTTCAACTATCCACCCCTGGTAGTGGGGCGTTCGATCATCTTTGATTGGCCCATCGTTTCAGGTACAGGTGGGCAGGTGAAACACTCAAGAAGACAACGTTAGCAGTGACCAAAGTGTATGTCGGTCTGTCGGTCCATCGGTGTATCTATGAGAGAGCGAACATTTACTCACTCACACGATCGACTCATTTACAGCATCGATCTCCTATTAGACCTACCTGTAAACTGATTCGATAACGAGAACCGGTTCAAACCCATGCATCCCGGAAGAAAATCCACCTGCAGCAAAATCGTGGTCGTAATAAATCGAAATTTCCCATTGCGATTATTAATGAACAAAACGCGAACATATTATACGATATCTGATCCGATAGGCACCTACAACAATAGGTGTTAGTACTACGAGTACACAGCTAATAAAGTACCTGCGAAAGTGATGCGTAGACCTGTTCCCTATTATATGTAGGTACTAATAACTAAAACATAATAAAGGTAACGTGTGAAGTGTCTTAATGCTTAGTCAAACAAGAGCGGTTGACGACGGCGACAAATAAAACAATGTTTGAAAGACGCCCGCCGGTGAAAACACCTCGACGTCGCTGTCTGTTATTAGTTGTTTGAATATCATCGCGTGCGGCTGTTTTGAACAACGACTCACTAAGGTGGTGGTTGGTATTACTATTTTATTAGTTGCGGGGGTTTAGAGCGGCACGGACAGTTCCGGGCCTCGGGGTGATAGTGGACGTCATTTCTGGTGAGTGGTGATGCTTGGTGATGATGTGTTCCTTTGGATGAAGAAGCAGCAGGATGCCAACCCGGAAAACGGGTCGGATGACGACTGGACTCACCATTTGCGCAATCGCCTCCTTCTTATATACCTTCAGGTATGTCAATTATAACTTTTTAAAAAAAATTTCAAAATATAAAACTTTTCATGAATATTTGTGTACAGGCGGAAAATGCGCTGAGCTTTTGTTATTTACCATTTGTTCTTAAAAAAAAAAATTTATTCGCAATTATAACACAAAACAACATATGTACCTATGTGGTCGGTTATTTTTGTCGAGAAGGTAAATAATTTGGAATTACTTTATAATGAAATACAAAATTTCTTTTTCTTGTTGTTTTTCTTTCTTTTCTCTATCGTATTTGGGCAATATAAAATTCTGAAAATATCTTATCACCTGCATCTTTAAAATGTTGATATGATTCAATTTATTTGTTATTAGTAGATACGTATTTACTAAAGTTATTTTATTTACATCTTCAGGTACGTGAATGATAACTTTTTAAGATTTTTTAAACATTAATGTATTTTACTTTACGTGAATAATTGTATCCTTGTGAAAATTGTACGTAAAGTGGTGCTGTTTTTTGGATTTTTCCTTATATACAATTTGTTAGTTAAAATCTCGTAATTTGCAATAAAAGCAATAAAAAGTTCGTTTTCGCTAATCTATGCAGTACATAAAACAACAACTATGTAGAAAAATAATTTGGAATTACCTTATAATGAAATACAACTTCTATTTTGTGTTTGAGCGCTAAGTATATAATTCCGAATCTATTAAAAGACCTTATCACCTGCTTCTGTAATATATTGATAAAATTCAATTTATTTTTTAAGGATGTTTTTACTAAAATTACTTTAATTGCTTTTATCTACATCTTCAGGCAATTAACAGTAACTTTTTAAAAATTGAAGTAACATTCGGATCCATATGAAATTGTTATATATCATAAAGTGGCAATGCTTTTGCGATTTCTTTCTTATTTACGATTTGTTTGTTAAAAATTTCTGAAACACGTAGTTAAGTTTTAAAAAAAATATTAATTTGCAATAAAAACTAATAAAAGTTAATTTCTGGCAATCTTAGCAGAACAGAAAGCACGGTAATGTAGTTATTTTTTTAAAGAATAATAAGTTGGAATTACATTGAAAGAAAACACAAAGTTTTTTTTTGTAATGTTTGAGCACCTGCATCTTCAAAATATTAATATGATTAAATTCATTTTCTTAAGCAGGTACTAAAATTAGATTAATTAATTCATGTATCCTTCTGTTTTATGTGAATTATTCCTCTCTCTAAAAGGTTTTAGATATGTTGTTATTTTAATAATTTTGGTGAACATTTGTATTCACGTAGAAAATTACATAAAAGCACTTTTTCCCTACTTTTTCCTTATTTGTTATTTGTTCATTAAAAATCTATGAAACTTGTATATTTTTTAGAACTCTTAATTTACAATAAAAAATAACGTAATAACAGTTAATTTTTGGTAATCTTAGCAAAACATAAAATGTTTGTAGCTATGTTTGTCGAGGAAAAAAATTTGAATGATGTAATTAGAGAAAATACAAAATTTATTTTATATTGCGTGTTTAAGCAACAAAAATTCTGAATTCTTCAAATGAACATATCACTTAAAATTTTAAGAATTTATTTATTAAAATTAGTTTAATTAACTCCATGTATTCTTTCGGTATGTGAAAAATTTCTTTATTTTCTTTTTTATTCGTTCTTATACATTAGGAAAATAAAGAAAATGTCTTTTATTTAGCGTGCTAGCAACAAAGAATTCTCAATTTTTTAAATCACCCTCTCATCTACATGATTAAAATTCGTGATGTGCCGGATATTCGTATCCGTATCCGTATCCGCGGGTATCCGAGGGAGAAGAAAGATCCGTATCCGTATCCATTAGCTTTTGGTGGATCTTTTACGGATTTTTTACCTTACTAATTTTAAATTCGTAGATGATATAGGTGATTAGGTAACAATGAAAAACTATTAAATTCCGTTCAAATTATTTTTTATTTCTTAAAATCGTATTTGGCACCTTTATACTGCCAACATTTATTGTAGTGATTACCATACCAATAGTACCTTACCTACATAACTCAAAGGTACTAAATCAACTATCTTTATAATAATATCAATCACATATCTTTGTAATAAGCTTAATAAAATGATGATATATTTAAACATTTATTATAGGAAGTTTGTAAAAAATATTAATTAAAATATCTTCATAATGAGATTAATTGAGTTTAAATCTTTGTGGTAATCATAATAAAATAATGAAATATTTAAGTATTATAGAAAGTTATAAGTTCACTTTTATAATGAGAAAAAAAACCAAAACCTAAATCGTCGTAATTGTTTGTTTCTTTTCAAAGGTCGATGTGCAATATTTACCGCAGCGTACTCTAAGAAAGTTAAGATCCGTATCCGTATTCGCGGATCTTGAGACCGAATATCCGTATTCAGATTCGTATCCGCGATCCGGCACATCACTAATTAAAATGTTAATGTACCATAGTTAAATTCATTTTTTTAGGTAATAGTAGGTATTTACTGAATTATTTAGTTTGATTAATTTCATTATATACCTTAAGGTCAATTTTTAAAGAAATTTTTAAACAATTAGGTATTTAATTAACGGTTTTCGTAACGACATTCGTATTCATGTAGAAATTGATACGCAGTTCTGTTTTTCCGATGTTTTTCTTATTTACTATTTGTTCATTAAAAATCTATTGAACATCTAAGTTTCTGAAAACTCAATTTATAATAAGAACTATAAGTTTCTGGTTATCTTTGCAAAACATAAAACAACATAAATTATATGTAGTTAAGAAAATATAAAAATTCGTCTATTTTTATTTTGAATTCTTATCACTACTATTTTTAAAATATAAATATGATTAAATTCATTCTCTTAAGAAGTAATTTAGTGAAATAAATTAGTAGACTTAATTTCATCTCTGTCTTTAGGTATGTGAATGAATATTAACTTCTTGAAGAATTTTTTGTTTCAATTATTGAAAGGTGATACTGTTTGTGTATATCTACATTGGTATTCATGCGGAAAATTATACATAAGTAGGCATCGTCTCCCCTAATTTAATTGTAAAGTTTTTAATATTTACAATTTGTTTTTAAAAATCATTGAAACATAAATTTTAAAAAATTTCTAATTTGCAGTAGCATTAATGATAGAGGTAGTTCCTGATATTATTTACAGAGCATAAAACAACTTTATTTTAAAATTCAATTATTTTGACCTTAACCCGATCAAAATTAATCAGAGATCACCAAAAACAACTCAAATTTAGGAGATTTTCACAAAATATTATTAAATTGTAACATATATTTCATCAAAACTTGTCTTCTAAGGTAATTACTACCAAATATATAGGTTGAACAATGGGTATATAAATAGTTTACAATAAGGGTGGTGGATGAGCAAAATAAGTTTATTTTTGAGAAAAACTTCTGAATTTGTTTTTTTTTCTGCCGAAATAAGTTTGTCAAATTTAATTTTCTAAAACCTTAGGAAATTTATTTATTTTTGTTTTTTAAGACTTTCTGTGGTGCTACATGAATGAAAAATGATACATTTTTTAATAACAATTTTTATATCTATAAATTGATTACTTACTTAAATCGTTATTTCTTTTTTGAAACGATAATAATTATTTTAATTAATTAATAACATAAGTGTAATTTACATTATTAAGTCATTTTAAAACAAAATTACTGTTGATAAATAGATATAGGTATACATAATTAGGTAGGTGAGTAATTTTCTTTAAACTATGAAAAAAACTACTTTGTTAGTCTATAATGGTTGATCAAATTAATGTTTACGAAATATAATACATATTAACTTATGATTAAAGTGTGAAAAACAATATTCACTATCACCGGTAGATTTATCGAAACGAATAATTTAAAAGAAACGTAGGTACATTATGGTGTCGCTAACTCACAATCAGTTCAAATACATATTCAGAATTATTAACTTACTTCAGTATATTATTATTTTACAGTTGCTCTAATTTGTTTTTATTACATTAATAATACGTAAAATACAATTCACACAGCATTATTTTCAGAGGCATAATTAGGTGGTTTTTCCTAAACATCATTAAAATTAAAATTTCACTTGCTTGTTATTAATTTCACAATGAAATGTGAATTTGTATTATATGAATTGTAGGTACCGATTAAGAAAAACATTTTCAAAATTGAGTATTGATATTTGTTGAGTTTAATTTAAGTAGAAAGGTTTTACATTTTTTACTCGACCATGGCTATACCGTAGATTACTTGATAAAGAAAGTTTGCGAACATTGCGTATAAGAAGAATGATTCAGTAATCTGATTAAAGGAATCCTTCATGTACCTCTAAAGAACTTCGGTTAAATACGAGCTATAATTTTTATTATTTTGTTAATTTTCGTCAATATTACAATGTAGTTTTTCAACATAATCTCCATTTAATTGAATACATTTATCCCAACGATAAACTAATTTTTTTAAGCCGTCCTCAAAGAATTTTTTCGGTGTCTCCTCAATCCACCTATTTATGGCACGTTTTACGTCAGTTAAATTTTTAAATCGAACACCCCGTAAGGGTTTTTTCAAATATGGGAACAGATGATAATCACTGGGTACAAGATCCGGGGAATAAGGTTGGTGCGGAAGCAATTCCCATCGTAAATCGTTCAAAATATCTTTCGTTTGTCTTGCGGTGTGTGCTCTTGCATTATCCTGTTCCAATAACGGACGTTTATGCAACTTTCCAGGCCGCTTCTTGACAAGTATCTGTCGCAGTGGTCCGGATATTAAATTGGAATAATATTCTGCATTAATTGTAGTACCTTTCGGCAGATAATCCATAAAAATAATCCCTTCGCAATCCCAGAATACAATAAGCATTACCTTTTCAACAGACGGAACTGTACGCGCCTTAAGAGGAGGCCCTTCTTCAGGTTTGCGCCATTCTTTGGATTGACTTTTGGTTTCAGGATTGAAATAAGGAATCCACGTTTTATCAGTGATTATTATTCGTTGCCAAAATTCATCACCGTAACGGGCTAACAGCTATTGAAGTTGGTCCCAACAGTCTAGGTATCCAGCACGTCGAAACCTCGAAACCTTGCTAACGCCCAAACAGCCATGCAAGATGTCATGAACTAGTCGTGTACCTATATATCCCTAGGCGCACACCAATTTCACGAATAGTCAGTCATTCGCCTGTCCTCTTTCAGTAGTTTTTTTCAGACGGCAGTAATGTTTTTTTTTCATTTACTGACGTGCTTGGGGGCCCAATGCGTGGATCGTCTTGTGATCTAGTGACGTTCTACCGGTTTTAAAACGACCAACCCACCGATAAACAGCATTTTTGGATTTTGCAGACTCACCAAATACCCCTTGCAGACGTTGAACAAATTCTGATGTTTTCACACCTTCTTTCCATAAAAACAAAATTATTGCTCTTTGAGTTTTTGCTGCGTCTTCCGTGGTTATAAAAACAGTGCTATTAAAACTCGTCTATATCAGTCTAACACCTAAATCAGACTCAAAAATGTTGCCGATAAGTTCTACGTAATTTAATTATAGCACAATTCCTAGAATTTTGGAAACATCCCTCGTATATATTGGTCAGGTTTTGAAATATTCATAGTCGTATTGGTTATTTTCAGTAATTCATAGAAATGTGAATTGTTTATCATCACCATCGATTCATCCTTCCAAAAACTTTCAAATTAAAAATAGTTTATGCTAACTGATTTACAATTAGTTACAACCGGAATTATGGAATTACAACTACAATTCACTATTGCATCTACACATTAGGACTATATCTAGATGAAAATAGTTTTAACATTAAACACAATTGTTGATGAATTATTATTTTACTGTAAACTAATTCGATCTAAGTTTAAGTGACTGATTTAATGTTTGAAAATTAGTTTGGCACAAGCCCAGTGTAAATTTGTTTATCCTGAATTGAAAAGACTTAGGCTTTCACGGCCGGCGTTATCGGGCACTATGCCCACGCTACGTTCCCTGAGGATGCCATCTACAGTTGTTGGTGAAACGTCGAATAGGAAACTTCTTCGGTGTTCTCACCGAAGGAGAAACAATCCTAGACCATGGCCAACAAGCCCGAATTTCACAATTTCTTCTTATCCTGAATTCTTTTTAATTGAAATCATTTCTGACCATCAGTAGATTGTTACAATAAAAAAGTTAATCAAAATTAGTTTCAAATACTAAAAACGGGTATTCACTGTAACAAATATTTGGAAGTCAATATAAAAAAAAGACAAGTTATGATGGATACATTTTGCGAACATAATGAAACGATGCAGTGTTTTTTATTCGGACTGTTTTGCCGTGGTCCATGGGTTATCCTTGTTGCAGACGTTTCGCCGTTCTTCGCTGAAAGAAAATCCATGGACCACGGAAAAACAGCTCGGAAAAAACCACTGCATCAATGTACGCCGGCCGTGAAAATCTAAAGACGACAGTACCATAATGGAATGAGATACTAGAGAGACATTAGAAATATAAATACTCGTAAAGAGAGGTAGAAGTAGACCAAGATAAGATTATTGAGATATGGCTGCGTATCTAACCAATCTTTGGATTGATGATTATATGATGTGATAAATTGTGATGTTAAAAAAAGAAGACAGTAGCAAATATCGCTTTGTATTTTTATTGCAAAAATATAGAATTAATGTAATGGATATACATATTTCCGATTATATTTTTGTGGTTGTTTTACGTAAAATTTGGATACCTAATATTTATCCTGTAAGATTGTGTATTTATATATGCATACAAAAATTAAACGCTATTGAGTATTTTCTTTTCCCTGCTAAAATCATCGCAAAATTTCGAATCCTTAAATATTTGTGGAATAATATTCGACGTTTAGATTCAATTTAGGAGTGTTTCTTCTTCGCTTCGGTGAGAGAATCGAAGGAGCAGTTCATCTAACATTTCAGCAACTAGATACTACGGTTGGCGACCTCACTCCTCAGAGAACGCAGCGAGGATGTAAAGTCCTTTGCTGCGGTTGTATTGCGAAGGTGAAACAATCTTACACTACGGCTATCGACTATTATTTCGACAACGCGAGTTGTGAAAGAATAACAATATTTAAACTTTCTCTGGTGTATTCTCGATGAAACATTTTTTATAAAGGAAACAGAAAAAGGAAAGAAATGTTTCAACAAAACTGTTTATTTCTCCATAATTGTTTCGACCTCTAAAAGGTCATTTTCAAGAGTACAATAGTTACTACGGCTAAGATGTTTAACATGGGCTTTTATACATAAATTATAAAGTGGGGGTAAACAAAACAATTAGAGTTGTGCGATTATTAATGGTGTGTTGTATATATTTATTTCTTTTTGATTATTAACCAAACTTTTACAATTCAGGATGGCATTTTGTATTTCCAGATTTTCTAGCAGCGTGTTTTTTACCTTTTGATTGAGCATGTAGTATTCTTATGTTACTAATACCTATGTTATGGTTGTTTGTGGTACAATGTTCTCACCTATGTAAATAGCATCACATTTTCGCAATTTATTCGGTAGACCCCACTTCTTTTTTGTCTGTCTATTTTTAGTTTATTGTTATTGAGTTCTAATTAAATAAAAAAAAATTAGTATTTATCCAACACATACCTAGCTACATATGTATATCCTACATGTAAGTTTTGAGAGATCTATATAAGTATCTATTCCTTTTTCAAAAATTATTTTATTAATGAAGGAAAGTTCTAGCGTTTTCATTTAGTAATAGTATGATATCCACCTCTGTCAAAAATATGTGGATAAGGAATTGGAATATATGCAATGATAAAATTGAATAAAAGAGTGGTATTTGAAGGTTTCTACATTTTATTAACTCTTTTATTCAATTTTATTAAAAAATATTTCATCAATATATGCAATGAATGATATTTATATTTTTTTAAGGATATTCAAACGTTAAAGCTGAAAGCGGAATTTTTTTTCGAGTAACCAAAATATTAAAATAGACTTTCTCAACCTTTGAGAAGGACGTCAAATCTTAAAATTGAAAGGCAATAATGGTCCTTTGCATCACCTTGAAGAGGCCGTAATCCTTGAAAATGAAAGCCAACTTTTCTACAGAAAGTAATGAAAAAATAACTATCTGTCATTTGTATAGGGTTTGGTTAGGTTAGGGCATGGGTCACCAAACTTTTTTGATCATCGACCCCTATATAATTTTTCGAAATCTCCATCTGTTTTTATGTTAATTAAAATAGAACTTTATTATGATGAATATTTATTTTATGCTTTTAAACGTTTATTAAATTAATGGTACATTGTGTAACAATAGTTTTATGAAAAATATATTAATGATGAAATTTAAATACCTTAATATTTATTAAATAATAAGTAATTACAAAAACAGTAGAAATAATAAGTAAAGTAACTATAGATTTATTGCTTCTTAATCAATGAGATGGGTGTGCCTGGCATTTTTATGCAAGGTTCGCTATATTGGGTTCAAAATTGGTGAATTTTAATCTTAAATCCCCTCGAAACTCCACATTTAATTTATTTCTGTAGGTACTTAGTTAAGATTGAATTTACGTGACTTAAACCGGCTTCAACCATATCAGAACTTGGAAATGCTAGCATAAATGGCTGAGCTATTTCGTAGTTTTTGTATTATATTTATACATACTCAATTAGATATGTGTGATTTGCGTATTAAGAACTGTTTTTTTTTCGACCCCCCATCGACTTTTCCGATTCGGGTCGACCCCCGCTTTTGTTAAATAGATCCCTGGGGGTCTATATAGACCACTTTGGCGACATTTGGGTTAGGGTATTCTGAAGCTAGTAAATAACCAAAGTCTTGGATTTTATGTTTAGTTAAAAGTTAGGTAATGTTAATCTTTTGAAATTAACATTTTTATTAATTGACCTTTGATGACAAAAATAATTAATTAAAAAATTATTAAACATTATTAAATGGGTAATTAGTGAGATTCAGAATAGTTGAGTAAATTATCATCATCGTTGATAGTTGGAAGACTGGTCGAATATGAATCTCCACTCTATTCTATTCGCATTTCCCAATAGATGAGTTCGAAACATCGCATTTTTAACTTCTTATTTGCGAACACTCATCTAACGTATGCCATTGTCTGTACTCTTGTCTTAACCCTTCTTATTTTTTCGTTTTCTTGTTTGTTTAAAATTGGTCTTTAAAATACTTTGTTATCACTTCTGCTTTTTTCAAATAATCAATTGTTTCAGCCTTTACTATATGGAAATTGGGATTCATAATGAAAAAATAAAATAACGAATAATACTAAACCTTTTAATCTTCTTAACAATTGTTTCACCCTACAATCACTTCTTCTAAAGATGCCCTTGTAGGGTGAAACAATTGTTAAGAAAATTAAAAGATTTAGTGGAAATTTCGTGTATTATTCGTCACTTCTGCTTATTGCGCTCCATTGCGACCTGTACCTATTCCCCTCAACACAACATTTTAATTGTTGTCCGTTTGACTGTTGACTTCTGTCCGATAAACAGTTTGACTAGTCAGTTATTCCAATTAATTTAATGAATCGGTACCGTCAATAAATAGATTACCTTAGATTACCTTTTTAATCGATTTTTTCTGACAAAATTATTATTTTTAAATTAATGGGCCTTACAGATCATTTTGTCACGATCGAAGTTAATTATCACCTAGTTTTATGCCGTTTGTAGAAAAAAGTGTAGCTAATAAACTGCAAGAAATCCTGAAAAGTGGTACATTAAAAAATATAAAAGTGTGCCGTTTTATTTTGAGAAATGCAATATCGTTTTATCAATAAGATTATTTCGTAGATGTAGTTTTCTTTAATCCAGTAAACAACAATGTGTAGTATCAAAATACTAAATAAATACTGATAACGTAATCGTTAAGACAATTAAACACTGATTACATATTTACAAACCATTCATCTCTCATGTACCTTTTGAAATTTCCACGCACGCAATCATTACATCGCTTTTCGTTTTAATGTATTACTGATTGTGAGGTAATGTTGTAGAAGGAAATTTTTGGTTAGGTAACTGAAATGATGTAGGAAGATATGATTCAATTTTATAATTAAAAAAAAATATTTTCTTGGAGCGATGGTGCTACTTGAAGGAAGTATCATCAGGGAACTTCAACGTATTATACATCTATGCTTTATACATTAACACATTTTTTTATAATTAAACATTGTCCTTTTAAGTTTTAAAGAAACGTTTGATTAATTAAAAAAAAAACAATTGTGATAATTAACATCTTAAAAATTCCCTCTATTTTTATGTAAATTGTAATACATATATACAGTACTTCATGGTTCCAAACAATGTCTGCGATTCTTGGTTGAAAGGAATTCGAGTTTGAGTCGAGTTTTGATTAAACATATTGTTTTAGATGAATAAAACGATCGTTGCAGTTAACAAGCAAGTACTATCTTTTCTGTGATGTAGGTCAGTAGCGCGCCGCGGTCAGTTTACTCCCTGCTGTGAACCAAATAACCCTAAAAGTGATGAGACAGTTGCGCGCAATCATGGACTTGCCCTAGTATGTCTAATGAGTTGCGTTGCTTTGAAACTAATCCATTTATTTATAGACTGTTCAATCTTCTTAAAAACCAGCAAAGATAAATGTATTTAAGTCTGGTGATATTTCATCTTCACTTATTAATCAAAGACTAATCTTGTTTCATTCTTTATAGGACCAAGGATACGGTTGGTAAAGACAACACGAACGAAGTGAGTGTTAACGTGGTCATGTCTTTCATTTTTTCTAAAAATTAAACCAATTCTATTTTAAAAGTATTACAGTACTTGAAATGAATTGTAACTGTCCTATAATATTCGACTACCTGAAAAATTTTTCGACCGCTGCTCGAAACTGTCCGTTAGAAAATAGACCACTCAGATAAGAGAGGGAATAGAAACAGGCCAATCTTTAATTATAGAAAATAATTATCATTATCAGCGTGTAGTACTTAACAATACTTACATATGTATGAAATGTGCGAATATATCTGGTTGTGATAATTGTGGAAATTAGAGTTTGTTTACAAGGACGCGGCTTTATCTTGTTATGAATTGAATATCTATGCGCTATAATTAGTAGATAACTAATGCAAATTACACATAAAACATTATTATACCCCGTGGCCTTTGAGTTCATGGTGGTCTTTAAAGTTTTGTCACTACAGTAGGGCTTCGTTAATCCGGATTCCCGATTGTTCGGTGATCGTTGTAATCTGGCCGAGCAATGAGTTACAGAAAGTTATTAGAGAAAAAAATTTAATAGCGGAACAGGTTTACAAATCTGTCGGAAAATCAAAAAACCCGCGGTCATTTAAATCAACGCGTCTTCCTGTTTGTTATCGTGCACAAAAGAATGCTTGGGTTACGAAAGACTTGTTTCTTGGGTGGTTTAATTTAAAAATTGATTAAAGAAACTAAGGTTAAACATGTGTTTTATTACCATTAAATATGACATATGTACTATAATTCGGACGCCTCGATAATCCGGAGAGGGTCTTGTTTTTGCCTCTCCGCATTAACGAGGCCCTACTGTACTTCATAATGGCATACCCATTATGATGGATGGTACTCAATGTTAATGATTGCTGTTTATTTATAATCTTTTTATCCTGAGTCATCTGACAGTAGTTACCTACAATATTTAATAACCAGTAACCAACCAAGAAACTTACTAAATAAAATGTATATGGTATTTTTAGATTCGTTTTGTTTTGTTTATCAGTCCTATCATAACGTTTTGTGCAGTTTAGCGCAAAACATAAAAATAAGGGCGGACTATGTTTCTTAATTTCCTGCTTTACCCATGCGCAACTATTTAATGTTGAATACACATTATTGTTGTGAATTATAAAAATTTTGCAAGGTACCTGAGTAAATATGGTAAATAACCTATTTGTATAGCTTTGAAAAGGGTCTCGTTAAGAGGATTTTGTGGACGTCCACGTTCTATTTAGACCAGGGTCGATAATTTTCGAAACAAAAAAATTATAGGAATTATTATTATTTTTCCTTTCATTTCTGTTATATTTTCTTCCTATTCCAATGGTTTTCATCCTACTACATTTTTTTTTTCACTTTTTACTATTTTTGAAGGCTTCAGCACTGATGGTCTAATTTAGTTACACCTCTGCGAGTGATTGCATTTTTATGTTTGAATAATTGGATGTATAATGGACCAATGGACAATGCCATTGTTACAGTAAATGTGTAGATTACGTTATCTTGATTTTTGTAAAAGTTTTCGTCTTATTTAAAACAGGATATTATGTATGTCTCTTCTAACTTGGTAATTGTTCTTTTGGCTTGTAGGCCTTTCTTGTTCCTTTCTTCAAACTTATTGGCTTGTATGTCCTGTATAAGCTTGCAAATATTCTAAAGAATTACATAAAGCTGACAAATCCTTTCAGAATATACAAATAATTATGAAAGGTAGGCAGATAACAATGGGTCAATTTGTACCCCTCAAGGATATTTTATTTGTACAGACAAAAAGGAAGTAACAGCAAGTTGCAAATAGAGAAAGGCGACGAAGTAGTTGAGTAAATAAAATAACAAGTAAGAAAAAATATAGTTTGCTTTAACAAACTATAACAGCTAAAAGTTATTTGGAAAATATTTATGTAGTAGATAACTTAAATTTAAAAATTCAACATCAGCTACAAGAGTGTCATCCAAGCTAGTCACTAGAGTTAACTGAGCTAGACCGAATGCTGGACCTTTGTACACCACATTAGCCTGATGGTCAAAACAGATATCAAAGTCTGGAAAATTCTCTATTGGTATGGGTCATAAACGTATTATTATAAGTTACATAAGGTAATATTATAATAACTACTTCAAGAAAAATAAGATAAAAGGTTAAAAGGATAAGACCACAAATTTTCATAGTTAGAATCTATTGTAGAACTACGCGTCGGGGTCTGTATAAGCAATTAGGTCTAAACGTTTTGTCACTATCATCATCAGTAGAACTGCGTTGGTTCTAGGGCAAAATTCTTGGCAGCAACTGAGCCGAACTGAAAACAGATCTGGTTGTCCACTGGTATTTATGCTGAGGAGAAGTGGCATAGCACGCACATCAAGCTCTGTAGGTTTTGATGATATGTACAGTAAAATTACTCTAGGATGGTCTCCGGGATTACTAGTTCTTAAGATGCGCAATGGCAAAAGGTAACGCCTTGCCGGCGATAGCCACAGAGATGCATTTGCATGCTTGATTTGAAGCAGAGTACTTGTCAGGGCGCAAACTAAATCGTCCGACTATTCATTTAGAAATGGTCGAAATATTTTATATAATTATTATATTTTAAAGAATATAAAAGCTGCTAATATAGTGTGCAAAATGCTACGATAATAACACGTTTCATTACTGAAAGGTTATCCATGTATAATAATTTTGGGTACATAACAGTATCGGGAGATTCAGATATAAACTAAATTAACGACTACCGGAGAGGAGACATCAAACACCCCTGTCTTAAAACTAGTATAGGTATTTATTTGTCGTAATTTGTCGAGCGTTGATTGTATCTTTCTTCCTCCGAATGCGTTCTCTTTCTTTCTTCTACGTCGACTGTTAAATCTTCAGAGCTCATCTCAGAGTAATCAAGCTGTACATGAAATTTTTATTAGATAGACAAAAGAAGTCTCAGAAGGGTTTTGTTTTCTTTGTGGAAAACCAAAAAACACGTGCTTCATAAGTTTCGCATAGAGTTTCACTACGACACGGGTCTTGATCACGATGTCCAATTTTTGTCTTGAATTGAAAATCAAGATCGGGAAAGTAATTTTTCTTGTTCTCTATATTTTTTTGATCACAATTTCGTATCTTTTTGATTCTAGTCTCGATATTTCTCCACAAAGAGGAGAACAAATGTAAGGCTTGAAAAGGATACTGTAAACTGTAATGTGTAAACAAACAATACTTTTAATGTATAACACTTATACATTAAGATAAGCATTCATTTAGAGCAGAGGTCGCCAAAGACCCCTAGGGGCTATTTAACAAAAGCGGGGATCGAACCCAATCGGAAGGGTCGATTGGGGGTCGAAGAAAAACAGTTCTTAATACGCATATTACACATTTCTAATTGAGTATATATAAATATAATACAAAAATATGTAAAACTTTACGAAATAGCTCAGCCATTTATGTTAGCATTTCCAAGTTCTTATATGGTTGAAGCCGGTTTCAGTCACGCACATTCAATCTTAACTAAGTACATAAATAAATTAAATGTGGAGTTTCGAGGGGATTTAAGATTAAAATTAACCAGTTTTGAACCCAATATACCGAACCTAACAAAAAAACACAGGGCACACTCATCTCATTGATTAAGAAGCAATAAATCTGTAGTTACTTTACTTATTATGTGACGTAGCTAGGTAACCAAAGGCCCTGGGGCGAAAAATAAAATAGGGCCCCAACTAAACTATTTAAAATCCTTTGTTCCGTATTCGTCGTGTTCCGAATTCGACGTACTTCAGATTTGTCATAATTCAGATTCGTCGTAATACAGTCGACTCCGTAATAAAATAAAAAAACGAATACAAATTGTAACTTATTTTAATGAACAAATTAAAAGTATTTTATGAAAATAAAAGAAAATATATACCTGTTACCGCTTAAAAAATACGGTCCTGTGACAGAGACACAGACAGCGGAGGCAAATTAATAGGGTGCCGTTGAGCACCCTTTGTGTACGGAATCCTAATTAAGTAGAGATTTTTTATCCAATAACACCACTTTTTTTCTACTATAGGTACGTTTTACGACGAATGTGGGTTACAACAAATCAAAATTTTATCAATACAACTTAAAATATAAATATGTAGTTACATTTAAATACTTTAAAGTTGCAAAGCTACTTTATCATTAGTTCTTTATTGTGCATAGGAGGGCACGTCCTGGTTATACACGCAGAGTTTAGGAATGAATAACTGGATAAATTAATTAATATAGGTTTTTTTTAAAAAAAGTTAGTGGATATTTCTAAAACAACCTACAGTTTTTAAGTCAGTCCGAGGGACCCCTTGAGCTTGGGGGCCCCGGGGCACTGCCCCGTCTAGTCCTATGGTAGTTACGCCATTCCTTATTATTTCTACTTATTTATAATTACTTATCATTTAATAAGTATTAAGGTATTTCAATTTCATCATTAATATATTTTTCATAAAACTATTGTTACACAATGTACCATTAATTAAATAAATGTTTAAAATCATAAAACTAATGTACAACACAGTATCTAATAGAGTTTTATTTTAATTAACAGATGGAGATTTCGAAAAATTATATAGGGGTCGATGATAGAAAAAGTTTGGCGACCCATGATTTAGAGCCTAAAACATTTATTCATCTAACAGTCGACGAGGATTATATCTACCATCGTACATGTCAATACTAAAGGGCAAACTTAATAATTGTTTTAAGTATTAACTAAAATTAAACTTACATATGCTAGGATTTAGTTAGAAAAGGAATCGTTTGTTTAAATACGAAATGTTAATGTCTTCTGTTAGGTATTTTCAAAGTGCATAGATGTACCTATAGACTATATGAATATGTCTTGATCTCGAAAATTTTCGACGTGATTTTCTTGATCTTGTTTGAATTTTACATCAGTATTGTTGTTTTAATCTTATCTTTAATCAAAACAAGGTCAAGACAAGAATTTTTAAAACCGAGAATCTAGTGAAACTCTTTAAGTTTACTTAATTGTTGAAATATTAGATGCACTAGTTTCTGATTTGTACGAACTGCTGATTGCGCGTATAAATTTTGTTTAAACAGAAAACAATTAACGAAATTGATTTCTGGCTTGGCTCTTGGTGGAACATATTTAATAGTAAGAGAAAAAATTCGGGATTTCCTCGTTATTAAAGTTAGCTTTTGAGACAGACTGGTAATAATTCATGTACATTTATGCTATTATTTAAGATATATTGTAAGAAGTATAATTAGGCTTCAACCCCCTTACAAATACCATGTTAAATATTATTGTTCATTCACTTTGATAATGGCATAACAGCCGAAACAATTGTCATTTATAAATAAAAATTGTGGGACAAAAATAAAAGTGCTTTTTTTAGTAGAAAATAATTGTATTGTAATTAGTATAAATTAGTATTATTTTCCATTCTATGTTTTTATATATTGTTTCTTTTTAAGTATTGTTTTAATCTGCTATATTCTTGGTGGTAAAAGCTGTAGTTTCAAATATTTGATGAGTTCTCCAGAAACATTAACATAGTTGTCTTTTTCTCTTTTTTGTTAAAAATATAATTTATTTTTTCTACGACAATAGGCTGCATTTTTTACTTAATTGTAAAAAGCATTATAAAATTTAATTATAAGCCTATACAAAAAGAAAAAAATCAGTTAAGCATTTTGCAATAAACAACTTGTAGGTTGATAACCACAAAAGAAAATGTGTCATTAGTGGTTTCAGGGAGTGCAGCTATCTATCTATCGTAAAATGGATAGCTTATAAATATTTAAAAGTAGTGACAGTTTGTAGCTTAATAAATAAACAACACATTTTTATAACTGCTTATTAATTTTTATTTGATTCTATTTTCGTGTATCTAGCATTCTAATTATAGAAATGATTAGAATGACTATTTATGCGTCAATTATGTAAAACGGGAAAATCCTTTGGATTATTGTTAATGAGTAGTTAAAGACTGTAAGCGGTGCTATCTACAATTTGAATTTAATTTAATAAACTTTTTTCGTATTTCTTTATTTTCCATTCATGAACGTTGATTAATAGTACAGGATATTAGGTAAAACCACCAAAACATGCACAGATAAAATAGTTTGCGTTTGATAATACTTGAAACGTAATAATGACTTACTAGATTACTAGATAATTATTATCTCGTTGTGGCTATTATTCTTTCCTTGAAAATGAGTTTACTAGAAGTTAAAAGGGCAAGATTGACTTTTTTTGAAAGTCATGCAAATGCCGTGACCTACTCTTCTTTGCACGCGATTCACTCGTAAAAAATGGCTGGACAGAAGCGCATTAAAAGTAAATGTCGATAATAGTAACGAATTAATAAATATTGCTTATGCATAAATAAATATTTCATTATGTAACGTATTTACAATAGTTTATTATAAATATACCTGTAATAGGCAATAAACGATTAAAAAACGTAAGCAAGATTGCACTCCTTTTCAAGCCCATAAAATTTTATTTGAATTGGATTGAATTGGAAGAGTTCCAAGATTTTCTCTTTAATAGAGTCAGATAAACAGACAAAATTTAAACTCTGCACTAAATTGATCGATATCTAGGCTCAGCGGCGTACCTAATAGAATACTTTAGAAACTAATTAAAGCACAAAAATGCAATAAAATGAACAATTAAAGAATAAAAACACTTGTATATGATTTTCACAGATTATTTATTAATGTATTAATTTAGCAAAAGTTTCGGCTTAACTTCAGGTTATTGAGTATATACTATTAGCTATGAAAACTACTACAGACCGATAACTGAGCACTTTCATTAAGCTTATAAATAATTTACACCCTAATATAAAATTTACAATAGAAGAAGAAAGAAACAACCAAATTTACTTTATAGATTTAAATTTAATAAAAATTAACAACAATATCACATTCTCGATTTTCTATAAACTATCACACACCGATGTAACGATACATAACACATCATTTCATCCAAGACAATATGAAATAGCAGCTTATAATAACATCATGGTCCACAGACTTTTAACTGTTCTAATGTCGAAAAATAATTATGAAAAAAAAGCTTAATATTATTAAATAAATTTCACTAAATAACGGTTACAATCCGTCTACTATAGATCAATTAATATTAAAAACACAACAAAATACAGGTTTAAAATTAGTATATCCGGTTAATGAAAGCAAAACCAAATATATAAATGTGTATATAAATTGAATTGTAGTTCTTGTAACTCAATTTATACAGGACAAACAGGCAGGACTTTCAATGTTAGGATTCGTGAACATTTGAAGAATTATAACGAAAAATCTGCATTTATGAACCACATTAAAGATACAGGACACAATTTTAATAATGAAAATGTAAAAAATCTACATGTTCAAGAAAAAGTTAAAAAACTAACAATTTTAGAAGCTATAGAAATCAGAAGTCATTTAGATTCAAACATAGTTACAGTTTTAAATGAAATAGAAAATGTTCACGAATCTCCATTTGTTAAAATTTGCACAAAATATTTACTCCCCCCACCCCACACTTAGGATTAGTATTTAAGACGAAACTGTTAAATTTAGTTTATTATTCCTTCTTCTGAAGATGACCCTGTGGGTTGAAATGTTCTCCCTGTTTGACCAATGTAGACTTTAGGGCAAGACCCACAAACTAGCTTATACTCCTGACTTATTGTCTTTTTTTATTGTATTTTTGTTGTTTTTAATTATTATTTTTCCACCTGAAGATGGCACCATATGACAATGTTGAGTTTTTACAATATAATTTTATAACTGAATATTAATTCTACTGTTGTGTTTAATAATTAATTTTAATTTAATGTAATCTATTACTGTAGTTAGTCCTTTTGATTTACTTTCAATAAGTTAAAGTTTCTGGCATCCAAATTATATCTATCTTCAAAACATCAAATATCACGTAAAACAGAAAGTAACTCTTCAGAAATCCTTTCAGCAAACTGTTGTAAAGACGTGGGTATTTTAAAAGGGATCGCGATAGTTTTTTCATATCGTCCTAATGTTTAGGAGAAGACAAGATTTTTTTTTTTTGTGCACCCCTATTTATGCCTGGTGAATAAGTGATATGTGGCGATGCTTATCTATTTGGTCATTTAAAAATAAAAAATCAGTTCCTTTTTACTTTTCATTCAACTTCTAATAGATACTGCTGTCAACTGTTATGTGAATTTTGAATTCTTACTTAATAAATAAACTATTTACCATTTTTATATAATCTTAATTTAATTTTGATGGCTTGGTTAGGGGTTAGTTGGACAGTGTTGCTCAATCGGTGTAATGCATGCAAGCAATGAAAGTGTTCTGTTTGGTTGGAATAGTGATATTTTTTTGTTAATTGCTAGTGAGGCTATAAATGAATATATACTGCTATTTTATGTTATTTTATGATTTCCATATAACTGTTGAGCTAATTTTTTCTATTGCTCAATGTGCCTACCAATCGGATTCCTTTGCATAGTTTGCTCGTTTGAGCAACTCAAAATTTTCTTGGTTTAACGAAAACATAATATCTAAACTAGATTGAAAAAAAATTTTCACATATTGTCTAATTTTTTTAACGTGGTAGTTTATACAATAAAATTGTCACCAAGTCTTTGTTAACTACTGACTGGAATTGTTTATTATGGTGCCATTCGGACGAAACACGTTTTGAATTCGCTATTAACCACTTGTGTCTGCAAAACTCAAAAATAGTTAAGAAAAAAAAACCGAGACTGTGGTAAATAAATAAACTCAAAAGAACTTACCCTTATTACCACTAACACAATTTTAGAAGTCTCGCGTTAATAATGGCCATGTTTGAAGTTTGAAATTGTGTTAGGGGTAATTAGGGTAAGTTCTTGTGAGTTTATTCAAAATAAGATAGCTTTTACAGAGCTGTTTTCAATTAAGTAATAAACGGTTGAAAATCTTAAGGGTAATTATTTTTAGGCACCTAAAAGGTTTTATCCCATCTGCAAAAATAGACTCAGGAAAGATTATTACTGACCCTTAACACTGTCATAATATTAGTATTCATGTCAGTCATTTGACCTAGTAATCTAACAAATCTCTTTAAAGTTTTATTGCTTGAGCCATCACTTTAAAGAAATCAAACAATAGTTTAAGACGCCCTACCCTACTGTTGATATTTATTACTACCACTTTTGTAAGCACCTGATCAAATTCAGAATTCTTTAGAAATTTATTTATATTTCACACTGAATAATTCTCTAATTTTGTGTATGATCTGAAAAAATCCATCAAAACGTCATTAAATTACTTTCAACTGTTTCAAATAATAAGCCACATAAAAAACTCGTAAATCATATAAACACTTTTGAAAATCAGTCCTAATGTTTAGTGGTGAGTTTGTTGTATCTCATTGTTGATCTTGTGAATGCTTTTAAATTAGAATTTTAATTTATTCCGCAACTATACTGCTTCATTAACTACTGATGTTGATGACAGGATGATTTCTATTCTAGCGAAAAAGGTTTGTCGTAAGAAATGAAGCCATTTTTCTTTGTTGACGTTAATTTTTTGTGTCACTTGAGGATATTTTAACTACAGTCAATAAAGTACTCTTGAAATTTTTTGTCCTGCTCATTAAGAGTTGATTTTCTATTATCAAGCAAACCGCAAGTCGTAGTTCCGTTATAAAGTAGTCACGAGAAAAAGTCCATTAAAATATGACTTTCATTAACCCACGATCATAAAAACATCTCATTACCTAATGCTCACTTAATACACCTTGAAATAGCAAAAACTAAACGAGTTCTTTTCATCTAATTGAATTCCTTCAGTGCATTCACCTGCTCTTAACCAGCAAATTAATAACAGTAACACTGTTAAATGATATGTGGTAAACCACAAGTATTACCATAATAAAACGTTACGTTTTTCAAAAATCACCTTTTTTTGTTTTAACAACTCGTGTATTTCGAAACACAATTTATTACTCATACGTCAGATTTTTTTTAGAATTTTATGGTTACAAATATGTATATACTGATTTAGGTGTAACTAAATAGTGGCAGAGGCAGGAGAGAGTTCGATTTAATGATTTAATAAAACAATATTTAATGTGCTACGATCAAGTCAATTGCTATTATCAATTTATTAGTTGCTAATGGAAGTAAAATATAATTACTCATTAGTTTTTAATTAATAATGGGATGATTAATATAATACATAATTTCTCTTTATTATTCTACAGTATTGAAATATTAATCGAAATGAAATTGAAGGTGAATGTTTGATGAAACGTTATAACAAATAAAACAAAAAATAAAACGTTTCAACTTAAATTTATTAGAATTCGTTTCGGCCAGTGGGACTTTATCAGGAGTAGGTACAATACTACCGGATGAATAGTTTGAGATACATTAATATAATATAAACTTAATTGTAGGGATAACCTAAATTAGTATCTGCAACTAATAATGGTGTACTAGAGGTTGACAATTCTACCTGATTATTTACAAGATTTTCGTTATTCTTAATGGCTACTTTAATTTCTAAATGTTCAAGTAAATTTTATTTACTGCTTTTACTTCACATGTACAAAAGTTTAATATTGTCTTGGTTTAAATTGTGATTATTGAGAACGCAGTGTTCAGAGAACCCAGAGGAAATGTTTTTATTTTTTATAGAATAGTTGTGGTCATAGACGCGTTTTTTAATTGCACGGCCAGATTGCCCAATGTAAACTGCATTACAATTCCTACAAAAGAGTTTGTAAACACAATTTTTATCAAGTATTTATTGTTTTTGTTTATTATTCACTAAAATTGTGCCTAAATTGTTTTTATTTACCTCTATTGCACAGATGCCTAATTTTTTTAAAGTTTTTGAGATTTTTGGACTGATATTTTTAATATAGTTTATCTGAGCAAACTGCAAATATTAATCTACCATTTTTGTATTAATCGATTGTATTATTGTAGTACATATATGAGTACTATTATATATTATTTACATTTGTATTGATAGACAAATTTGTGAAGAAATTACTAAATTCAACTAACATTTACTGTATTAATATTTAAAATTCATGTTATGTATTTGTTACTAATTGTAATTTTATTGTTAATTATAAGAACAGTAAATCATTTCAATTACGTATCTATTAAATTTAACAATAATCTGCCTTTTTCTTATTTTAATCATAAAATTTCAAGGGTTTCCATTTAATAGAAATTCCTTCACACTTTTAATTTTAAAAGGCAATGGATGAAAAATCCATTCATTAGTAAATTTCAGTCAAAAATTGCTTCTAGAGCATTTCATTACCTTTACGACACACTTCTTCATCGCTCTACCGATTCATCTCGTACAATCTCAACACGTCATACCTACCATATCCTAATCTCATCTAACATTTTGGTGGTGCATAGCAGTTTTTGATGGTGCATATGGCATATCGTTGAAAACACTTTAATCATGGCAACCATTTTGTACCATAACCTAAGCTTTTGGTGGTGCATAGCTCTTTTCTGAATTTATCAGGGTGCATAGCATTGAATATTTTATAATGTTGTGTAATGAAACATCTCTGAGAAGATGTCGCGTGGTGATATGTGGTTTGATGGCGTGACGGGTCACCACAATAATAAATAAAAATAACAATAAGTATTTTGTACTCTAAGTAAAATCAAATTGTAGCAGTTGGGAACGGTGTTATAGAATTTAATATACAGAAAACATGTGCTAAATTTTTCATGCAAATAATAATTCTTACGTAAAAGGAACTGTATATTCCTTCCTCTTCATTCGCAAGAAAATGACCAACCCTCCTAAAATCCTATGTAACTTATTGTCACCCCCTAAAAAGAAATATGAATTGAACAATAAATGCCCTTTAAAATAGCAATTTAATAAACAATAGAAGTTACGTCTCTGCTCATTCCTAGACTAACGCTAACTTTCGAATATCTCTAGTAAAAATATGAGATAGGTATACTGGGTTTACAAGTTGATGGGCTATTAGAAGTAGATAAATTAGTAGAAGGAATTCAGTTCTGAAACTTGGGCTCATTTGGTTATTGTTTATGCTGGTTCTTTTAAAAATATTTTCAAGTTCGATTTACATCCGGTTATACCGGAAGTCGACACCAACTTTGTTATTTTAAATGGAATGGTAGGTATATTTTTTACACTGAATTCGAATAAAACGTGTAATTCTAAGGTAAGTTTGATAACTTGTACACCTATGACGATCGGTTTCTGAATTAATTTAATTTATAAAAAAAAATCGCTACCGCAACCCAAATTATAAAAAATCATAACTTCCACAAAATACGACTTAGAGTGTTGAAATTTTTACTAGTAATAACTGAATATTAGTGCTAACGCCTAGACAAAATTGAACTAGATCATTTATACAGGGCGTTCAAAATAAAATTCTAAAGTTTACGAACTTCAAATACGAATAACCTCGTTTTTTTCTAAATGGCACCTACCATATTTTATTTTTTCAATCGATTCTGTTTTTTATCCTCTTTCGGTCATATGGATACTTTCTATTGTTTTATTTAAAAATTTTCGAGTAATTTTGAATTTTTAAAATATGGATAATTTCATTAATTTTGACGTAATAAGAGTGTGCCTTGGACAATTTACAACTAACAAACAATCAAAGCAAAATCACAGTCAAACATTTTTTATCGCTTAATGTCTGTTGGGGAGATGTTCGAGACAAATGTTTATAATAAAGACTTCAATTGAACTTTGCGTTTTTGATTATTTTTTGTTAGAGAAATTAATCGATAATCCATATAGATCGAAAGAGGATAAAAAAAGGAATCGATTGAAAAAAAAATGGTGGATGCCATTTAAAAAAAACGAGGTTATTCGTGTTTGAAGTTATTAAACTTTATAATTTTATTTTGAACGCCCTGTATAAGTTATCTAGTTCAATTTTGTCAAGGCGTTAGTATTAATCTTTAGCTATTACTAGTAAAAATTTCAACAGTCTGAGTCGTATTTTGTGGAGGTTACGATCTTTTATACTTTGGGTTGCGGTTGCGATTTTTTTTCTATAAATTAAATAAACTCAGAAACCGATCGTCATAGATGTACAAGTTGGTTATCAAACTTACCTTAGAATTACACGTTTAATTCGAATTCAGCGTAAAAAATATACCATTCCATTTAAAATAACAAAGTTGGTGTCGACTTCCGGTATAACCGGATGTAAATCGAACTTGAAAATATATTTAAAAGAAGCGACATAAACAATAACCAAATAAGCCCAAGTTCCAGAATTGAATTCCTTCTACTAATTCATATACTTCTAATAGCCCATCAACTTGAAAAACCCTGTATACCCAATTATTAGATATGTTTGCCTCGGTGAGGTTGGCCCAATTAATAAAAATTTATTTATCGATTCAATTTATGTCAACTTTTATGAACATTAGTACACCCTTACAATAACATGGAAATGATCAATTTGTTTTTAATATATCACACTAAAATTTAATTAGCCACTATAAACAGTGTAGTGAATAATACCTGTAGAAGTTAATCACCAATTATGTATTGTAAAGTGACTCTAATTTCAAAATGTAATTTTTGATAGCATGGTGAATAGGTACTTAAACATATTAAATCACTTTTATGGAATGAGTGTGAAACATTGACAGATATCGCTAACTACGCTATTTGTAGTTGTTTGTTGATTTCTGCAGAAATGAGGTTTTCACGTCAAAGGCGTGCTGATGGGAACTAATAAATCCGAAGTTTTAGTCCACATCTGGCAGTTTCAGCAGATCACTCACTATGTAAGAACTAATAAAAAGAAGAAAACGTTAAAACAATGTCAACTAAATAATTATTATCAACAAATACAAGTACTGAACTGTTACATTTCTTAATTCTTACAAAAAAAAAACAGCATTTGGTACCTGGGTCATTTTTAATTGTTAACGATATAAAAAAATGCTAAAAATTTTTTTAACTAACATTATTATTGTACTCGGGACAACAAAATACTATTAGGTGTCTCAAAACAACACATAATTTTTTGAGACGATTTCTATAACATTAAACCATTGTTTAGAATAATTTTTATAATTTTGTAGCTATTAGTTCTATTGGTTAGTTTTAAAAGACGTCAAATCTCTTAAAGTTATTAGTTTTACAATCTATATTTCAAAGCTGTCAAAAGTGGTTTAACGGGTTTTCTGTGATTTTCGGAACACATCACCTGTCCATTATAATATTCGCAGCGGACTCATCGTATTGTTCAACGTTTTTTTGCTTAGGTCGTTCGTATTAATAATAATGACTTAAAAGATGTAATATTCGAAAACAGATAATTAAAATTTCATGGTGTCGTTGTAAATTTGTTAATTCGCGCTGCAGCTATAACTATTCACTACAGTCACATATTTTACTGGCATTTTTTTGTCGACCATTCACGGAAGCGTTGCCCAGAATAGACTCTCATTTATGAATTAATTAATAAATTACAAAGTTCACAAACTAAGTCGAGACGTAATGATAAATAATAATAAGTTAAAGTTTGCTATTTATGGCTTCCTAGGTGGAAAAGCTTTTGAAACTGAATGAACAGATATTCTTTTTTCGCGAAAATTTAAGTTATAAGGGAATATGTCTCCTTCTCACGTAAAATTTACTCCGTTAAAAGTTTTAATTTAAAGGAGAACGATTAAACGGCTTTTAAAGACTCCTCCGTTTAAATTTAAGTATTTGCTAAACCTTCTCCATTTCATGTTCTTGTAATTTATGAATTTCCCCAACAACGCTGTCTTTAAATACATGTAACTTATGTTGATACTTGTTTTATTGAGTGCATAAATAAAAGGAATAGTTTTGGATTCATAACTTAATTATCCGAACCGACGTTTCGCCTCCAGTATGAGGATATTCCAAGGTGGGAATAAACGTTTTTTCTAATTTTTATTTATTTACTTATTTGGCATTTTTACTTGTATATACATTCTCTATAGGGAGATACATAGTAATCTACGTATGGGATTCATGATAAGAATTGTTTTATTCCCCGCTGGTTTGAAAATAATACATTCTGACAAAAAACCTACCTTGGAAAAGACTTGGAGGCGAAACGTTAGTGTAGGTTTTACAAAAATAAGTCAGTTTACTACGCCTACCTAGTTTTGATTTTCTCCAATAAATCACTATGGGGAAGAATTTGAATATATTGCTACTTTAATTTCTTTTTCACCTGTTTGATTACAATTTTATTAAGAAAATTATTTTTGAACAATAGGTAAATGTAACATAGTTCAATTTATTAAGTTCGGTTCAGAATTGTTGTGTTGTTCATTAAAATCCACAAAAGTTATTAGGTAACCTGAAAGTTGCTTTTAAGAAAAATTGTAAACTTTTTGGGTTTGTGTATTTAAAAAGGTTGTAGCTACAGGACACCGGATTATAAGCTATTGTTCAGCTTTTACAAGAAGTTTTCGGAGACGTAATCCGGATAATGGCCAGTGAGTTTCATCTGTTTAGTTTCAAGGGCTGTCAGCACATCACATTTAAAGGGGTTGTTTACTTGATAGTATTTTAATCCTCTTTTGTAAAATAAAATTTTGTTAAATATTAAGTATCATTTTTTGATAAGACTTCTGCACGGTGTCTTTCTAGATATCGGTTTTGTTAGTGAAAAAAAAGTCAAAATAGCATTCACCTACACGTAAGTGGATCAGGTTAGGTGATTTATACGTTAGGTTGTTTACCTTTACCTTTTTATTTAAAAAAGAAAATTATATAGGCTAATTCTAATTCGAAGCTCATCATATTGGGATCTCCTAAACTGTAGGTAAGAGATACGATGACGGTTAATGTTGGATAATGAAGTGCGAAATGGGATGGTACTTAGAAATGTAGAATATTCCCTTTGTTTTATAAGATATATGAAGGAAATTGAAATTATGAATTTTTTTACCGGAAATATTTCAGTTTTGCGTTCCCACTGCAGTTTTATCGGTGCCGTCAGATTTTCCAGCAGCGCTTTGTCTTTGGGGACCATAATTGACTTTAAAAGATCAACCATGGGCCTGGAATTTTTAAGTTTTTAGTACCTGGCCAATTCTCGACGTTACGTGGCAACCAACTACAGATCAGTACCTACTTAAAATTTAAAATTTGGTGATTCCGCAAAGACGACACGTTGCTTGGAAAATCTGATAGCATAGATAAAGCTTCAATACCTACAATGAGAATCTAAATTGAAATATTTAGAATTAAAGAAAATCCAAAATTTTGATTCTCTTCAATTACCTCATAAATCAAAATGAATATCGTCATCCTATCTCCCAAAAGTGAGCGTAGAATTTGAATCAGCATGTATAATGCTTATAATGTATAATACAATAGGATATAATATTCGTTGACAAAATGGGTCAAAGGGTATCTTTTTAAATAGAAGTGATGCATGTTTGAGACTAGAATATTTCGAAATTCTGACATTACAGGGCAATTCTATGGCTAGATTTTCATACTTGTGTTGGAAATGACATCTTTGGTCTTCTCCCTGATGCAAATTGATTAATCACAACAACCTATCTTGCTGTAGTTTTAAGTAAGTACATCTATAATATATATAAATTCCGAAGCGTATCGTTGCCTGCATAATAGTTAATAGGTAATCATAATATTTATGTAATTGACCGTTGAAATTAATTCATTACGGTAACGGTATTAAGAATTGAAATAAGTACGTTTACGGACGTTATATTACATTACAGTCAATAATATGGTCAAATGCATTTCCTTTGCTATACGTTATCTTATCAGCTGGCTCTAGAACAATAGTGGAAAGTAATAAATCGTTATTTCTATATCACAGTCAGGTAAGTAGAAAGTACAAGAAAATGTTTAAAACCAGTGGTATCTAAAATAATATTTTGTTACTTGCTACCACCACAATGTTGTGTAGTTTATAGTTAGATACAAATTGCCTACACTGTACATTGTATTTTTCATCATGTGCGTTTAATTGTTAATTTAGTTTTAAAAAATTTTATGCGGATGTGTATTGGAAAAAAATTGCTATTAAAAAAAAAGTTATTTTAATTATTTAATAATTTTGCGTTTCTACTAAAATTCGATTGCTTTTCACACCACGACAAATGATGGTTTTATCGATTGTCAGTTACTAACAAAATGAACTTGGCAAAAACTATCCTCTATAAAATATATGAAAAAATAGCCACTCATTGGATGCTTTTCTACACATATTCATTGATGGTAGAATCTCTTATTTTGCAAAGAAACTTGACGAGATGTCGGTCGTTATGTCTTGACACCTGCCAGAAAGCCGAATGAGGTCAAATGTCAGATATATGATTAGGATTAGCATTACCACTTAAGAGGTAGTTGGTGGGAACAAAACCCGATTGTTTTTGTCTTTACTTAATTATTATTACACCGATCAGCGTGATCTAATGAGTAAATCATAGTTGGGTCCGGGTCCGCCTGTCTTCGTTCAAGTTTCCTTGTGGTTTCTTTGGATCATGTAGGCAATAATTCTTTCAGTTAATCTTCACTTTCATTTACCTTTCCCTCATCCTTCATTTTTCTTTTCATTGACCACCATAGCGCGGTAAAACCCAAGGAATAGCTGCTTTCTTTTTAAAAGAAAATAAAAGCACATTAAGGTATAACCAAATGAAACTTTGTGACATTATCAGATGAATAGTTTGACATATGAAGTGATTATTTACAATTTTTGTAACGGTACCAATTTTTTTATAACATCGAAAAATGTGTAAAATTTGTGAAAATGAAAAAGGTACTTTGTATTATAAGACGACGCTAAATACCACGGAAGCATTCGATCCTTTTCGGAGAACCGCCGGGAAACGAGGAGTGGCGCGAATTTGAATTAGAGAACTTATAAACAAACGCTTGATCTAACCCAATCTAACCATATATTTTACAACTGTTAAGCAGGATAAATAGCAGAGACGTGGGGTGCTTTTTTAAAAGGGTAATTGGTAATAAAAAAGTTTGTTTCCAGATACGTAATTACTGATTATTTGTTTTTAAAAAATTTATGTTTGAGTTCAACTTTGCAGCTTTGAGTTTTTTCAGTTTTAAAATCACTAATACACCCTCTCAATAAAGTGGTAAGCTGTAGTCTAAAACCTTCTCCATATTATAGACTTTCTTATGGTAAAAGAAAATTGAAAATCTTACTTATGGTTCAAAATATAATTTCACACAAACAAACAAATATTATTGTTTAACAATAATTATTATACTATCACATTAAAAACGATTCCTGTATAGCATATTATTATTCTTAACTAATACATACCTACACAAAAATTAAAATTTGTCTTACAGCAAACATAATGATAATAACTATAAACCACTTATTTTTAAGTGTGCGGCCAAATAATCCAAAGATAGAACAATACAATCATCAAAACAATAACAAGAGTTTGAGGATAGACTGGGTAGACCGTTTCGCAATTTTGATGACAAGCTTACGCCGATCAAATTTCCCACCAGGGACCTCTCGCCGAAGTTCTCCGGAAAATGCCGAATTTCCGTGGTAATTAGCGTCGCGTCTTGTATTATATCTTCAAAACAGTTTTTAATGAACCTTGTTTTGTTTTAAATCAGACACATAAACTCATGTTACTATTTAAATGTGATTGAAAAGAGATTTTTTATTAGAAAAAATTAATAAGAATGTAATAGTTCCGTTCACTTGGAACGACTCTTTTACGGAAAATTTCTATTTTAAGAAATATGTTACACATTCTGCAATTTCAGATGTCTATTGACCTATCCGATAATGTGACAAAGGTTTCATGTGGTCATTTCTCAAACATATTTTTGACCTAATTTGTTGCATTACTACTTCTCACAAATAAAGTAGTTGATAGTAATTGAAATGATTAAATTTAATTGGTTAAATAAATAATAAATACATAAATTAAAGTATTTTCGAAAACAATTGTGAAATTGGTTTAGAAATAAAATATTGTGTAGGACGTGGCGTTTTGAATAAAGCTGACACGCGCCGACTGCGACAGTTGAGTGAAAGTTACCTACAGACGCGTTTCAGAAGGTTCGAGAAAAAGCTGCTGGAAGTTTCGAGAATCACCTAGAAACGTCCACAACACTATAGGTATAAGGAACAGTGTTGGACCATAGTGTTGGACAGTTTGACAGTTTTTGATAGAAGAGTGACAGATATAATTTAGAAGTGAAGAAAAAGCGACTAAGAAGCGAAGTAGTTAGTAAATTATTGATTTTTGGTGTACGAATTAATTAATAAAAAGTGTTAAAGAAATACGTGAAATATAAATTACGTAACGATATATATGATTTTTTAAATATTATTGTTATTGTTGTCTATACTTCACAATGTTTTGCTAATATCAAGAAGTGACGTCACAAGTTTGTTATTTTTCAAGATTTTCTTATGTCGTTTTCTCAGACCCTTTTCTAACTTTGTAGGATATAAATTTAATTAGAAATCTAATTTCCATGATTCCCAAAAGAGGCACATAGGTTGGTTTGTTATACAATATGTGTCTGTGTAGGTACTAATTTATTAAAAGATTGCATGTGGCAAATCAAATTGTAACGTATTCATTTTTTTCCATACTTAGTTCATCTTTTTTTGTAGAGCTTTTGAAATATTCATTCTCAATACATTTTGTTAAGGAATAATTGATCATTTTTCTAAACTAGAATATGAGCTAAATAAACCTAAATCGTTAAAAAAATGATTAAAATGGAAGATATACAGCACTCAGTTGAGGTTAAATTTTTTTAGTTTGATTTTAGCAATTTTACAGTTTTATTAAATAATTACAATAGTTTTTTTCAGTTCTTTGTTTTATATAGAATTGCACAGGTAAAAAGGACATCCACTGCATTGTCAATTGTTATTGCTTTATTGCAATAGTTTTTACAACAGCAGGTAAGACTTTTATGGCGATATCTTGAATTGTTTCGCTGGAAGTACCATTGTAATATTTATTGGTAATAAATAGAAGTACCTTTGTATAGTACAAAATGTACAATACGAACTACATAAAATCTACAAGATTTTAATAAGTCCGAAGACTTATAGGATACCCACTCCATACTGAGCTAATCTTTGTATAGAAAATAAAGCAAAGCTCAAGCAAATTTTCACAAATTCTATTTACTTTTCTCGAAACAATAACTGTTCGTTTAAGAGTTTGAGTTTCGCACTAAAAACTAATTATTTTCTTCTTAAAGAAATTTATTTAGGTACACCCTATTACTGATGGTTGTCTAAAAAGCGAAAATGTACGTAAATTAACTTAAAAGAAATATGTAAAACTTGTTACTTTTCTGTTGCAGTAGTAATTTACTATTTAAGGTTATAAAGAGAATACCCATGGCAAAGCAATTTAAAATATCGCCATTCAAAATTCTTAAGTAACGTACCTATTATATGCAAATATTTAAGCAAGTAGAAACTGTACTCTGGCAACTTTTAGTATTGCATAGATCATAGATGTACCTTGTGATATTAATCATTGAACTTGAAAAACTATAACCTTTATTCGATTCAAGTATGTTTACGTCTGTACGTAGATATGCATGGAGAAAGTATGTAGGTACTCGCATAAATACTTAATCCAATTCAGTGCGAAACAATCTCGCCATGAACAGCCGAAGTTTAACAAAATTAAAGTTGCAGGAATAATAAGCAAAAATTAAGAAAATTGTTTTTTATTATTCGGTTATTCTATTACATTTCTTGATATGACTAGATTGACATCTATAACCAAGTAACCAATTATTATAAATTATACACGCTTCTTTAAATTTGGTGCGCACTATTGAGATCTCCTAAACGACTTGGTTAACGAGGAATAAGTTACAAGTTACCTAGGAACGTAGGATATTCCTTTTGGTTTATGAGAAATTTTGAAAAAATAAAAGTTTGAATTTTTTTCAACTCAAAATACTTTATAAATATAAATAGTTTATAGGTCTCATTGCATTTTTTTTCAGATCGTTGCACTACTGCTATTAGATTTTCCATGTAACGTTTTGTTTTTGCAGGATCATTATCAACTGTAAAATTACAAATATTCACTTTAAACTTGGAATTTATTGCCACGTGACATTGAGAGTTCGTCGGGTACTGAACACTTAGAAACAATTAAAAATTTGAGGCACGTAGTTAACATTTTAGGTTAAGTTGGTGATGGTCCCATAAAAATGAACCTTGTATGGTACTGGTGCATGATGCTTAAGAAAATGTACTCAGAGTGTTAACTAAAATATATTGGTTTAAAAAACCCACAATTCTGATTTTCTTCAAATGTTTCAAAAACAAAAAGAATATTCTACATTTCTAGGTTATATAGATACTATTGGGTACTTCATTATGCTACATTACCCCATTTAACCGTTAGGGTATTTCATCGAATTATTAACCTCAAACAATGACGTCTATTTTTTTAAGCCATGGCTAATGCAATAACGCTTTCTGTAGATTTAAGCTATGGTCTGCTTTGCGCGAGTAGTCGCAGTGTTTAAACGCGGCGTCTGATCGCGCCAGTTGGTTTGCGTATGTCATAAGAATGGTCTGGTTTAGGCGATAAGTCGCGCCAAGTCGCGCCGAGTCGACGCGTCTCTGGGCAAAATCTGTCACACAGCAACTTAATCGCGCGCATTTTCAAAGGAAGAAGACGAAAAATTGAATTTGATAATTTAATGAATTATACAAAGATCAAAATGTGAGGGATAATGTTTGGAAAAAAATAGCAAAAAACATGATAAAAGCGGTAAGGACCAAGCGATTCTATTATCTCAATACTTTCTTTTCCATATGCCCCAACATCAATACATATAATCTTCCTGAATTTGGTGGACAAACAATACGGATATTCTTTCTGTCAATCGTTCCGCAACAATTTAGAAAATTCCATTTCTCATTAAACTGTAAAGCTATTCTGATAAAATCTTCTTTTGAAGGTTGATTCAGGAATATAGGGACTAATTTATCACACAGAACTTCTTAAAAATCTCGCATAAGTACACTAATATAATTATGGGAAATTCTGTAATTAAATGCCAAGAATCGAAAGGATTCCCCTGTAGCCTAATACCCAAAGAAAGAAATACAGTTTAGTATCTTTCTACGGGCATTATTATTCTCAATAAGAAATACCTTAGTACCAAAGCAAGCTTTTCTTTGGCTGTAATTAGTGTTTTTTTTTACACATTTATTACTAGTTTTTTGTATGTCAGTGGATACAAAACTTACTGATGTCTAGTGAGCCGAAAGTATTCTTTGAATTTAATTTCGTCATTAATTAATTAAATGTCTTTCTATCAACATACGAAATAACCCTTCCTTTCTTCTTTGAATAAACATGTTGTTAATCTTTTATTGCTTTTTACCCATTATTGATAATAGGAAAATATCATCCTCTTCCTCCTCTTCTATAAGCAAGTGTGCTGCAATCATGAGTTCACTACAAGCCATTTTTGCGCAACCGATAACTAAAACTAAGGACTGGCGACTACTCGCTTAGTGAGCAGACGACGTAAGCAGACGACTAGGCGCGTTTACGAGCGACTAGACGCGAGCGTTTATTAGACGCTACGTCTAAACGCCGCGACTACTCGCGCAAAACAGACCAAAGCTTTAATGACTTATTTGGTCAAAGGACTGACATCCGAATTATACGAATTTTATATCTAAATGTATAATAGCAGTGTTAAAGTACAATAATCCTTTTTAGATCAACCTTTGCACCTAAAATCCAGACGATTAGGAGTGTTGTTAAGCCTCCTCGGGTTCCTGAAATACCTTATGGTAATAGCTCTAATGTTTTGCAAACATTTATTACTTAGGTAGTTAAAAACAACTCTATAAAGGCTTTCAAACTATTATGAGCTTTGCAGACACAAGTGATTTAACAAAATCAGAAAAGTGTTTTGTTTGAATGATAAAATCATAATAAATGATTTCCCCTAGTGGTTACTTGCTTGCAGTTGCATTTCCCGAGCCGCCACTTTAAAAAGAATATACATCACATACTTTAGTGCACTTCAGTACAGGTCACAAGCATTGAAATTTGTGTAATGTTTGATCTAACTTGTTAACATTAAATCCTCCTTCTGGTTGACCATCTTAAGATTTTTGTGGTTCTTTTTCGCGACCGCTGTTTCGTATAGAGGCTAGACTACCTTGAAGATGTCAAAAGGCAAAACAGTTATAGCCAAAGAGAATCACAAAATTCGTGAAAAGGTCAACCAAAAGAAGAAATTAACGTAACAGGCATCATTCAAGATAAAACAGGCAGTTTTAGTTCTTCATTTAGACCAGAGGATCCCAAACTTCTTTTCTCGTAGACCATTTTCAAAGTTTTACTGTTTTCGGTAGACTCTTTGATACTACTTTTCTACTATATTCCCTAAACTTTTAAAAAATGTCACGGTCGAGTCCCAACGCTAAATTCGAAAAAAAAATTAAAAAAATAGCACATTTTCTTGTGTCCTATTTATTAAAATAATTCGATCGACGAAACATCAACAATATACTCTAAAATGGAAATCAACAATTAAAATAAAGACGGGTGTACATACTTGATGAATTGAGAGCAAATTATCTATATGTGGCTTTAGTTTTGTAAGGAGTAACCTCAAATCTCCCCGTTCTGTGATGTTCAATCTGCTCCTTCTTTTTGATAGGTCGGTAACATTGAAAATTTTTTCGGCAAGATGACGAGGGAAACGCTATCAAAAATGTTCTTGCAATTTCCCACAGCCCAGGATATTTTTAGGCTATTTCTGCCTGCAGCCAAAATGTTTGCTTTACAATGCAAGGTCTTAGTACGACCATTTTTCACCGAAAAATATCAAACTGAAAGAATTTCTTCAGCTTCTTTAATAGTATATTATCTGCCTACATTAACATTTTTGTTCCTTTCTATCGAAATCAGAAATATTTTCGTGGACCCCTACTTACAACTTGTGAACCCCCATTTTTTTTTTTCACGCCAACATGGACCCCCGTTTGGTCTCTCGTGGACCCCTGAGTGTCCAGCTGGACCACTTTGGGAGCCTACGATTTAGTATGTTGTTGGTGCTTAAAATGAGTAACCAATTTCTGGGTGTTATACATACGGAAAAATAAAAAAATTAAGAATCATACGGGTCGAAATTTACCTACCAATTTTACTATTTTAGGCAAAACAAGTAGAATTTTCGATCGACGAACCAATTCAGTGAGAGTTTCTGCACTGAAAAAGTTATAAAACTGCCTGCATCATTCTGTAAAAGTTTAAAATAGGAGTAACAAGATGTTTGTGGCTCAAACCACAGTCAAGAAATGTCTAATTCATAACAGTAATTTAGACTTTTCTGATACATTGCAAATGGGGGTGGTTTCATAGTGTTGAAAGGGGTGTAGGTACTTCGTCAGAATAATTCCAGAATTGATCAGACCAGCAAAATTGCACTTACTTGGCAAATTACACTTTCGTCCGGGCAACTAATTATAAATTATAAATAGTACACTTTCGTCCGAAAGCAGTAGGCACATAAATTGCCACATTCCCAATTATACATACGTTTAATTATATACCCATCGTGAATTAAAAATGAATGCTTATGATTTATTAGGTAATAAAAACTTCCTTACAAAAATCACAATATTTTTTTAAATAGCCTGTTGGTAGAGGGTGGAAGGGAAAACTTTCACATATCGTAACTTAACATTAATATCATTATGGCTTGAACAAAGTTTAATATTCCACAGATAGTCATTCCTTTTCTCTTCTGTCTTCATTTCGTCGGTCTCATCTTTCTCCCCCAAACCACCACATACCTATTCCCCCGATTCCTAAAAGAGGCTATAGAGGGCCTTAGGCACAAGAGTGTAGGCCGGAGGGGTAGCCCGTCCACCAACATCGGTGAGAATGAAACGCCCAAAAATTTTAACGTTTTTTTCATGTGGATACAAAACAGATTTTCTATCGTATTGATTTATTAAATCTGGGGTTTTCCCAGGCACTACTACATAAGCACCTACTTGATATACGGGACGAACGCATACTTTTTTAGAATTTAAACAGATCTTGGTCTGCTGACGAAATGTATAAATGTTTCATAAAATAATAATAATTGTTATTGGGGGGACCCTGGTTGTTGGTATTTGACTATAAAGATGATAACGAACAATTTGTAGTGGAGTGAATAATTTGCAATCGAAGGGCTATACCGCCTGTTTTGTTATAGAATTTCTTTTTCGGGGCGTTGAGAATAAAATCTCAGTAGAGAATGAAAATATGCATGTATAACTAACAAAATGCAACGCATTGCTCATGGCGGTTACCACTGTTTGTTAATTGAAATAATTCGCATTTCGGCTAGCAGGGGTAGCACTGCTTGATGACATTTAAATTCTTAATCGAAGTATAACTCTACCGCATGTAGTAGGTACATGAGTACACCTATTTTCTTCTTCTTTTAACTTCTTTTTTCTCTGTGAGTATTGTAGGTACAATTTTAGCAATGACAATATTTAATTTTGATGGGGAAATGACTGAAATTGCAAATCGTGGCAAATCGTTAATTGATTACCAAAATTGAATGTTACAGCCTCATTCATAGCACTATTTACGACTCAGCCTAAAACTATTTATCAATTAATTTATTGGTGGGCTACATATTATTATATTATTAAAATATAACCATTTTTATTCATATTATGGTAATAAAACATTTAGTTGTAAGTCTACAGAATAGGAACGAGCTCGGAGTTGCCACTAAGTTATTTTAAATTAGCACACAATACAATTTAAACAAAATCGGTGCACTCGTTTCCGTGTTCTTGTTTCGATATGCAAATCACGCAATTGTATTATTTTGTAAATTAGGTAATGTTTATAGATCGTTGCAACCTAGTCACAAATTATATTATTCTTCTCTCCATATTTGAATGTATATAGTTCCCGCTCGTCTGAACAAATACAAATCGTAAGTAAACTAATTTGCCGCAAATTTATTTTAGAATTTCACGGACAATTTTACAAAAATAGTAAAAAAAAGTACTGGTCAACGTTATGAAATTCGCTAATTCTCGTGCTGTCAATATTTGTTTACGTGCACTAAATAATAGTCGAGCTCATAACGATTGCTTGTATAAGAATTTGTTTAATATTTTATAAATTATTAGGCATTCTCTCTTAATAATCAAATATGTACAGAATTATTAGCACAAAACGTATGTTTTTCTTATTTACAATGGTATGACTGCTGCGGAAGTCTTGGGATTATTTTGTATGATTAGTCAGATCAACCCAAATGCCTCATGGTCATAATTGCCTGAAATAAGGAATTTCAACAATCCCACGATGCGGGTATGCATTTTACACAATGTGAGAAATTAGCAACACCCTATTTTATTGTTTATGAGGAAATTTGCTTATTAAATAAAATTATTTAAATTAGTGTTAATTACTTCATGAAATAAAATGAAAATGTTTACGAAAATCATAAGAAACAACGATAATAGTGAGGAATATAGTGGTATGTGGATGCAAAATAAAGATCTTGGGTAGAATGTGATGAGCGTTAAAGCTGCTACAAAACAATACTACAATATTTTCAAGTTGTTATTGAAAAATAATGAAACATTGAATATTTTAATGTATAACATAGTAAATAGCTCAAACCCCAATGCCAAAACACAAAATTGGGGTGAAGAAGTCCCTGAAGAAGATAACTTTGTTACCGAGGAGTCCTTTGGACATTCAGTTTCGTGTTTTGTGGTTGGGTTTGAGCTATTTAGTACGTTCTATAACTTCACCAAAGTTTCCAGTTATTTATATTTTATTGAATCTTGAAATTTGTCAATTGTTCGCGACACATCTTTGTTATACCATCATTAGTGAAATTACAAGATTATATTTTTTTTAAGATTATATTAAGCAAATACCCATACGAATTGAACAAAAATAAAAAGAGGAATCGAATGGTAAAATATAATACAGTGGGTGCTATTTGAAAAAAGGAGTTATCAGTAATGAAAGTTTTCGAAAATTGCTTTTTTTTTCTGAACGCCCTGTATAAAATATGAAACTGAATTTTGAGAGGTTGTTAGCTCTAAATAATTTTTATGAAAGATGATTTTTTAAGTTTGGGCTGCGAACGTGATTTTTGTATAAATTAAATTATCAAAATTATATTAAAATTTTCGTGTTCTGTACGAATTCGTTATAATAAATATATTGTTCCATTTAAAACAACAAAGCTGTCAACAAGTTCCGGTATAACAGGAAGTGGCCGATAGTTAAAATTATTTTATGTAAAAAAATCATCCTTTATTCCAAATTGTCAAATCTTTAATATCAATAATTTGTCCAGCCTTATAAGATTAATTATTTTTTTCACCTGAAGAAGCTACTGTGGGGCGAAACAGTTACACACATCGGCATATTTATAGAAACAAATGCAAAATTTCTTTATATATATATATAGTTAGGTGAAGTAATTGGAATGGATTTTACAAAATTTGTACCATGTGCAACCTGTTGATGAAGACGAAGTTCAAAATGTCAAACTTGGTTTTAAACATAATAACTCTATTGTACATTATTTGTGTCGAAATTTGAGCATAAGAAATCGGTTTTGATTTTACCTCTTTATGTACAAAAAAATTTTTTATTGAAAATACTAAAGCTCATCAATAGTTACTAAACAAAAAAAGTAAAATCAGATATTAAACGTACGAAAAAGGTAGACCCCATTTAACCCTCATGGGGGTTCTATTTCAAAATATCTTTTCTTATTTTCGTGTGAAATTTCAATGTTGTAGGTCCAAGGGTTTAGCCTGGGCATTGATGAGTCGTTGATCATTATAGATTTGAGCTTCTTTTTCCTTTAATTTTACCGGTATGTGTATTATATAATTTTTAACAATATTTTGTAATTGAAAAGTTTTTTAAATTGATCGCATGATTCAAGAGGGACATATATCAAAGATCTTTAGCAATCACTCTTGACAAGATAAGTTTCTCAACCTTGATACTGTATTGTATTTTATATCCCTTATGGTGATCTGGATTTTGATATCGTCTTCATCTTCAAGGCAGGACGAGATCTCTAAATTCTTAACTATTGCGGCTGCACTAGCAAACATACAGACAACTCTAAACCAACTGGAAACTATTTTATAATATTCTTAAATAATTTATTACTTATGTATAAATTGAAATGTTAAAAATAAAAAATATAAAATATACGATCTATGGAGAGAAATTAAAAAATTAAGAGTGATTCGATTCAAATTTCTGATGGCTCTATTCTATAACTCGCTGTGTACGCGGCACGGTCTGTTTGAAACGATATTAGTCGATCAGCTTGTTTGTATTTGCTTGCATACCTTGATTTCTCTATAAAAGATGTACAAGAAGATTTGGGAAGAGTGTTCTGGAAGAAGTCGAGAAAAGAAATCTAAATCAGATCAACAAAAGATCGGAAGATCCTCCAAAATCTAAAACAAGTAAAAAAATGCTTTATAGAAATTTTCATAATACACTCTGTAATGCAAGGAGGAAGACTCCGGATTAGCTATTACCTAATTATTAATTACTATTTTAATAATTAATTACCTACCTAATGTTCACGTTTAAATATAATTGTATTTCTACAGGAGGAAATAAATATGGAAACCCCCTGAAAATTTCAGAGCTTAAATATGACCTTGAACCAGATCGTCAAGATTATTTCAAGGTCCATGTTAATTGTTTATATGAAAATACATATTTTCAGTATGAGCAATCGAAAGAGTGCAATTTTATGTTGAGTTGTGTATTTAGGTTTAAGGCCAACGTGGCCTTAACGTGTCAAATAGAGGTTTTGTGTATAGTAAATTAAATATCCCAGAAAATCTAGAAGGATTGCTGATTAAAATAAAAAACTTGTATTTACTTAAATCTCTTGCCAAGAAGCAAAAATTTGCAAAACAATGAGTATTTATATATAGTTTTGTTTTATTGACAGACTAGGAAATAGTTCTTCAGACCCTCATTCCTCGTATAGTCGCACATCTTTTTTGTGTACCTACATTCCAATTGCTCATCTCTTATGAACTTTCGTTTGTACAATATTCATTGTTTGTGTTTGTGCATAGTTTCGACTTTCAGAAGAAAAACTGTGTCTTATCCACATTTGAAATACAAACAGCTACACCTTTTTTTTTATAAACACAAGATAACTAGAATTATGTAAAACAAAACAAATATATGAAAGCGGTTCTTTTCACTTCGACCTTAATTGTAGGTACCTACACACGGTGAGCATTATATGAAACGTAGATGTAAATACAAATAGATAGTTTACATGTTTAAACTAGGCGTGGTAGGTGTTGTCATTATATTCTTTAAGTAATTAATTGATTATTATCATATGAAAAGCGAATTTAAAAATATAAGTAATTTAAACAATTCAATTTAACAAATAGTGAATGAATTAGTATTGTCACAATACTTTATAATAATAATTTCTTTTATTAAATACCTAGCGAACGCATAAAATGGGAAGAGATTCGAAGGATTGAGACGGCCCGTGGTTATGTGCTGTAGAATTGCAGAACCCCCAAAAATTAGATGTATGTGTATTTTTACGGTTTAATTACCAACATTTATCCATATAACAATTTAGTGCAACTAATCCATATCTGACGTCAATGTATTGGTTCAAAATCGTCTTGTACCATCCGTCCTAAATGATCAAAGTGTTTGGTTGATACGTCTCAATACTATTAACATGGAAAGCTTGTGCTGCGCTCAATTTTCACTTCTGTGCATGTCCCGTACCTTCTCCTACCAGCAACAAGTTTGTTAGTAGAAGCAAGTGAAAAAAGTCTGCTATCGATACAGACTAGTTTTTTGTGCGCTAATAAGTCCACTTACGTTATAAAGAGTGTGTCGTAACCGTTATTCATCTTAACGGGGTTTAAGAACTCTGACTGCCTATATACATAAGAATGTATGTAAGGAGAGGAAATACATTTATTGACTTGTTTCGGAAAAAGAAATATTTGCTATATCGATGATTTCCAACAACGATTAAATGTTGCTCTGCAATTTATTTTGCCAACAAATATAATTGTATACAGTGTGCCATTGTTATCTGGATTATTAAACGAGATAGAGCAACGGTTAATTGGGTAATGTTTTACAAAAAGGTAATACTCTCAACAAATCTCGTTTCAAATTCATTTTGACTTTTCTTCATTTTTAGATAATAGAGTAGACTCAATAACTGTAGCTAAAATGCTTAATGCGATTGCTTTAAAACCTTTTACATTATTCAGACACTGTTTAAGGACAAATTTATTGATGTCAACATTTATTTCCAAGTTATTAGCGATATTTATGGTTTTGCTTATGACATATATTTTTATTTTATTTTATCAGGTTAGGTAGCTCTTGAAAAGAGCTCTGTAGAGATGTATAATACTCCAATAACTATTTATTCATTCAAGATATATGGCCCATTCTAAAAAGAAAGGGATTGTTACTAAAAAAATAAAAACAGAAAATCAATAGTTTCAAGAGTACTCAATTTTTAATTTCAAATTTTATATGGGTCATTCCCACTTCGTGTTACCAACTTCGGGACTTGGCTTATATTTTTCCCACTTGCATCTTATTTGTCATTAACTCGCAGATTTTTAATTTCCAGTTCAGGACCTACGATTGATACCTACGTATTACATACTTTAATTTATGTACTTCTATATACCTATGAAGTCCAACGCATTTTATTTGGACGAAACATGTTAGATATATTAAAAGTAAGTTGGAAATATCTAAAGCATTAAGTATAAAGGAGTGACAAAACTATGACAACATCCACTTCATGTTGTCTTTACATACCGTAACCTTGTGATCCTAAAGAAAAACAAAACCTTTCTTTGATTAATATGCCAAGATGGATAAAAAAAAGGAAATGTCACCCGATCTTAAAATTGAAACACATTGAACACATTTGTTAGTATTTAATTTCAAGACGATATTCCAATTTTATCCGGAAATACGTTTAGGGAGTAGGCTAAAAATGATCACCCTGTATATCGTTACAATCGCGAAATGCTTTCTTTATGTTAAAAGAAGTCAAACTTAGTTCTTTAGAATTTACTGTTACTAATGGCAATTATAGTTAAATTCGTTTAGTTTTATTTCCTTTAATACCTACCTGACTATATTCTTATATAGTACATAACTACATTACCGACTGGTCCCAAAATGGGAAATAATAATTATACCATTATAGGGCAGATTCCCAAGTGGAAACTATAAATGCAAAATTTTATAAAGTCCAGAAGTGGGAAGACACCTTTTATAGAGTTATCTTGAGGTATGTAGATATATTATATATTTGAAAAATCATAACTTGCCGACAAATGAAATGCACGGAAATTCAAATTCTGATTTTTGATTGCTGAAAAAAGCAATCATAAAATACAAATTTCCAAATGATTTTTATAGTCATTGAGGCAGCACAATTGAAAAAACTGTAAGATTTCGATTTTTGAAAGAAGCGGAAAAAATACGAGGAGTATGGTTTCTCCCCATTTAATAGTTAGTGCATACGGAAAGGTCCTGCCGCTACTGTTCCTCCCTCACCGCACTATTTAATTTAACTTTTATCACATATAAATCAATGTTTATTAGGAACATGATATCGTCAATCAATTTGAAATTAATGAAAATTGGAGATTATTGTTAATACTGATAAATTTTTCTCATAAAAGTGCGCTTCAGTAATGTAAAGGTTGAAAGTAGTCGCATTAGATGTTATCAAGTAATTAAGAAATATTAAAATCGGCAAAATTAAGTTCTTCCAAATTATATCGAACCAGAAAAAAGTCAGACAAATTTGAAATAAGATTTGTTAAGAGCATTAAAATCTGTAAAACATTCTCCCATTTAATTATTTCTCTACCTAACCTAACCTAACCTAACCAAACCTAAGGTTGCGGTAGACAATGTGAGTACTGTCGTGGTAATGTAGTCCTGTTGTTTAGAGGATTGTATACCAAATCCATTTGATTCATTCAATATGAGTTTAGTTGCACTAGGCAAGTTAACATTAGATTAGCCAAAGTAATTTGTAATTTGTATTTTAGATTATGTTCCTGTTGTAATATTGTCTTTCATGCATATTACTTGTGCAAACTCGATGTTTCACATCTGTCAGGCGTCCCGTGACGGCTCACATTTTTTTTTTTAATTTCTTTGATAATTCATTTATAATATTCATTGCATGATTGGTCTATTTTAAGATTACCATGAGCAATATTTTAATTATATTCCAGTTTGCGGTTTGTGTTAACAGCTTCGCATTCACTATCTAATGCTAGATTTTCCCTCATTGAATTTTAGTCATTGTAACCCAGAATATTTCCAATAGGCACTAACGGCAAGTGAAAAATACTGTGGCCGAGTTTTTTTTAGTAGAGGCTAAGAATTTTTATTGACTTCTGCGAAATTCATGAAATGTGTAGTCGTTATCTGTAAGCAGGCACCAGCAGTGTTTTCTTTCGTCTGGCAGAAAGGACACATACCTTTAATGTAAAAATTGCCTAGACACAGCTTTTTAACTAGGACTCTTTTTACGTTATTATACGTAAAAAAAGAGTAATAACTCAAAATTATTGCATAGAAGAGCTAAAGGAAGGATTTCTTTAAATGTTATGATTTTGAAAAAGCTTAACAATGACTACTCACAAAATAATGAAGACTGGCATTTATTTGTTTAGATCGAAAGACAGTTATTTGAAAGAAAGTGTTGATGTAAATGTGATAAGAAAAACAAATACGCGATAAGGGAGTAATACCTTATTTTAACGAAAACAATTATTTGAAATTAACTTTGTTCGAATAGAATTTGATTTGATCGTCAAATATAGTAGTAACATTTTTTATTAAAATATAACCGAATGTATTACAATAAGACAATATAATAAGAAATATAAACTTGATCTTTAATAGCCTACACTACCTGCTATAATGTATGTGCGGAATTTCGACAAGACCTACATCCTAGACCGTTGACATTGTTCGACATGGGAACTGACAAAGCAAAATGCAAATTTATAAAGAACACGCAAATCCAGGACATTACAGGATGTTCGCAGATCTTTAAATGTCTTGTGCTGATGTCTATCTCACGTGTTTTCTTTTGTTTCCTCGTGATTGTCGTACCTACATATATTACAACAAAAAATACGCACTTGTAAAGATTCATCTGAGACGTGAAACACGGATGAAAACTTTCAATAAAATTTATTATCTTTAAAATAAGGAAAGCAAGAAAGACCATTAAAAATTCTTCAATGTTGAAACGGAACCTGCACTAATATTCTCTTAATTAGCATTTATTTAATTATTTAATTAACAAATGAGAGAGGGAGATATGTTTTCTTTAGTACTGCCGCAAGAGCTAAGCATTTATCGATTTTATCTTGTCTTGAATCTCAAGATGATATCAAGAGCAAAATGCTCATAAGAAACTTAATGCAATATAAAAATGAATAATTCCAGAAACCAATTTTTGGCAAGACTGATTGTTGAAGATCTTGGGTAAATCTCGTCCCTCGAATCATAATCGCTATAAAAATATAGTTTTGTCAACCGTTTGTTTAAAGGTACTTAGTTACATTTGCTTTTACGTGAATTATTTTTACTTTTGGAGATTAAAGTTAGCTATTATTTGAAGATAGAATGCTCAAAATTTAATTTAATTAAATTAATAATTAAACGTAACAGTCAATCGAGCATCGCAGTTTCTTCAGGTGAAACAATAATATGTAGGTGGGGCTATTTAGAACACATGATTGGTTTACTATTCCTTACTTTGTAAGTTTTTTACGACTGTCCAATCTGACAATATTTATAAGATCTACTATAAAAGTTTAATTTAGATACTCTTCCTCATTTTGAGCTATAATTTGCTAGTTTTGTTTTTGTATATTGTGTGGTTTTCTCTTCTAGTGATCTAACCTAGAAATGTTTGGAAACACGTGCTCAAGCATTGATTGTAAGCATCCAGTCGACGATAGTATTGTTTATTGCTCTAGATGTGGAGTTGATAGTCACATAGAATGTGCAAAAAGCGCGTATTTTTTGGTATATAGGGTCTACCATTAAAAGTGCTACATGTGCATTCTGTTTGGATAAAATAGTTGCAGAACATGGTGATATAAGCATGACAGACACTGTGAATGAATTAATGAATGTGTTTTCTCCTTCTGATAGCATTATGAAAACGATTGAGAAGCTACTTTACACAAAAATCGCTGATATGAAACAGTCTTTGATTGAAGAAATAAGGAATAGCCTGAGTTCCATTTGCAATGATGTCAAGCGAAATACTTCTGATATTGTTGCAATCAAAGCTAGTATTGCTCACCTTCAAACTGCTGGAAGCTCATTTCAGTCAAATCTGAATAATTTCACTGATTCTGTTCTTGCTGAGCTTAACCAAAGACGCTTGAGAGAGAAGAATGTTATCATTTTTAACTTTCCCGTTCATAAGGATAAGTCTGATAATTATGCCCTTAAAGAAATATTAGTGAATGCTCCTTTCTCACTGGATGATATAAAAGTAATGAGAATTCGTAATAGATCTCAATCTAAGGGCAAGACTAAAATCAATCAATCTACTGTTGCTTGCAAACCTCTGAAGCTTACCCTCCCTTCTGTGGATGCTAAGTTTTGGATTTTGGAGAATAGAAAGGAGTTATTTAAGGACCCTATTGTATGCACTGCGGATAATACTCCTCAACAGAGATTGGCTCACAAGACTACCAAAGATGAATTGCTGAGAAGGAAAAATGCTAGTGAATCGGATGTAATTTTGAAATACATTAATGGTACTCCAAAAGTTATTAATAATAACTCTAAGAACTTATTAAAGGCAAAAGCAAAAAACCGGTGGGTGATCAAAATGGCAAAATATCTATTTACTTCCAAAATGTACGTAGTACCATATAAAAAACAAACTTAATTTTTTATGTCATTACTTACCTCCACACGATCATATGATGTATTTATCTTGGTTGAAACATGGCTCGACAATACAGTATATGACTAAATTAGTGATTTCAGGTTATAAATTGTTCACACATAACTTTCTGGACAGATCTTTCTGGTCTTGGTGTTTCAAGAGGTGGTGGAATATTGATTTATATTAAGGAACATATGACTGTGCAAAGTATATCATTTCAATCTGTGAATCTTGAGTTGGTTTTGATAATGGTCAGTAATGGTGCCTCAACTGTTCTTATTGGTGCTGCATATATTTCTCTATCATCTGTTATTGGAAGTGAAGTCCAACAGGAATTGCACAAGCTGGCGAATGTGGTGTTAAATTGTCATATGACTTATGGCTTTAGTGGTACTGTGCTGGTTGGTGACTTTAACCTGCCTGGTTATGAATGGAGTTTTGTAGTGATGTTTTGGCTCCAATTCTAACTGAATTGTTTAATAAATCACTTACTGAAGGTTCCTTTGCTGAACAGTAGAAAATTGCTAGAGTTATCCCTGTTTTCCAAAGGGGTGACAGGAGTGAAATCCGTAACTATGGGTCTATCTCTAAGGTTAGGTAGCTCTGAATGATATTACTTCTGTTATTAGTAATTCACATTGTTGTATGCAGATGATTTAAATTTTTTTAAAAAGATTACTTGTGATAATGATTCTACTTCATTTCAGAGTGACATTCATCACATCATAAGTTAATTGAATGGTCCAGAGATAACTGCTTTTGCTTTAGTTTTGACAAATGTAAAATTATGACATACGCTAGAGGTAAACACACTGAATACAATTACCATATGCATAATACTCCATTGCAAAGAGTTCACTCTTATAAAGACCTAGGAATTATTTTCGATAGTAGGCTTTTGTTTGATGAACATAATAATATGGTTACTACTAAAGCATCTAAGATGTTTTTTATTGTCATACGTTATGCGAGAGAGTTTAAATCATTAGACACACTTATTTACTTGTATAAGACTTTGGTGAGATCAATTATTACGTATGGTTCAGAGATATGGTTTCCTAAAACCAAATACCAAATAAGAAGGCTTGAATCCATTAATCATGTATTCTTACGCTTTCTTTCATTTAAAATTGGGTCACCGATGTCTTTTATTGATCGATAACGATAACAAGATAATATTCGATTTTTCATTATTTTACTATAAGAACAATAAACGATAAACGATATTATGAAAATATTGTATTTCGTTATTTTTGATACAAATGTAGCGCAAATGTGTCACGGTTATTATTGCTTTCATCTTGTATACTATTTAAGTATGAATGAATTATTTTACGTGATAACGCTCTATACAGGATGCCCCATAAATTTCTTGGACATAGAATAATCGCATGTCCCTGGGATCATTTATCTCTTATACCAAATCACTTCGTTTGCACGTGAGACTACGCTAAAGGCAAAAGGCTTTCATTTTTCTTCAATTACTCAAAAACTTAGTGCGTAGTCAGCTTAGTTCAAAATTTGTTGATGAAAAATTCTCAGAAACGAGACAGCTATAGTTTTCAAATACAAGGCTCTGTCCAGGTTTTCGCCTACAAGCAATGGCGTACATTTAAAACCTCGCAGTTAACGAAAGTTCGCTGGGTATTAAATGAAACACATTTTTAAATATTCCAATAAGTAAATGGTTGCAACGCACATGTTTAATGGAAAATATTCTCTCAATCTTGTCTTCAAATTCCCTATCGCGCTTTTGAATATTCGTTACGAGTAACACTTCTTATTGTTACTATTTATTTGTGTACTACATACCACTTACATTTATTACATTTCGGTTTGTAGTAATTCCAATCACTACGAATATTTAAAGGTACGCTACTGCATGTAAGTGAAAGTCTGGACAGACCCTTGTATTTCGATAATTGACCTTTCGCTGTCTAAGAATTTAATATCAACAAATTTTGAACAGGGTCTAATAATTTCTGATATGTATATCAATTTTCTTACCCTCAGATACATTAGCCCCCCTGTTACGGACAAACGAAGCGATTTGGTATATATTAGGTAAATAGATAAATGCGGTTAAATCGACTTATTTTGATTGGGATTATTCTATGTCCACGGAGCTTTGGAACACCCTGTATACTGTCCAATTTTTTTGAAGAGGCTGCTCAGACAATAAAATTTTAAATTGTTTATTATTAACTATTACTTTATAAAATTTATTAACTCATTTGGTAGGATAACTATTATCTCCATTCAAAAAAAAGGGCGGTCCGAATCTAATTCAGTGACAGTTTTAAGGCATTATAATATTCATAGAATCTCTTAGGCACCTGAAGCCTGAATTGCCTCCAAGATTTGCAATCGTTTATTATATATTTGAAAATAATTCGTTAAGAACTTTCAAACTATTTTGAATTTGCAGACACAAGTGGTTAAAAGAATTCGAAACGTGTTTCGTTTGACTACTGCAATTATCGACAATTTCAATTAGTCGTTGTGGCAGTTTTAATTTCTTAAACCGTCACTTGAAATAAAGAAATCAAACAGTAGATAATTCTTTAATATATTGCAACTGATTTTTTGGAGTCACATATTTACATTGTCTTAGAATATATTTTTGATTCCCTTTGAAATCTGTTATACATAACTTCTATGTTATGGCCTTCGTTAACAGCTATCAATGACCACCTAAATAAAAAGGCACGATGGTCGATAATAATGATCTCATAAACGAGGCATGTACATAGAAGCAGTTCCTATAAAAAGAAAAGTTTATTGACGAAATATCACCGCTTATTAGAAGATGAAGGCTCTACTCGAATGTTCATAATTCAGGTTCCTTCTCATTATAATATCTAAAAATATAAAACATTGAAAGTCGCGTATTACCTCTGGTAGTAAAACGAATTTGACAATATTTTATTTATACCAGAATATTTTTAATTCAAGAAGCGTGAAACTTCATTTGTTTATATCGGTAGTATTAATAGCTTCCGTGCTTATTTTTGTGATTCTGGTTGTTGTTGATGTTCGATCCGTTCGGTGGCTGTTTTATAATATCGATAATTAATTATTAGCATTAATTTTTTATAATGGTAATTTTTAAGGTGCGAACTCATAAACGACGGCCCGTTTTAACCGAAAAAGGAACCGTGTATATATTTTATAATCCCCAGTGGGGGCGTATGCCGTTTGATCATTTGATTTCACTTCCAAATATATACGTCCATAATTACGGACAAATAGCTTTTTTACCTGCATAAATTATTTTACGTAGGATTGTCATTAATTAGAACATTTTTTTACTATTCATCGCTGGTGCCGTTCGTAATGAATCTATCTTGCCATAAGGCTGTCACATAACTGCTGTCTTTTTTATATTTTTTTAGCTAACGATTATATTTAGCATATGAACCTGATTTATGATACCTCGGTAATGTCCGATAGAAATTTTAAAGATGATTTCAAATTGAGTTGCATGGTGCGGCACGCAACGGCTACAATTTATAACCTACAAACAAACTTAAAAACAGTTAAATATTAGAATATTTGTTTTTTTTTTTGTTATATTGAGTCTAATTAAAATCATAATTACGTGCTTATTGTTCATAAAACTGCTTAAAGACATATATCAGAACAGATGTATTGTCTCTAAACAGGAAATAAGGAAAACTGAAGATTCGCGTTTCATAGATTCATAGTTGATCCAAAGTTACAGTATGGTTATGATTTAAAAAGATATTTAACTTTTTTTAAAAACTTAACCGCAGATACTTTCAAAAAACCGCTTGACAAATTCCACATGTCCGTATTGTTAGAGTAGTGTATCAAATAAACTGAAACTGCCTGAATATTTATTTTTCCAGTATATGAAGGAACAATTTCTCTCAAATAACAATTTGAGACGGACTTTAACAATTAGCTGTTGAGATAATACAAACACCATCCAAACTACTATATTTCCTACCATATCAGGAGATGTTCTAAACAACGTAACAAATCATACTATATTTGAGTTGACTGTAACTCGCGTACTCTGTGCTATAAAAACTTATTGGGTCAAATCAAAATTGTTTCATAAGGTTACAGTAGGAAGAGCAACACGATGTGTATGTTGCGTGCGTGGTCATATCCTTCCCTTTGTTTACAAAAATTAAACAAAAAATCTGCTTCTATAGATTGTTACTATTCGTGTTGAGAAGGATTGTTATTCTATTTCAGGTAAAAATGTTTAGTGAGTAGACGAAATAGGAATTACTAATAACACCCATGTAAAGATTGAAAGGTCAAGCGATTAAGTAGGAATTGTTCTTGAAGTTGACCAAACAAGAATTGACGAAACGGGAATAAATTGAAACATGACAGACTGAAATGGTCAAGAAAGGAACTGTTATTACACATTTCAACGGAAAACAACAGCTCTGTTTAAAGCACTTTATCAAATCGAAACCATTTTGTGCAGAATTCAATTTATCTTGATTAGTAAATGACGCGAAGGTGAATTTGTTCTCGGATGAACGAAATAAACGATTCGCGGATAAGCGGAGTTAAAAAACGAGGTATATGAATAACTAAAATTAAAGTAGAAAGCTGTGTCGCGTTTCGTGGGTAGAATGAAAAAAAGAAAAAAAGGATGATAAATTTATTGAGTAAGTCGACCGATTATTTACATTTTGAGATATGCAGAATTTACTTTATGAGAATGTATGTATAACAAAAGAAACACTAAGCGCCTCACGGTGAGTAGTATTTTTTTATTTTTGTTTTTTAAAACGAGTTGCACATCGTGATCCTTCGTGTTGATCAGCTGTTATTTATACGATGAGCTTTAATTCTTTCTTAGGTATACCTTTGTTGAAGAATTCTGAACTTGTAAGATAAATTCCTCAGAATCAATAATTCGTTATTTAATTAGTGAAATTACAACACTGTCAAATAACTTAAAATTAATAACATTGTCGCTACAGTAACCAAATGTGTGCAGGAATTTTATGTTAAATTAATGCAAAACAAGCACCTGATTAGAATAATTAACCGTTTACGGATTAAGTTTTATTTTCGATAGCTTTGGAAGTGTTTTTTTATCTGCGAGTACAACATGTTTGATTTTATAGTTGTGAGACCAGAAAATACTATTTGTATCTGAAAATGTAGAATTTATAGAACCTCGGAGCTTCTGGTTGAAAATTGAATATTGTAAGATACTTAGTAGAAATATTTATACATTATCAGTTTTTCTGTGGCAATAGAAGAATTTAAGATTAGCAGTCGCTCGTGGGTGTCGCATGGGAGGGTACAAAGCAACCAATATTAGTTAACACATCTGCATAATCGAACCGATAATGGTAATATGTTACCTGTAAAAAGATCATCGATATATCATACTTATTATTATAATTATGTATTAAATAGGTTTTTGGTATTTTTGCAACGAAAAAATACAGTAAAATAGTAATCTTATGTAAGAAGCACAACAAGCTTACATTTTTTTGCTCCTGACGTTGGTCGTGAGCCAGACCATTATGTTGTTTGCATGAGAAGGAGTGAAACGACTAATAAACTTCGTTCCGAAGGTGAGTTCGATAGTTTAATAACAATTATTTGGGCTGAGATAAAGTAAGAATATTTTCATTTCAGTCCATGCGGGAAAAGCTATGGAAAGTATAAAATGTGGCAGTTTGCTTATTTGAAGAGCATCGTTTTAGCATTTTGTTGATTTTTTTTAAATTTTTTATTACGAGTACATATTCTGCATACCTGATTAAAACGGAAAGGGTCGATTCCAATTAGCTATAAAAGTACAAATCATTTAATTAACGCAAATATGTTTCGTTCAATTACGTTGTAAGTATTTTCAACCGAAAACCAAATCCTTGGTGTTTGGGACAGCGTCCATTAAGATGACTAACCCTTCGCCATGAATTATTGAGGAACATAATGGTAAAGGCTGCTCATGAAGAAAACCACTTATTGAAAGGTTTTGAGTAAAAATATATACATAGGTGTGTTATCTACTCCTTTTTTTATTGAAAATTAGCAAATGTATAGAAAAATGACGTGTCATTTAAGGTAGATAAAAGCAGCATATATTTCAACGGTTTATCTCAGTTTAATGGTGTTTTGCTTATAGGACTGTAGGTTTTAATTTCGAATCTCAGAGTTGAATGATTATTATTGATGTGAAACATCTATAGCCGCGGGTAAACAGGATTGTTGGCGTGGCGATCGTGGCGATTGCATGCCGTGGCGACGCTCGCCATGCGCAAGCGCCTGTGCGATTCTCTTTCTACTCGGTTCGACGGTGTCGTTTACTATAGTAAACTGGAAAATGGAAGTGAAATAATTATGATTGTTATGTAAATTTCACCTAATAAAAAAAAATGAATGATATTTCATTTTTACATGAGAAATTATTTCCGTACAGTCACAGAGGTTTATTAATTTATAAAACCAATAAAGATAAACTACCAATTATTTTAGCTGAATATTTCAATGTAAATTTTGCTAAAGATTTCCCCCAAAAATAGTTTTAATTGCAAATTAACAACAATCCAAGAGAACCTACTACCAGATATGCAACGACAATAGATGCTGTATTTATTAGATGTCTTGATAATGTTATGTCCAATACTTTTGTAACATACTTTAGTTATCCTCGACCAATTATCACAGTAATGCTGTCAGAGGCAACATCGAATAAACTATTACTGAAGTCACTGATTAAAAGTATTGAGTTGTCGCAACTTTTGAATTTTTAATTTTTGTATTTAATAAAAATAAATGTTTATTAAATAAATAGTCATCATTTTCTGTAAAAAAATCGTAATATTTGATTTTTTCATTGCCATATTTAGTTCCTGAAGTAATATTTCATGCATACTACTTGTGCAAACTCGATGTTTCCATTTGCCAGGCGTCCCGTGACGGCTCACATTTTTTTTTGCGATAACTAGTAGTACAGGTCCATGGGTAATTTAAAGGATCAAGTGCTCTTTGTTGCTGTTGATCATACAATTTTGAAATTTACTGATCCGAACATGGATTTCTATTACATGAATTTCAACTGCACTAAATATTATAGTAGGGTTGATGACGATAGACGTAGCTTGCCTTTCCCGTATCACTCTAATCAACATTCAGTATTTTATTTATTTATTTCGTCTCATACAGCAAAATATACTAAAATAAATCATTTGACAAAAAGAACATAATAATTGTATGCTCTTCGAAATTGTGTGCTATCAGTCTTAACGATAGCCGAACGACGCTGTCATATTGAACGCTGATTAGAATGATAAGAGGCAGGTCCCGTCTGTCGTCATCAACGCTACCACAACATTCCGTGTATTTGAAATACATGTAATAGAAATCCCTATGTTTACATATGTGTATACATACATTGAATAATTATTCAAAAGATGAATTTTATTGATTGTAAACATTCACTATCGCTGACCAACTAAATGGATGGGTACTTCAGTACTCTTCCAATTGCCATAACTTCAATATATTATAAATTTTACCCATAAACTCATTATGGTAACTTCTGTTGCAGCCCTCTTACCATTCTGTACCAATTTTTATTTTTATTAGATATGTATGAGTGTTTCCAAATTATTTGTTTGACAATAATTTAAAGAATGCCTGAATAACTCCCCCCATTATTTAACATAATGAAACAGGTACGCCTTTTGTCACTTAGCTTCATTAAAAAGTGTTCAACGCTTATGTAGCAAGTTACAAGCACCATAAATAATCTCAAGCTATTCACAACATGTTTGAGCGCTTGTTAGTGAAGATATTCACCCCCCACAGAGTCGATGAGAGGTTAGTCTTTTTAGTTAGTTACCTGCGATTTTATTGTTCACCCGTGGGAGTAAAATGACAGTTCTGTATTTAAAACGGTTAAAATATTCAGCACAGTAGGTATGGCATGATTTAAATGCGTTTGACTTATGGTATTTACAGCTACGTACTTCATTTCATTTCCGTTAAATAGACTTTTATTTATTGGTATTTGAGTATATTGTACAAAATACACGCAAATATAATAGATCGTAACGGTCATTTTATTATATTCATTTTTCGATTGATACTTTTAGTATGCCGTGTTTATTGTTCAGTAGGGTTGCAAAAAAAATGTAGGTATAGTTGTCGCGAAGATATAGTGCAACCATTATTGAGTTGATGTTTAACTTTTATGAGAGCCTAGTCACAAAATTTGGCTAAGAGCAGTTGAATGATCTAAAACGCTTTATCATTTAGAGCATTATTTCCCCATTATTTTTAAAAATGATGTAATTTATTGTACGTGCTACAGACTTTTGAACAGATAAATTTAACACTTGCGAATTTAAAATAAACCAGCCACAAGAGGCGCTTTGTTCAAACTTGCGAAGTAAAAAAAGTCTTTATACTGTACATAAATTTATAACAGATTTACACAATTTAAATATTCCCAAAATTTCTCTTGAAATATTTTAAAAACTCGAGAATATGCGACATATTTTCACAATGTTTTTGAAAAGGTTTAGGACTTATTCAAGTTTCTATAGTTGAATATTTTATATTTCTAAAAAGTTCTTATAATTATAAAAATAAAGGTCAACATCAATGGTAATAAGCAAAATAAAGAAATTCAACATTTTTACATAGCGAAAATAACGAGCGATAATGCACGTATAATTTGCAAATGTAAACAGTATGTCAAATAGATCGACTTGCTTTATTCGCTTAAATAAATTTTATTTAGTGTCAATCCACATTATATAGAATAAATAGAATTCAACGTGGTTGGTTGAAATTTTTCATGAAATATTGTTCTTGACGAAAAGTAGGTACAAATAATAGAAAGAGCCGGCAATGGAACTGTTAGATATTAAATATTGATTCACGTGTTAGGAAAATCAATAATATAAAGAGTTAGCACCTTTTACGTTTGATAATAAATATTGAATGAGAATCGCACAAATTCAGTTAAAAAATAATATTTTTGGTTGACGTTTGCATTCCATTACACATTAGTTCTAGGTTTTCGGATGTTATTTTTCCATTGTCCGGTTTATTAGAGAGAAGCGCATATTGTTTGTCTTTCTTTTTTGTAAAAATATATTCCATTGGTGATTAACAATGTGTTAATTAATATGAAATGAGGTAGTTATTGCTTAATATATTCTTTAGCGATTTTGTTATGTTCTATTTGACGAAATAAATACATTTTTAAAATTAAAAATACTTATTCTAAATTACATGTTACGAGTCTCAGTAATAAATTTATTCGATTACTTTAATGACAATGGTTGTAATTTTGTAACTGAAACATTTTTAATAAATTAGGCAATATCACTAAATTCGTGAATTTCATTCCAAGATCTTCTACTTTTAATACTATGCCAAATTAGCCACAATTTCCGACTCAATGCCCGTTATCGAATTAGCTGCAGTTCTAACTTAAATCCTCTATAAACTCTTTAAAACAACATATGAGATAAAATTCTTATTCTAGAAAACTCTGTGATAGGTATATGGTTGAAATTGATTGTAAATAATGTTGTTGAATGTCATTTGTAAAGATGGACTCACTAAGGATATTTGACTGCCTATGTCAGTTATTTAACCAAATAAGCTAATAATTCCCTCGAAAGTATTGTTATCTGGTTCGCTACTTTAAAAAATTAAATAATACATTCTCTCAGTTAAATTCAATGTACACGCAGAATAAAGAAGTATTTTTTACCAAAAGTGGTAAAAATTTTATAGTATTTTTCACGTCGTTTTTAGTAAAATTTACTACGTGAAAAGTAAATATTATTCCGCTTATTAGTAGACAATACTCCCAACTTTATCTTTAGTATTCTTTGCTTCAATATTTAGTTTAGCGTATATAAGCACATCCGTATGGGTAGGTTTATGAAATATAGAAAATTCATGTTTGGTGTTAATATTACTTATTGTTAAGTCAAGAAAATTAATAGACTTATTTATTTACATCTCTTTCGTAAATTTAATAGAATTTAGGAGATTCACCTGAAGAAGCCAATGTTTGGCGAAACAATTGTTGTGACTAATAAAATTATAATTGAAACTTTTTATCGTTTCATTCGCTTTCTATTTTACATTTTAAGATATTTAAAAAAATCAGTTCAGTTACATGCGCTTTACTGAAAACACTGGTATTTATTTTTCAAGAAAAAAAATATATATATATATATATATAAATATAATAAGCTACACAAGAGGTGATGTATTTTCTTGATATGTAACATATAAACCGAATTGATTCTATTGTTGGATCTTAATAAGAATAGATACATAAGAGGACGCGTTTTATAAAAAAGAAAGAAAACTGAAAGCTTGTTTGACCTACAATAAAACTACCTAGCTTCTTATTCTTATGTACCATAATTACATACCAGTATCCCAAAAGCATAATAACTATTGTAGTAAGGCTTATCTTTAAGCTATTCAAGAGGAAAAGAACCATTCTGTTACGACCTGAGATAGTGTTTGAATGGAAGGTTAAGCCCTTTGTTGAAGGTGAAATTATGCTCCCTTACCGGCTTCTCACAGTAGGTGCCAACGTAATGTGTTCACATGAAACTCTCATCATAGCTTGTTATTGTGTTCATTTTTTAGAGATTACAATGGTTTTTATTTACTAGGTTTGAAAAAGGTTAATTATCTGAAACGAAGAGTCAAAGTAATAAGTATGTTAAAGCGATGATTGTAATGTTTTCAAGAAATTAATATTTGCTAGATAACCTGACCACTGTTTCTGTTATTTTACAGGTATTTTATTGTTTCTTCTAAGGTGGGTCAAAATAGGTTTTTTGAAACAAAAGCAAAACATTTGAAATCTGTCTTCCTATGTAAACAAGGTATTTTTACAATTGGGTGAGATACTGAGCTTGCAATCTATCACAGTAGTATTTATGTAATAAAGTTGATTAAAAGTTTATGGACTTCTCCTTGAAACATTTTTTTTTGAAAATTTGGGATCAAAGGCTTCCTTCCTTTCCTTTTTTCGATTAATTGTTCTTATTAAGTTCTATTCAACAAAAAAATTCGCTTTTCTGAAACTTCCGGTTATATCGGAAATAGCTTTCAACATTTCTATTATAAATGGAATAACTAACCTCCATGTAAAAAATTTTTGAAATTTATACTAAAATTTTATTTTTTACTTGATATGGCACAACCTAAATAAGAAATAGATTGCTTTTTAACTATTTTAATTAAATTCTTTTAATGAATATTATTCAGAAGAGGTACATGCAAGTAGGTACATCACTTTAACAAAAAATAAGTTTTTTACAATAACTTTGTAGTATTCTCCATGTAACACGTAATTTTAAATTAGATACTTTGTTTTATTTAATTTCCATGGAATATAGATACCTCAATATCGAGTAAATGTTACCAGATATGTGTTGGGGAACCCCCATTAGGATTCTTCAGATGAAGCTAAAAAATACGTGATATTCTATTAAAGTAACAAACAGATTTTTAGTGATTAAGTTTGTAAGAATCAGCTCAATTTTGTGGACACCCTGTAAGTGACAACATGTCGAGCTACGCATCTATTGAAAGCTTAGTTGCCCTCCTAACCCTACCCCAAAAAGTGTCATCATAACTCTTCTTCTCAGTCTTTGACAAGCATATGCATTTCAATAAGATAGTATAATACAAAGTTTAGAATTTAATATACATTTCAAAAATGTATCTACAAATACAAGAGGCGCATTCTTTTAAGAATAGAAAGCGTCTAACCGGAATTTCCAGAAAAGCAAAAATATTTTTGGTAAAGGCTTTCGTGGCCAGTTGATGAATGTAGACAGTCTACATCCAGCATCGAAGATGGAAGGACCTCTGAAGAAGCTCGCCACTCGTGCTAGCGAAACGTTAGGAAGAAATTCCAATCGACGACGGCCTTTAAACCCGACATTGAATATCACCGGTTCAAAAATATTTTTGTTTAATAGAACTTTTAATGAATTTAAATTGTTTAGATTGTGAAAAAGTCTATGTTGGCCAGACTGGTCGATCATTCAAGATATGTATTCATGAACATTATAAAGATTTTATCAATAATAGAACAGAATCAGCTTATGCTGAACATTTAATTCAATGTAAACATAATTTTGATCATGAATACAAAATCTTACACATGCAAAATAAAGGTTTGAAATTAGACCTTTCAGAAAGTCTAGAAATTAATAGATTTAAAAACCAAAATAATATTTTGAATGATCAACTAGATTTTAAAAATTCTCCGTTGTTAAACCTAAATTTAATTGTTAAACCACCCCCACCTTAAATGTACGCATATATATATATATATATAATTGTAACGTAGGCTTAGTTTGTCAAATCTTCACCTGAAGAAGCTGTAGTACAGTGAAACAATTGTTGTGTCAACAATAAAATATTTTTCTTGAAACTTTTGTGTTTTTATGTTTAACTAAATATGGATCAGTTTCAACAAGTTAAGGCTTCCACAATCGAATATTTAATGAACAAGTTGGCTGAATCGCCCTGTATATTCTTTAACAAACCCCTAATTAAAGTAACTTATCGTGCAAATACGTCAGAGTTTAGTTTCTACAACATATTATGCATTTAGTTTCGTTCTCGATTTTTGTTTTGTCTTTATAAGGGAAAATGTTACATCCACTGTGGGATTTGAATTTCAACAAGGGTAAACGCTCCTTTCTCAACATTCAATTTTCAGCAACCAAACGGCACCTTTAGGTAGTTAAATTTAGTCAGGCTCCAACAATTTTAAAAAATTTGATATTTTTCATAACAATCTCTAGCTGCTTTAGTAGGTAGTTTGTAGGTTTTATGACTTCTTTCATACAACAAAATCATCAACATTGAAATAGTGACAAGTAACCAAGAAGAGTGTTTAAGTTCAATTTTCAAATCAAAACTGAGAATATTAACACCTTATCGCGGACCAGACGATTTTTTTGGTACCTCTTTATCATCGACGTCTAGTTCCGTTTCTGCTTCTGTTGTGATGTAAGTTGTGGTTAAGTGTATACTTAGTCATAAAAAGAACTGGATGTGTACTATATACACATATGCATATACATTACGTAAACAACGAAAGTTTATCATTATGGTTACAAAATCAAGTTTCAAATAGCCATCACATCTATATAAACATCGAATATACCTTGATTTTTATTCGTTTCCGTTTATCTTTTGACAGTGTGGAATGGGGTAGAGAAAGTGAGAAGTGTGGTTCACACCCCGAGGACCGCATACCGTTACGGAAGATAATCTTAAAAGCTCCTTGTTATAGGCCCTTTAACTTTTATTTACTACGTTTCTGGATCTGATCCTAATGACATCTCTAAGAGTGCAGATGCTGCAGACACGGTTACGATAACACGAAAGAAGCAATTATTAAATGACAGTTTCAACAGGTAGACAGGTCGTTTCTACTCTTGCACTTAAGCTTCAGATGGACTGAATTAAGTCCCTTAAGATATGAAACTGCTTTCAAAAGAGTGAGACTCATCGTTAACGCTGTCCCTTTATTATAATTGTGTAACTGAAATACCATTAAAGAAAAGCAAATGAGCAAGATCATCATAATAGAGGAGGTAGTCGGTAACTGATGCTTAGTAGAAATAGAATCAAAACTTGTTCAGTAACATTTCACTATCACTTTTTAGAAATTGTTTCAAAGGTACACTAAGAAGAAATTAAGATGTAGTAAAAATTTCAAAGATCTAACATCATAGGCGTATTGAAAGTACAATACACTACAGACAGTTTTGATTTTTAGTATTTATTAGTTTTCTATTAGAATGTAATATCTAAATCAGGAAAAACAAACAATTTTCCTTAAAATTTCCAAATGCACTAGATGTTGTTCAGTAAGAAAACTATGTCTAGTGTTTCTGCCACTACATGATATCGTTCTACATGCCCTTAGGTGTTAATTTTCATTAGTCTTTATAAATGGTTCTGATATATAAGCTAGAGGTTTGCGTTGAGTTCATGTTACGCCCTGTATATTTAATTGGGAAGAGAAATTCATTCTGAGAATAAGTTTCTAGAGATGTCGACATGAAGGCTTTCATTGATACGAATATAAGACGGACAAAGAATAAAACAACATTACACGATTATGCACTAAGGTGCAGTTGGGTAATAAAACCGTTATCAGCAGTAAAATTAGTGCCTATTAAAGAGGAACGTATAAAGAGGTTGTCGAAGAAGCAGGTATGCGATAGTGGAATCAGGAGCTCGTTATATGCATTAACCTAAGGAACCCCTTCGAGACTTATCGGGCCCTATTAATCAAAAACTTTTACGCTAAAACCACATCGGCGGTAGAGAGATTTATCTTTCGCAATGTTTTATTATGCCCATGAAAATGTACGCATTGGTTATTATTGATTGCGGATATCGTTGCTCATAATTGGAATCTAAATCAGTTACCTTTTTTATTTGGCTTCATAACTGACGATGAATCGTGTTCACAAGCACGAAATCTTGAAAAGAAGATCTCAGCAAGATATAAAAGAATAAATATTTATCTTTAAGAATTATTTATTATTTACAAGTTTCAATTGGAATCAAAAACGTTCCATAAAGTGTTTATTCTGACTTATTCGTCTTAATATAAAAATATTTTAAAATTAGAGAAAACTGATTTACCTATGATATTATATACAAAAGTTAAGCTATTATTTTTTTACGCAAAACAATATCTATACGTAATTTAAATGTTAATAAAACTTTCAAGAAAGAAAATAATCAAGAAAAAAAATATTTATTAAAAATGTTTCAATGAAAATATAATAATTGAATTGAAGTTTTGTGGATTTCATTTTTTAAGGTTTGTAGTGTAAAATTGCATTTTAATTAAGCACAGCGGTTGCCTCCCTCTTACAGTATTTCCCCTTTCCATTTGAAAAACGAAATATAATACAGTAGAACCTTGATAACTTAAACCTTGATAACGTAAAAACCTCTATAAATTCATAAAATTTTGTGTTCCCTTCCCCTCGGAGTCCAAAACCTCTTTTACTTAAAATTTGAACCCTCTATAACTTAAACGAATAATTTGGGCATCGCACCTCAGTAAATAATAAAATTGATGTAGAAAGTGTGAATTGTTTGAAACAAAAAAAAATTATAACCGACTTTTTTAAGTAGAATAAAATAAACTTGAATAAACGTACCTTTAACCCTAAAACAAAGTATGTATGTACATAATAACATTTCGAAGTTTCATTTACATTGAACCTAGCTCGTCTATCTCTATAATTCCTAAACAACGCTCATAAACGGACCTCTGTAAGTAAAAATATAAACCAATAAAAACTCCTTAACTTAAACCCTTAGTAAGTAAAAACCTCAATAACTCAAATTTTTCAACGTTTCCCTTGGTCTTTATCTTATCGAGGTTCTACTGTATAATAAAAGGACAACTGGCAGTTTTACAAAATTTTGTTCCACCAAGCATTTCATAGCTAAATAGGACTAAATAAATAAATAAATTAGTCGATCAATTTTCAAAGTTACTGAGGAGTACTATGCTCCAAACCACACCATTATTAGAAATCCATTTCCAAATCTAACGTATGTTTAGGTACACGTACATTTAAGTTCATAAACTGTGATCTTCAGGAATGTACATTTTCACCAAAAATTAGTAAGGCTTAAATCCTCATCTGAGGTACTCGTAAAAATTGATTGATAGGAAAACCTCTCAACCTTTCAACCTGACAAATGTTAGGTATTGTAAAAATGTAGGTACTACGCGTAAATTTTTTTGGCGAGAATATGCAAAAACAATTTTTTTAACACTAGCTATTGAGGTATAAACACCATCGAAACTACTATATTTACTACACCATACCTAGGAAGGTATTGTAAAACAATACCGCAATGTAACTTTGGGTCAATTTAATTTAGCATACAATTATTAGGTGTGTGGATATCAACGTAGATACAATTTATTGTATTTATTCCAATATAAACATGTTAACTAGGCAACATGTGGGAGACCCTTACCTACAGGTTCCTACGAATAAGGACAAACCACGTCCTAGAAGGGGCTTGTAAACGCCTTACCTCAAGCATAAGCCGAATATCCTTCGGTTAATCACAAATTACCATGCACGTAATTTAATACAATCTCCCCACAGGTGCTAATAGAATTACCTATTTAACTAGAGCATATTTATACAAAACAGTTCTGCTATACTCTGGTTTGACCAAACCAATACCGACTCATATAAGGGAAGATGTAACCGTCCCCGGCCCATCCCCGCACGTATATTATTGTGACGTGTTCAGCCTCTTTCTAGGGAATTCCACAGCCGTCTAGTAATCCAATTGTTTTCCCATTGATCGTTGCTGGTGTTTTCTAGATGTTTCAGGAAAGCCGGCAATATTCCTTATGTATTTAGGGAAGATGTTCGTTAATTATGCTCACACCAACTTGATTGGCAAGTACTCGTAACATTATTATAGCGAAGCTTATAATACTAATTATTACACCGAGTGACGGAATAAAAATAATAACATAATTTTGTTGATAATCAACAATATAACTAAAATAATCGAACGTAGACGTAGAAGTATATATTTCACTGAGCAATCACCGTGAGAAAGTTCATAGGTCAAGGGCGCAACTTTGGGACATTATTTAATATGTATAGAAATAATAATAAGAAGAAAAGGTCGCGAAAACGTGAGGACCAAATTGTGAATCGGGCCTATCCAGGTCTCTCCCCCTTTCCCCCCTGAACCGACGTGTTTTAGAGAAAAGAAAACATACACCAATAAATATATTTAATTGGCTCTCATTATCAGCCCCCCATTAATAGAGCGGGGGTCAATTTGACCCTTCTGTTATCTGTAACGTTCGAGTCCCAATTCGACCTTGTCTGAATATTCATATGAAAAGTACAGAGTTTTGGTTAATATCTAGATCTGGGTACCCACCTCCCTAAGGGGCAGTTTTCTGCTGGAGATAGAGGTGTGAGTACACGGAGGGTTGAAACAAAACATCTTATTAGATTGGATAAAAAGGCTGCCCTGGTTTATTTATTAATTTATCAAAGCAGCCTTTTTATCCAATTAATGTTGCGTTTACCTTTAGCACTGTAAGTGTCAGGTTATGGAGTGCAAAGTCCCTCCTCCTCTCCACTCCATCTGACCAATGTTATCTTGAAAAACTAAACTTAACCCATTTTTGCTCATATTCTAGAAAAAAAGTTGGTTGATCGTTGGTTCGGGGTAAGGGGGAGAGGGAAGAACCTTAACACTCCATAACCTAATCCACATAATACCGCCTTGAACTTTGTCCGATTTTCGATTTCCAACGCCGTGCATCCACCCTTTCGCCTTCACCTAAAAAGTCTTTCTAAAGGTTCTGCCGGTTTCCCCTCGTTTAAGGGTGGGTACCATCATCTAGACTATTACTCAGAGTTCTTGCATCAACTTAATTGATTAGGAAGACGTTGGAAATTAGTAGATATATTGTTTATTTTTTACAATATTGTGTTGTTACTTTTATTATACGTACTTACGGGTACGAATAAGTTGCAATGTGCAGCAATGCGCATAATTTATTGATTTTCCGCGGTCATTTAGCTCTAAGAGTTGATAGCGCTATCGGAAAGGTTTCGTTCCTTGATTTATGACTGAAGTTAACTCCTTTCAACTGTTCAATGCTGCTCACTTAAAGGCATGTCACGGCGCATTCTACTTGCGCATATTCTATTAAGGAGACTCGTTACTTTAATTGCTCGTCCTGGAGTCGTGCCACCGTCGCCTTTTAAAATTTATGGTGAGGCGCTTTGTCGTTCAGTCACTGGAGATCGCGGACAACGAGAAACGGCGATGTATTTATATGGTACTTACTACTCGATTTGCATTTGTCTGCGATATGTATTCGTTTGCGAATATTCTTCCTTTAACTTCTATTTGCATGTTTATTCTTATAATAATATGAAACGCATGAATTCCATTTAATGTTTACGTGTTCAACACTTTTCTTTTTAACAAACATTGGTCCTGACATTGAAATATCGTTAAATTATGGACCAGCTCTAATAAAAAATGTTAATTGCATGAATATCTTTCTACATATGTATATTAATATATAATATGCCACTGAACATATTATTTTACTTTAGTTTGGATTCTTGCCAATTAGACGAAAAACCAGAAATTTATTGATTCGTTTTATTAAAGCAATGCTCAACCGAACAATTAATTCATGTTTCAACATCATACTTAAAGAATGACTTCGTGAATAGTCTATTTTACCACCCTCGATTTTGTATAGATATTTGCTTTTTGGCAGCTCAACGATAACAACAAAATTATCTTTTAACCATATGAGTTTAATGTTTACTTATCTTGCTTTGAGAACAAGATGTTGGCAAGTTTTTTCGATTCTCCATTTGGAGTTTTCATTTTTTTTTTAAGATGTCCCACTGCCCTCACGGGTAAGGGCTTGAGAGATGTTTGAAACTCTTGAATAATATGAAGATCACTCGCAGGAATGGTTGTTGGGCATTTTTAGTGATCTAATTACTAAAATTTATCAGTATAATGAATTGAATATATCCCCACATTCGACGCTGATATGTCAGTTCAAAATCGTCTTTTGTCGATCGATATTATTATTGAAAATATAATGTTGGTCATGGAAATACGTACATACGGTGGTGATAAAGACCTGAGAGGCCTATAAAAAAACTCACCTCTTTGAAGGATCGTAGAACTGAATTCATTTTAAAAATTAGGTAGGTAAGTAAACCGATGGTCTTTTGTTTCGTCGATTCCTGTTTCATCACATTAAAATTTATCTGAATCTTCCTGTTCTTTTCGCCTACCCTTTCGCTATCGTGCAGCCCCCACCTTCGTGGTATAATAATTTAGTAAAGCCAGTTATTTAGGGTTAAAGACGTATTTAAATAAACATGCACCACTGAAAAGTGCAATGGACCACCATGAAGTTAACTCTTTTGTTTATGGAACAATCAGAATATGAAGAGTATAACAGTGAATCTTTTCTTGTCTTAAGAAAGAGTGAATTAGGGTAGATTATGGCATAAAATGGTCGATGTGATTAAAAATTACTTTTTTATCTTGCTGGTCATAAACTTGCAATAAGTGTGAAAGTCATTTACCATAAATAATTGAGGAGAGAGTAGAAATTTGGAGGTACATAGTTTATTTCAGGAATGGAGATTCAAAATTAATTTTTTTTATAATATCTCCTGGTTTGAGTCCTCTTCAGGGATAATTGTAAAACTATTTGTTTCGATACATATACTTTAATAAAACTCGAATTTCCCTGTTGAATTTATTCCCTTTTAAAGTCAAATAATAACCTAAAACCGAGAACCACTAACTGCCCTAACTTCTAAAACTCTATTATTTCTATTATTTTTTTTTTTATTTATTTTATTAACGTCAACGGGCCATAGACCCTTTTTACAATGTAGCAAGTATAATAGTAGTAAGTTAGTAAATATAAAAATATCATATGTTATAACAAAAATAGTTATTACGATTATACAATTTTCTTATTAGATAATATAATAACTAACCAAATCTATTGACAGTGGCTGTGAATTCGGATTTAAACAATGATAAATTTATAGTGTTGGAATTTAGTACATCAGAAGTAATTACAATTTTATTCCATTTGCGTCTAAGCGTATGAGTAGTAGAATAGTAAATAAAGTTCCTCTTTCCAGTAATTTGCTCATCAAGTTCTCGTATAACACGTAGCCCATAAGGTACATTCCTTTTCACAAATAAGTCATTTACATCAATACTTTTTACAAGACCAACCATACTTTTTTTTACAAAATAAATGTCATTGTATACGTGGATAGATTTGATCATCTGTAATCCTAATCAGAGTAGTCATGCTCACTGTGTTGGAAAGGACATCCCTTTTTAAAGGCAAAATATCTGAAAAATTTATGCTGAACAGATTCAAGTATCTTTAACTGATACTTTTTAGTAGGAGACCATATGATGGAACCATACAATAGAATAGGTCTAACTAAAGTTTTGAACAAATAAATGAAAGTTTTTGGATTTCTAAATTCTTTAGTAGATCTAATAATAAAACCAAGCTTATTATAAGCTTTAGACGTGGCAGCATCCAAATGGATATTAAATTCAAAGTTACTTTGATAAATAACTCCAAGATCCTTAATACAGATAACTTTTTCCAAGACAACACTATCAATAGAATAGTCAAAAGTTAATTTTTTAGATTTGCTCCTATTAATAGATAATACCTTACACTTTGCACAGTTCAATCTTAATAGGTTCTCTCTAGACCAAGAATAAATAGTTTCAAGATCTTTTTGAAGGCAAACTTGATCATAAAAATTTCTTACACTAGTAAAAATTTTTATGTCATCTGCAAAAATTAATATAACTGCAAAATTCAATTTATCACATACATCATTTATAAAAAGTATAAATAGAAGAGGCCCCAAGTGAGAACCATGAGGCACACCAGATAATGCAATGAAGGGATCCGAGAGATGACCTTTAATACGAACATTGAGTTCACGATCACTTAAATAGGACATAATCCATTTTAAAAATCCACCACTCAAGCCAAATTTGGACAACTTATAAATTAGCAACTCATGATTGACAGAGTCAAACGCCTTAGCAAAATCAAGATAAATTGAATCCACTTGTTTTAACTCCTCAGATCTAAGCTTATCATTTATAGCATCAGAGATGAAATTATTATAAAAAATTAAGTTAGTAACCGTTGACCTCCCTTTAACAAAACCGTGCTGCTTACGGACAACAAATGATAAGCAGATATCAGACAAATTATTTGTAACAATTGAATCGAAGATCTTAGCAATAGTTCCTATTATTGCAATAGGCCTGTAGTTCCTAACATCACACTTATTTCCCGACTTGAATACAGGAGTAACAAATGTCCTCTTCCAAATAGAGGGCATATGACCTAAAACTAGTGACTGGTTAAACAACAAGTATAAGGGCTCAACTAAGGTGTCTAAACAACTCTTAACGAAAAATGCTGATAGGCCATCAGGTCCTGTACTATTGGAGTCCTTTAGATTTTGAATTACTGAGATAATTTCACTCCTACTTATTGTAAAATCCAGCTCACTATTTAGCAACAATTGATGCTTGAAGGATGACCTTGAGTTTAAATAAACTAATTCAAAATGTTTGGCAAATAAATCACAAGCTCCATTACTACCTTTACTTCTAGGTCCATTCAAAAATACTTCTTCAGGTAAACTTGTATTTTTAGAAAGAGAGCTAACATAATTCCAAAAATGCTTAATATCTTTATTCGATTTATTTTCAATACTTTCTACATAAAGCTGTCTATCAGTCCTCGATTGCCTAATGCACTTGGCCCTTAATTTCTTAAATTCAATATAGTCAGAACTAACATTTAACTGAACCCATTTTTTATGTACCTTTTTCTTATTAGTTAACAGCGATATTAGTGACTGAGAATACCAGAGAGGATAAGTACTTACTCTTGACCCTTTTAAAGAAACATGGTTTTTTATTTGAGTATCAAAAATTGAGTAGAACTTTGAGACATTTGACTCAATACTATTGGATACAAATAACTCATTCCAATCAATACTTAATAATACCTTACTTATTTCAAAATAATTAGCCTTACGAACATTTGGTTTCATTAACTGACAATCAATACTACGACCTTCTTTAGCTGATAATTCAATAAATGAATATCCAATGGCACCAGATAATCAAATGAATTCACCTGGCAAACATCGCATTCATTCAAAGTAGAAAACGCTAGATCCAAAGTATACCCTTCATTACTATGAATAGGGAAGAATTGATTTAAACCAAAATATGAAAAATAATTAGCAATAGTTGATGCACCCTCCTGAACCAATGTATCAGAGCAGTAACAAGAAGCCAACAGATTATCAGATAAGTCACTGTAATTAGACCATAGTGTCTCACGCAGATTATAATCCCCCAATAAAATAACTTCATAGCCAGGATATTGGTAAAGCAATTTATCAACCGATTCAATGTGACTAGTATAAACCTCAATATCAACACCAGGGGTATAAAAACAACCAACTAAAAGTTTAGTATGTAAATTTTTAATTTCCACATAAATTTCTTCAATAGCACTAGAATTTAAAACCAATGAAAAACTTAAGTGACTTTTGACAGCGATTAATACACCACCACCACAAGGAGCACCAACTTCAGTATAGCGATCCTTTCTAAATATAGTGTAGCTATCAAAACCAATCTCTTGATCGAAAATTCCAGGATGAAGCCAAGTTTCAGACAAACAGATTATGTCCGGAGACGGAGTGAGAAGACCAACATTCAATCTTGTAATATCTAGCTTAGTACGAAGACCACGAACATTTTGGTAGTATACTATTAATTTTGAACCCGTTGACTCTATTAGTTTTTTTTTATTACTGTTATTTCTATTGGAACGTGTACGGACACTATCTTCCTCATCAGCAGCATTTGAACTATTTTTAATGGTAACTAACTTAGGATTTCCAGCATAAAACCTAACAATTTGCTTTAAGTTCCTCTCCTTATTAGATTCCAAATCGTTGAACTGAATAGCCTCCAATTTCAACATATTCTATAGTTCCCGCTGACATTTAGTCAAGTCAAGTGAGACAGATATAGAGTTTGGTAAAAGACGCCAATGTCTAATGACATTTATGGCATCCTGACGACTATCGAACTTAATAAGAACAGGGCGAGACTTCGCAGCATTAAATTTACCAAGACGCATAACTTTTTTCACGTCCAGAACAGTAGTGATATTTTGAACTTTTTTAAGTAACGATAAAACAGCATTCAAATCATATTCACGAACCAATTTATTATTTTCATCTTTTTGTTGCTCAGGAACATTATACATGAGGATGTTATTTTCTCTTCGCTTCCTATCATTAATCTCAACAAAGATTTGATCCATATCCATACCATAAGGAACAGCTGATTGAGCAGCAGACATATTACTAATAGAAGCAATATCTTCTTCCAGTTTTGCACAATCTTGTTTAAGTATGTCAATATCACCACTACATTTTTGAAATTTGTCATCTATCTTCTCATTTAAAGCTTTGTTTACTTTTTGCAATTCAACAATATTAGATTTTAATTTAGGTATTTCGACCTTGGTTATAGTTTCGATATCCTTTGAGATGACAGAAAGTTTATCAACTGACGATTGCAGCTTTGAAATAACATCAACTAATTGAGGGCATACACCACCATTTGCAGAGCAATCCTTGCAGCGATAAATCAGAAGATTTTTAGATTTCAGTTTAATGACACGAATCTCTGTTGCAACAGCTGATGAGCAATTTTTTCCAGAGCCCTCACTCTCCTTGCCATTGCAATGAAATAGGCTAAGGCAAACACAACAGGAGACAATAGTGTCCCCCTCCTTAAAGGCAGAATTACAAGCCGCACACTTAGACATATTGAAAAAAATCTTATTATCAATATCACATATTTCACATAATAAAATTATTTGTTGTTAATAAACCACGATACTATTTTATGGGTTCTTGTTTTGAAAACTTGATAATGCTGGTAATAGTTTTAGTTAGAAAAAGTTTGTATTTTGTATTTTTATGCTTTATTTAATCTGATTTAAACTCTGTTGTAACACGACTTGATTTTAACAATTTTTTGTTATGTTATTTATTTAACGTAACGTTGAAAAAGAGAGGTAAAAAGTCTTATCGGCGATAACGAGGAAAAAAAAGTGGCTAGAAGGACACGTTAATCGACCAACTAGAACCACGTGAGCCCAGAAGAATTAATCTAAGCAACAAACTAGCGGATTAGAGATTGACGCACACTAACGAAACTAATTACAAAAGATGCACGCACCACAAGTGCCCGACGACGAAACTTTCGAGAAAAATCAACAGGTTTTTCCCATCAAAACGGCACCACAAACCGAGCACGAATTGATACTCTTACTCTTGAAGTAACTTTTTTTATTTATTATGATATTATGATAATAATAGATCACAGAATATTTATTTATTATTTATTAAACTAGGTGTGTTGAGATACATTTCATGTTTGTGATTACAGTATCTACATAAAAACTGCAAGAGGTTTTCATAGAAACCTGTACGCAGTCCTAGTTAAGACTTAAAAACTAACTAACTTTAATTACATCGTTTGTATCTAATAAGTTAATATTCAATAATTTATTTGTATTATTGCGTATCCAATCTTTTAATATCTATTTAGTATACTTTTTCTTGTATTCTAGAGTTTTGATATTGAGATCAAAAGCATTGTAGATTTTCATGGCTATAATTTCAGTACTTTTAAGCTTTAATGTTTTGTTTATTTTGGGTAACATTATTTTATTTCTTGTATTTTTTTCTGAATCCTTAAACACAGTTGATAGTTTTGTATAATCTTGCAAAGTTGCTTCTAGAAAGAAACATTCTTTAACTGATAAGGGTTTTTTAATATTTGTATCTTTTTTGTATATAATTTTTAGTAGCCTATTTTGCACTCTGCATACCCGTCATGACATTCCCATACGCTTCGCCCCAAGCAATGATACCATTGCATTTTTACCAGAAAACAGTTAGTTAGTGTTTCATATGAAGCATTACTTTAGAGTTGAGACGGGTTAAATAAGTTCCTTTATATTATTCATAAAAGGTTCGTGTCGGCTCTTACGTTACTTTTATATCTGCCTATCTGCCCACTGATGCCCTATTTCATCAACAGCTAAGAAATAGATTTAGGTAGAACGGAGCTTTTTTATGGTGTAATAAAAAGCACAAGGAATTTCTAACACATTTAACAGGAGCAAATTCTAATTAATGTCATATAAACTTAAAGATATTCGAAGATATTTTGTTCGGAAGGATTAAGTATAGGGTAAGAGGTAAATTTATTGAAATTAAAAAATAAAGTGACAATATGATAAGTATGGGTACAAATCTAAGATATGTATTAACTGATTATATTATCATTACAGGTGCAATAAATAGGATGAAGATAAGTGTCAATTACAATGAATATCAAAATAGATTATTAAGGAAACTTTTCTTTATTTTATTTGGAAAATTGTACTATACTCCCGTTATTAAGTATTTATTGCAGGTAGTAGCGATATAATCAAATCGAATAAACGATAATGTACTGGATAATAATACGCTAATAAATTTAATCACCAAGCTAATCTGTTTATTTAATCGGCAATAAAACCTACGTTTGTAGGCTTATCATTAAAAACGATTAGGATTTCTTTATTTTATTTTTGAATATGCTTAAAAATCGACAAATATTATCCAAAACTGACAAAATTAAACTGGAGGAACCTTAACTTGCTACATTTTGAATAAAAGAATAAACTGCAAAAAATATTAAATGTTTCATGAAGCGAATGACTTTTCTACGATGAGCAATACTTGCAATAGAAAATCTCATATTCTAGATTGAACTAAGTATAAATTAATCATCATTGCAAATAGACGTCCAGCGCTTATTAAATTTTGATTGCCATTCACCATGTCAATTAATGTCAGTTTTTATTATTGTTTCTGTAGTTTATGCATGAGTTGTTGTATAATTAAGAATCTAAGAGGACGTAAACAAAAAAAAAATAGGTTTTTAAAATAATTATCCGGTCATAAAACGGAAATTATCTGCTTTTTCAACTAAACAAGCACTAAAACCTCTGAAAGTGAAATGTTTTTTGTCAATCATCCAGTTAAGCATTGAGATCGTAACGATTTACTCGACGGATTTTATAGTGTACTACGTTACCTTTTAAATGCAAGAACCATAAACAAGTTTAACAACATCCTGAATCGCGAAACACAGAATGCAATTAGCGAAATCATTAAATTAAAGGAGCATTATAAATCCATTATGGAAATTGCGAGAAGAGATAATAGGAGTGTATAAATTGAATGATCCCTACACAATAAGACCGTACGACCATAGTGTTAATAAAATAAGTTCGTTATTTCGCTCCTATTAAGGCTCTACTAGCAACATTGTAGAGCCACGAAAAAGTTACAAAGTATATATTCCCAAGAGGCCTTAAGCTTTTATTAAGGTTTGGTTTATTGAGTTTAGACGTAATTATTATATCTACTTTAAAAAAGCCATAAGCTTCTGTAATCTCCAGATAACTGCAGGATTGAAATTAGAAAACGGGAATAAATATATTTGCCACCACAATACATATGAGTCACCAACAAAAATCCTCAAATATTAAACCCATAAATATTTTAGATGAAACTGAAACACTTTTTATTAAGGTTTTTGTAATATTGATAATGCGTAAATAGTTGGAGCGCACCTTATTTAATTCCTTCTAGAGGAAATACTTGTTAACGAAGGTGTAATTGTTGTTGCCCCCGGAAAAGTCGTTACCTAGGAAATCACATGTTTTTTCTTGACTCACTCTATACTTTGGTGTTATTTATCATGAAACATTCCTGAGAGCTCAACATGTCGTTATTGTTATGAAATGCGAAATTGCTTCCAGGCAGGCACCTTGATTGTTTCTTGATTTACAAAATAACTACTCTTGAAAGTACCATAAATACTGGAGGGCAGTTTTAAACCGCTCCAATTATATTAATAATGCAAAGGGGTTATAATAAGTGTTATTTATTAATTTTGCAAATGAACAACGCACGAAACTATCCCAAGATATACTAAAGAAAGTCAATAAATCAATAGATTTTAAATAAAAATAATTATAAGTATGTACAACTGAGGAACGAACTCAATCTATTAAATCATACTTAAGTATAATTCTGCAGTATAAAAAAATGGTAATAAATTATCTTGCTAGTTATAAATGGCAAATTTTATTGCTTAAAGGAATCCGATCGACAACGTCTTGCTCCATTTGTCACACCTTCTTAGCATTGACCTTCCCTTCACTCTACAGAAATTATATTATTTTCTTATCATTTTCACAATAAATCCGTCGATTTGTAATAATGAAAAGTTTTTTTAACTGTCAACTTATGTTTTCGTAATTTAATATGGAATTATTACAAATAAAAGCCTAATCTACTCAATTTTTGCATTCCTGTTTAGTAAACAAATATCGATAAACACGATATTGCAAATTGCAAATGTTAAAATGATAGAAACTAGCAGTATCTGTTTGTTATAGAATATCTACATGTTTTCGTAATATGCTTGGTTTATTTTAATCCTCTTTTTATTTAATTTTAATTTTCTAATCGAAATATATTCTAAATGTATACATACATGTTTTACAAAACTATTACTTATTGGTTCGAAATTAATAATAGTCAGTTATAAAAAATGAATTTAAGAAAATTTAGAAAAACAAAATATGCTCGGGCGCCACTGTCAAAACAAAGAAAAACTTAATATGCTCCGGGCAGCTCAGTTTGGTTCCTGAAGGACCCTGATGCAGTGAGAGCTAGAAGCTCTCATAAAAAAGAAACACAAAAAACCTTGAAGAGTATATTAATAAAAAATTACAAGCGAAAAAAAACTTACAAAGCATCCAAGGCCAGCCCAAAGAAAATTACCCTGCGACAAGGTAGGGACGGACTACCATTGGTTTCAGGGTCAGAGGACTTTTATTTTAGATGAGAAATGATCTTACTGGTAACGTATTCTCAGTTTTTTAGTCCTACTGGATCCTATAATAATATGAATGGGCTGACACTAGTGACGAAAAAAAAACATTTGTAACAAAAATTCCTAAAAAACACAAGTTTGTATTAAAAATTAAATTTAAATAAATAGCATTGAAGATGCCAAAAAAAAGGAATTTGTAGGATGGATGAGGGCTGTCTGTCGTCAAAGTCAAACACCCATCTCTCTCAACGCACACCGCAGATACCATAAAAAGATTTAAATTTATAAAAAAAAATTGTAAAGGTGACAATAGTTAATTTAATATTTTAAATTACAAAATTGACTCAAAGACCTAAAAGATTACTAAGATAAATTAAGATATAATAAATGCCTCGTGGCAAAAAAAATTGACTTAAAAAGTTAATTGAAAAAAAAATTGAATGAGTGGTAAGCAAGAATTTAATAATTAATTTAAATGATTTTAACTAAACTTTATGAAATAAAAGGCAACTGGGTCAGAAATAAAAAAACAATTCACCTAAAATGAAGCACAAAACACAAAACAGGGAAACACACACACTCGTCTGGTCGGTGCCAAGGATCGAGGAAAAAGACTTCGAGCACCGATCGGAAAAATTCAACGATCCTTCCATCGATGATAAGACGGAAGGTCGATCAAAATTAAGAAATAGGCAATAAAACTGAACCAAGACAAACACAAACTGAATCGAAAGAAGTTGGAAATTTAGTAACGAGATTTTTCATAAAAAAAAAAAACGTTACCTATTGATTTAAACATTTGGCAACCTTTTTCGGATTTATTGAAAAAACTCGACAATTGTTTCAACAGTAGCCCTGTTGTCATCAAGAGAAATAGCTTGCTAAAGAAAAGTATATTATATCTGTGGGATTTACTATTTTGTAAATTTTTTACTGATTTAAATAAATAAATACCTTTATTTCCATAGTAAATCCTAACTCTTGGCAATGACAGAATAATTTTGAACCAATTGTCGAGTTTTTTCAATAGATCAGCAAAAAGATTATGTAGTAAATGTTTTAATCAATCCATATTTTCATTTTTCGTAAATCACTCAGGCAAGTACTAAGAAAGGATTTGTTAAAATGGGTCTAAAGGGGGTTCAAAGTTTGATGTACTGATCATACAGACAGCCCAAACCGCTGAGTTAGGAAACTTGAAATTTTGCATCAAGGTTCCTCATTATGGTATCAATCCTCATAAAAAGAGTTTTTAAAATACCAAACCTAAACATGTGAAAAGTTTAATATCAACGTATATTTAAAAGCTACTAAGACTGGACCATAAAAAATTCACACGGTAACAGAACGTGCGTTTTTGAAAATTCAACTTGTATGGGGGTGAAACGGGATTTCTAAATTTGGAATATCAATACACACACGATACGGCTTGACTAGAAACATATAATTTAGCACAAAAGTTTCTTACATCATTGTAAAAGTTATTTGAAAATTTCAGCTTCTAAGGGGTTGAGAAATGTGTCAGAAATAACTTACTGCATAACTTTAGATTTTGCATTTATTGAAAGAAGAATTGGAAATTTCTTGTTGTCATTCTGTTGTATTTAATTATTAGGTATCTACAGACGTGTTATTTAGCTCATTTCTTTCTAAGCGGCTTCCTTTAAATAAAATATGTTACTGTTTTACAAAAATGTTTTTATTGCTTTTTCTGCCAATGTGATGCTGTACAATAGCAATAATATTAATAAGTTTAACGCTCGTATTACACTATCAAAAAGAGGTAAAATTACAAATACAACGTGATGTTTGAAATCCACGGGCAACATTACAACTCTTCTATGTATTCGACAAGTTTGTCAAGATTTTCTTGTAGTTAAAAATCAAATTATCAATACTCATTCTGAGTAGGAGGTACCCAATTTTTTGAGGTTACTCGTCTTCGATGGCCTCTATTGAATTTAATCCTACGCCTACAAAATTTTCCATAAACTTGGGGGCAAAATGTTGGTCATTCTGAGCCACTATGGGGGATGTTGAAAAACCTACCATCTAAATTTTTGCAAATTTCCCTGCGCGATGCGAACTGAACGAGTGCATTGCAGTGAATCGAGAACATTTTCTCGATCAGTAAACTGAGCCTTTCGTCCATTATTAAATTTTTGATTAATTTTTGTCGTCGTTTTATTTTTTTCCGTCAAGCAACGATCATACAACGAAGCGCAAATTTAGACGCACTTTCAAAGGCAATCCCATAGTAAAACATAATAATAAAACAGTTAAACATCAATCGAATTGACTTCTCCATAAACACACGTGTTCACAATAAAAGTAAGATTTAACCTATCAAAATTTAGTTGCTTTACCGTTTCCTTCAGCGTACTGGAATCGAAAAAAAAAATTTTTTAATGACCCATGTATCTTTAAGTTTGAAAAATATTTGTACATAATTAGAGACAAACAAAAATGTTTACATTATAGGTAAATTATTACTCAATCGTATTAGTTGGGTGGTACAGGTACCAAAAAAAAAAAGGTTGAGAACGTCAGATCTAGATAACAGGAATCGTTATTCAAGTGATGGGTGGTTTGGTTGAAATATGCGAACTGGACGATAGACGTAACTACAAGATTCATCTACAATGAAAGTGATACTGTGCCCCGCGTCTTCCGATACTTTATCAGATAATTGGATCTAAACTAGTTTGTACAACTGAAGTTTTTCACCGTTTGAAATCATGTTCATTTACTTTAAGATTAGAAGGAGAAGTAAAAAATTAACTTAAGTAGCAATTAACGAATTTCTCGTTTAATCAGATTTAAAACGAATTAACTAGCCATCAGTTAAATTGTAACCTGATAGCATATGTATGATGATTTAGTGGTCTTACCTCTACAAAGATTACTAGTGTAGCATTAACAAATTATTTTGAGCTTTGCAGGCACAAGCGGTGGACAGATGTATTGTCTACTTTTTAAAAGTGGCAACTCAGTCAATAAAACTGCCCCCCGGAAACTGCTTGAAATTGTCTCTTATGGCATTTAAACGAAACACATTTTAAATTCTTTAGGCCTGCAAAGTTCAAAATAGTTTGAAAGCTTTTAAATGCCTATTTTCGACTAAATTACAAATGGTTGTAAATCTTAAAAGGCAATTACTCTAATGAGCGAATAAATCTTTGAAAGGTTTGCTACCTAAGTCACCACTTCACAAAATTAGGCAATACAAAACGCGTTTCGTTTCAACGCCATAATATAGTAATTGCCTTTACATAAGCCTAAACACTTGTTGATAGTTTTATTGCCTGAGCCGTCATTTTAAAAGATTCAGACTATAGATCCCTATTAAATGTTTGTTTAGACACTAACGAAACAAGTGTCAATAGCTAAGAAGCGCCTTTGAAATTGTAATAGTGGTATGTCAAACACGCGGCCCCAATATATAGGGTGCGGCCCGCCGAGACGTTTTAATTTTTTTGGAGAAAATGTATGAATTGCGTATTTAAAACAATTCTTCAAAACGAAGTAATAATTTTCTTGGAAACAAAAAATTATGAATGTGCTGAATTAAAAGATGAACAATGGACAAAGGACTTGGTTTTTTTAGTTGATATTATAAGAATAACAAATTATTAAAACAGGAACCTTATAAAAAAACTATAAACTTAATTTATCCCTTCATTGTACAACAAAGAAATCCCTTTAAAACCAGGTATATTATGCATTCAAAAACTTTTACGTAATTAAAATTTTAATGTAGCATTCAAAACGATCAATAATTTAGGTATGTTTATTAAAAACAATAACGACAAGACTAAGAAAGAAAACAAAAGTGGTGTATACAAACTAAAATGTGACTCTTGCAGAAAGTAGTAGAAACTTCAAAACTCGTTGAATTAATGAACATTTGAAATCTTATCAGGATAAAAAACTCAATTCTAACTATTCAACCCACTTATTAGAATCTAATCATTTACCCAACACGAATTATAAAATTTTACATGTATCCCATAAAAGTTTAAAATTTAATTTACTAGAAGCGATGGAAATCAACAAATATAAATCATCATCTTTACTGTTAAATAATCAAGTAGACATTAACTTTTCATCTATTTTTCATCCCCCTAAATGTTAAGGGTGGTCCACCCCTAATTTTATTTTTTATTTTTTAGACAATTTTTTTTAAAATATATTCTTTTAAAAACTTCTTAATCGCGATCATAATAACAAAAATTTACGCGGATGAAGTCGCGGGCAACAGCTAAAAAATTTTTAAAAAGTTTTTAAAATTGTCCAAAAATTTCTTGTAAATTAGGTAGTATTAATTCTTCCCTTCCCCCACTGGTGTAATGTAACAAATATATAAACTCAACCCTAAGAACAATGTACCATTACCTGAAAAAGCTACTGTGATAGCGAAACAATTGTGCATTAAATAATTTTGTGAAAGTATTATTGTTGTTTAATTCTTACTATAATTAACTTGAATCAAGTAAAGGCCGACTCCATTACATCATTTTAATTAATGTAATCTTAATCTTCAAGGCAAAAATAATTTTGCTACAATGTTTTTTGATAATGCAAACGTTTTCGAATAAAAATTATTACTTTGGCGAAAACAAATAGAAAAAGAAAACTTATCTCGGTTTGAAAGCTGTCAATATCTATTGCTTAAATCATCTAAATTAAAATGTAAAGTGTATGCACATCAAATTAAATTGCTAGACACGGAATTCGATCAAAGACTTTCTTATTTTAAAAGCTGTAAAGCAAAATTTTATTTTTTTACCATACTTCACTTTTATCTATCGAAAAATTCGATGGAGTTGGCCTTTACTAACTTTACTACAAAATTATTTTACATTCAATGAAAATATTTACGTACAAAATGAAGGCTTACCTATGGGTATGCCTTTATCTCCCATATTAGCTGATATATTTATGGACATCCTGGAACATATAATTCACAAAAGTAACCACAAAAATAATATAAAGTTTTGGAAAAGGTATGTAGACGATGTTTTTGTTGTATGGAGTGGTACAAATAGACAATTAAATATATTTCTGGAATATCTGAATAGTTTACATAATAGGATTAAATTTACTATTAAAATCGAAGAAAATAACAAGTTAAATTTTTTAGACCTAACATTGAAAAAACAAAATAACAAGATAGAAATTTCCGTCTATAGAAAACCCACTCACACAGACACAACAATTCATAAAGACTCTTGCCACCCCATACAACACAAAATTGCAGCATACAATAGCATGATTCATAGATTATGCATATTACCATTAAATAAAATTAATTTTGATAAGGAAGTAGCTATTATAAAGCAGATTGCATATAAGAATGGATTTAAAACCAAACTTATTGATAATTTAATTCATAAAAAAACAGATTAATTTATGTTATAACTCTATTTATCCTAATGTACATATAAAAAACTGTAAATTTAGCACGCTAACATTTCTAGGTTCTTCCTCTTTAAAAATAGCTAAGGTTTTAAAAAACGAGAAAGTTAAAATTGCTTTCAAAACAAATAACAACCTTTTTAATTTTATAAATTGTAGAAAAGATAAAACTGATTTGTTTCAAAAATGTGGCGTGTATAAATTATGCTGTAATTCAGGCAATGTAGTCTATATAGGGCAAACTGGTAGGACCTTTAAAGAACGAATATATGAACACAGCAAAAATTATAATGGTAAATCTGCTTTTATGAATCATATTGTAGAAATGGAACACAATTTTGACAAAAAAGAAAATGTAAAAATTTTGCATGTTAAAGACAAAAGTAAAAAACTTACCCTATTAGAATCTATAGAAATTAAGAAACATTTAAATTGTAATTCGGAAAATGTCGCAAATGAAATTGAAAATGTGTATTATTCCCCAATTGTAAAACTTTGCGCAAAATATCTGTAACCCCCACCCTAAAGAATTAGTATATAAGAACCAAAATTTGTTAAGCTTAGATATAGTACCTTCTTCTGAAGATGACCTTTTAGGTTGAAACGAATTTGTCAAGATTCAATAAAATTTAGTGAAAGTTATTTTGCAAGTGTTTTATCTATCGATATTGAAAACTTACAAATGAAATTAATTGATATCAAATGTGATTCTTTGTTGTAAGAAAAATGCATGGACGTTGGAATTCTAGAATTTTATACATATTTATCTGTAGATCGGTTTCCTAAAATGATATCTTTTGTTACGCATATACTGGCTATGGTCAGAAGCATTTATTTATTCGAGCAACCATTTTCTTTAATGAAAACTAACAAAAATTCAGGAAGGTCAAAATTAACCGATTAACATTTATCGTCAATTTTGAAAGTTGCATCAGCTCAAGATATTCAACCAAATATCGATTACTTGCTTCGCAACACACTATGTCAAAATATCTTCCAAAAAGTAATATTCAACTGTGATTTTGCTTAATTTAGTTTTTTTTTTATATAAAATATTTAGTTTCAGTGTAAAAAATAAAGTGTATATAATAATACCTATACAATAATACATAGTCATATACAATAAAATGTTTTTAGTTTAGTTAAAAACGAAACATTGAATAAATGCACGATACACTCGCTCTAACAATCGCATTTTTTTTTAATTTCTTGTTCAGTAAAAACACGAGGCCCCCAACTAATATACAAAATAGATAATGTAGTCCGTAATATCATATTATAAGTATGACATGTTTGAAGTAAACGATGGTTTTATATAGTAGATACTTGTTATTTATTTCATTATTTATTGGTAATTAGTTAAGGCTAATCACACTTAATGCATTAGATGTGATTTATGTGTACTTATACAAATACTATACGTGATTTAAAAGTAAATTTGCCTTCCTAAAGGAACTTAAGATTGATAAAGATGTATAAAAATCGTGTCTACAAGATAAGCAATAACGGCAACAAGTCATAAAATAGAGAATGTAAATTTTTCATAGTTTTTTGCTGACGGAAATGTTAGTTTGTAATGTAAACCAATTGGACCCGTCATAAACACGTTGCAATAAATTGAATGCGATTGGTTCTTTCGCATTATTCAATATTTACGACTCGAAGAAATGATAATTGTCCGACGAAATGTAATTGAAATCCAATGCATTTATTATATTATCTGCTGCACCTAGCTCGACATAATTAAAAAATTGAAACAATTAAACAATTGAATCATTATATGTATAGGTCTACAATATTTACAATGAATCACACTAAGTGCTCCATATTTTATTTCTTCAGATATGGTCATTCCGTCATGGAAGGTTTCTTGTTTTGTAATGAATTTGTGTAAGTATCCAGAAAAGGCAATTGAGAAATAACTCAAGAAACTGTGTGTAAGTACAACAACAACTAGTGTTTTATAAAAACTACGCCACTATGCGAGGGAGATAAATTCTGAAATTAAGTTTGATTGGTACAAAAAAATATAGAAATGTAAATGGTTTTTACTTCTAGTTAAAAGAGCACTTAGATATTTTTAACAATTTAAAATACTTAACAACTTAATGATGAAGCGAACTTTACACTTTTAAGGCACTAGCCTTAATCCATCCGCTTCGCGGGAGTAACTGTCACCACCATACTCCTTGCCCACGCATACAATTACTTTCTTTTAGCATGCTGCAATGCCATCACCATAAAGGATATTAATAAAGGATCTAGCCGGTTAAACATATGAAAACTGCACTCGCGTCTGATGAAGGGTTCTTACCTTGTTTATATTGTTTTTCATCTAAAATAGCCATACATTTAATCTCACACCCCTAACCCCTATAGTGAGGGAGTAATAGGGGTACCAACCCTGAACGTAAAATTTTTTTTCTCAGTACCTATTAAAGATATATTCATGAAATTGAAACTGTAGATGACTATTCATAAACTAATTATAATATATTTTTTTTAGAATTGTTGCAATATTAGAAACTGTAGAAAACGAGAAGTATATTTTTTGGGGGTGGTTTTTTCTACTAACCCACAAAGTGACACCTAACAAAAAAATACATCTTATTTGTTAATTACTTAGCTATTACATGTTAAAGTCACAAAAGGGTTGAATTGGTGGAACATAGCCCAAAAAAATAAAATTAATTACAGATACGGGCATGCATATATTACATATCAATTTTTACCAAAAACTATATAAACGATTATCATAAATACATTCTTATAAATTGTAAATGTCAACAAAATATGTGTACCTACAAATCAACTACAAATCAACTATGGATATGTTTTGGTTTATTATTGTCTCGACAACTTCGTCTGAAGAGGGTTTTAGAATACATAATTTATTATATTGGAGATTATGCGGTTATTTGTCTCTTGGTGAAACATTTTAATAATAACTTATACAAAGAAGAAAACACACTTGGTTTGTTTCACAAAAATATTTATTTACTTGACGATACCGTTTCGGCTTTTACGCCATTTTCAAAACAGTATCAAATGTACTCTTTTGAAAATGGCGTAAAAGCCGAAACGGTATCGTCAAGTAAATAAATATTTTTGTGAAACAAAACCAAGTGTGTTTTCTTCTTTGTATAAGTTACATAATTTATTAATAGTTGAACAATTATAACTTTTGATTGCCAACTTACTTTTCAAAATTTGTAACATGGTGGACCTCTTTTAAACTCTTTCAGAATTTGCAGTTTATTTTCTTTTAAACTACGTGTCCGCAGTTGAAGGACTTTTTTAGATTAAAAGGAAACTCCGCAATTTATTACATGAAAATCATTTCTCAAATTTTAGTAGTTTGAAAGAAATTCTCCCTGGATCATTAAATGAGTCTATGATTAGGTAGGCATACAACAAAATTATAAAACAAAAATTGTTCCTATATGATACATTGTTATTAATAGTAAGTACTATAGTTTACAGTAGCAAAAAATCTGTTTAGAATAAGAATTAAAATATTTACAATGAAAAAAAAAATATATAGAATGATTTGATTAAAAGAATAAAATAAAACAAAAACTAAAAAAGAAACAGTAATAAAATAAAAGCATATGGGAGAAGATGAAAAATTCAGAGATAGATGCAGACAGAAAAATGCATAAAGTAAAAAATTGGGACAATACGAAGATAGAGAAATTGTCATAAAGAAAATAAGTCAAAATAATACAGAGGAAAAATGAAAATTAACACATGCGGAAGAGAAAATGGGTGAAAATTGCCATCAAATGAAGAAAATAAATGGGGGAGCATAAGAAAGTTTTCCAGAAAAAAAGTGGTGGTGTAGTAGTAGTGTAGTAGTGTAGTGTAGAAGCTGTGAGAAAATGGAATAGCACACAGGAGTATAGCTCCAACTGGAAATGACGGGAAAAAATAGATATAATTAAAAAAGAAGCAAAAATTAATGTTTATCATCAGATTATCACTGAATTAATATGAAGAGAGAGATAGAAAGACAAAATAAGGAAGAGATTAAAATCAAAAAAGATTTACAAACAAATACGTACCTACAACAAAATAATAACAACAGCCGAAAAACAATTTTGTAGAAAAAAGAAATATGGGAATGTAAAAAAAAAGTAGAAAACCGGAAATAATAAAAGACGGATAAAAAAAATAAAATCAAAGTTATAATCGAAATTCACAAAACTATAAAAAATAAACAAATATGAGATTATGGAGATTGTGGCATGCATATTGAAATTAAAAAAATTGAAAGAGATCAACCCATATTACCACACACTTTTGTTTTTGTAGTAATGCATAAAATAATCGAGATAATACTAAATCTATCTAAAAGGTTTCATCATTCGTTTATATACCCTTAATAAAAATTGTCTAAGAAATTGTTATACTCTAAATTAGTAAAAATAAGAACGCGTTTGACCTTAGTCGGAAATTTTTTGAAGATACACTAATGTGGATTGTAATTTCTCAACAAATGTGGATATTAAACTAACAAAAAGAAGAGAGTAAAAAATGTGTACCTTTTTGTTTGAATATTTGGAAAAGCATCATAATGTTTTTTTTTGCATATATTTATATAGTGAAGTACAATTACATCTACATTAATGTCCACATATCTAAAGTATAAATTTATTTTAACATACCTTACTTAAACCGTAAGAATTAATTTCTATTTTAAATTGAAGAATAGCTTATTTATTCATTCAACTTCATACACCGTACTGCCATTGATTATTCACTGTAAAAAGCTATTGTTGTTGAAGAGAGCAATTCTTCTTCTATTTTAAAATAAAATATCTTTTCAGCATACAGTGTTTTTTAATGCCACGTTCAACAGCTGTTCCTACAATTTTTCATTTACTAGTTATTGTGTTATTGTTGTTTCAACGCGTTAGAAATTCGCTGTCATTACGGTGTTTTCATAAATTTATTATTCTTAAAGTCCTATGGCCACTGTTAAGCATATTCTAATATATTTATAAACGTTTCAAGTGGAAGCTGCCCGAATAAAAAGTACCGTTGCTAAAATGAGCAGTCAGCAAGTGCGATGCAAGGATTAGTGTGGTTGCAAATATTAATCACGATCGCTCATTTGAGTGAGGATTAAGGACAATTATGCTAGACACGTTTCCTGTCTCATTATTTATTTATGCAAACAAGTCGTATTTTACTAAGAGGCTACTTCCTTTATTGGTCCTTATTCGTTAATTTTAATCGAGCACACTTTCCTATAATTGCTTAGTATTAGTTAGTTAGTTAGTTAGTTGGTCGACATGTGCCATGGCGCCAGTCACAAAGACACCTGTGAAAATAGCACATTCGAATATGTTTACTTCAATATTTTTATGTTTACATTAATTATAAAAGTAGAAACAGCAAACGGACACATGTTCAAATTAGATTTAATTGAATTGATTTAAAAGCTAAAATGTTTTATTTTATTAAACAAGATGCTTTCTGTTTAGTTAGTTGCTTTTAAGCACAATTTTTATAACCAAAAAAGAAACATTGATGATATACATATTAGGTTCACTTAGGAGATGTGACCAATTTCAATTTAATTCTACGCCACTATTTGGGTTACGAATGAATTATAAAAAGAGATAAGAATAAAATTATTGTTTTCAAAAGTTACTGTAAACTATATCAATGATTTAAAATTTCATTTGTATGAGGAATAAAATAAATGTCCTTATAAGTTGTTCTTTTGTAATTATAGATAGTCTGGTGTATATAAGAGCACTCTCAGAGTTCACAAAATAGTAAAGAGTAGTTTCGAAGTTCGGAATCTACCATTTATTTATTGTGAAATTAGGGGATACTATTTATAATTGTATGTCTTATGCAGTTTCATCAATTATTTATGAGAAAATAGTTTCAACGAAATTCATTAGCTCTTATACTAGTACTTTCATTGTTATCAGGTTATCGCCTTGTTTGTGAAGCCAAGTTCGAATCTTTTCCAAGAGTTGCTTTTACATATCAAACTGTTAGGATTTTATAATACATATTCCTTAAATCCTGACCTCAGAATTTCCTTTGCATATCAATTTATTGAAATATCCTATCTTGAAAATCCGAATATTGCTAATTTGATAAAGGAGGGGTATCGATAAGCTAGGAAAATTGGCCCCTTTAGAAAATCTAAAAGAATATGTTTTTTGAATAGCATGAGCCTTATACGTAATGAAAATACAATTTATTCTCCAAAAATATCTTTAATTATTTTTAAAATACTATTTAAATAAATATGCATTTTTCTAAAATATTTTAAATTAAACTTACATTTGTAGGTTTAGCATACAAGAAATCATAAGTTATAATAAAATGAAGCAAAATATACTGATAATAATATATCTCTTCTGTATCAAAATTATCTGACCATCCGCCCTCGGAGGAGTTCGCTGTTGCATTTTCAACAAACTGACTATAATCGATGACGCGCTGTACGTTGGTTTTATGTATGGTATTTTATATGACCAACGATCATGCATAAAAAAAAATTATTTTACAATGAGCGCATTTTTTTAGCATCGTGATTTTTTTATATGTTGTTCTTTAGACGTCAGCGAACATAAAAATACAAAAATTAAAATGCTAAAAAAATGCCCTCATGTCTAAAAAAACTTGATACAGTAAAAAAAAGTATAATTACCCAAAAAAAAAAACGCCGTTTTGACCACAGTCTATCGATATTTCCTGTGAAGAAAACGTAGTCACTTCTATTATTTATAATTAATTGCATACCAAACTAACAAATGTAAGTTTAATTCAAAATATTTTAGAAGAATGCATATTTATTTAAGTAGTATTTTAAAAATAATTAAAAATATTTCTGGAAAATAAATTGTATTTTCATTACGTATAAGCCTCATGCTATTCATAAAACATATTTTTAAAATTTTTCTAAACGGGTCACTTTCGCTAGCTTATCGATACCCCTCCTTTAGTTCTGAGATTAGAATGTCTGGGAATTTCACTACTCTTAGATTAGATTTGAGTTTGCTGACAATGTAGTTAGCTTCTTTTTTAGATCTCTTCTTTTAAGTTTTGATTGTGGATTGAACAGGGAAAAACTTCTAGGAAGAGAGCATTAATATTACGGTTTTTAAAAAGAAACACAGAAAGGGTAATCATATTTGATGTGTTTTCTGAAGGAAAATTCGAATTGAATACCAAAACCAAATAAAAAGCACTTGGACTTTTAAAATTTCTAATTCAGTAAGAAAGAAAAAAAGATACCTTAAAAAAAACCGCTTGAAACACATTACTCTGATTCTTACGGCACTTGTATCAGCTTTTACTTTCAAAACAATGTGTTTTCTAAATTTTTTTTTACATGGGACCAGGATTCGTCATAAAATCCTGACGCGATAATACAGTTTTGATGCCAGTTAAAATGTTACCCCAAAACAAAAACGCATAATTATATTAACTTCTAAATTAGCGAATAGACATTGATAATAAATAAATATTTGCCGCTTTTGAGAAAACTTAACGATCCTTGTCGTATGAGTTATGCACTGTACTAGAACGATTGCTGTCATCACATTTAGATCATTTCAATATGATATTTGCATATTGTAATTCAATTTTTTTAAATTTGGCGCCGCATGAAATAAAATATTCAAGATATTTATTTATTTGTTCGAATGATTGACATCAAAAAGGGGACGCTCCGAACCTTACGTATATAGTGTCAATATTGATGGATAATAATCCTTATGAGATTCAACAAGTGAGAGAATCTGTGATGTATCTGAAGCATCCTTACGGTAATTGCATTAATATTTACAACCGTTTATTACTTAGCTTGAAAGTAATCTTGTAAAAGCTTTTAGACTATTATGAGCTTTTGCAGGCACAACTGGTTGGCAAAATCCACAAGGTGTATCTGTTTGAATAGTGCCATAATAGAAATTTCCAGCTATATTAGACGTTCACATTGGCTTTTACTGCCTAAAACGACAATTTAAAAAAATTAGACAATATATAAGTATGAATTAACTAACTAAGGAAGATTATTCCATTGTAGTCATCTCATTTTGACTCTCTCGTTTGATGCTCTCATTGTTTTCGCTATTCTACTTAAACTACATTCATTCTTCGAGGAGGATGTCATCTGCATCTTCTTCTTTTTGTAGTGCCGTGACTGTTTAACGGTCGTTATTGGCTATCATAATAATGATCCTGATCTTATTTACTACAGCTCTGAATAGGTACTGTAACGAATAAGCGATATTTTTATGGTTGATTTTCAAGACTTGATAAATAAATAGAGGTTTATACTTAAAAACTAATAACAAAAAACTACTTGCCTAATTAACTACCTAATGGCAGGGACTTTTAATAGGACATTAGGGTGAGTGACAGCGGTCACCCGCTACACCACCCTAACCCTTCTCACTCGCTTGCTTCATCTTACCCACTCCCAGACTGCCCAAATCTAGTTATTTTATACTGACCCACATAGTGCTCCCCAAACGGAACTTAGGAAGTTGGTCACGGCTCACTTTTGCCGTGCAATTAAATTGAAGTTCCGTGATTCGTAAAATCAACACGTTGCATATTTAAATTAAAACAAATGTAATTAATGAAATGAAAAACAATTAAAGGAAATGTTATTTTGGAAAAACATGAGCACTGTATGACAATACCTCTACAGAAAATTGCCTTGATTGATGTTCTTCTTCTGCTTGGTTCTCTTTTGCTGTTAATTTTTTTCTTCAAGATCAAAGTCGAGCTGCTATCACTTGATCCTTTTATATTGTGACGTGTTCGGTCACAGAAAACACAATTAACAAAACAAAACAACGAATTTATTTAAATACTAAAGTTAATTTGACTACACTACAGTAATGATCAAGTCCGCACAATTTATTTCACTAAAAGTCTCTTTCAATCGCTGTTACCGTAGCCACTCGTATCGCTCTCTATAAACTCTATCGCCACTATGGTTCGCCTGTATCGCCTATCGATCGCTTCGCTTCCAAACATCAGCTGTTACTGTCAACTAACTCGGTGTGAGTGTCTCGTCCGCTATTTATAGTCTTCGCAGCCTTTTTCTAGGGTATTCTACAGCCGTCTAGTGATCCAATTGTTTTCCCATTGATCTTTGCTGGTGTTTTCTAGATGTTTCAGGAAAGCCGGGAATATTCCTTATGTATTCAAGGAAGATGTTCGTTAACTATGCTCACACCAACTTAATTGGCAAGTACTTGAACACTGCCCCCTTCTTAGAATTGATCGTCCCGATCAATGTCTTGACCTTTGTAGGGCGCGAAGCGGTCCAAGTGTACAACTTTTATCTTGGCCTTTGGTCCTCTCTGAGTACGGTAGACCACGTCATTCAGCCTTCTGACCACAGTGTAAGGTCCTTCCCAGGCTCGCTGTAGCTTCGGTGAGCGTCCTTTCCGACGGACAGGATTGTAAAGCCACACCTGGTCCCCTTCTCTGAATCCTGTGCTGTTGGCTCTCCGGTCGTACCTGGTCTTCATGCGGTCACTCCCTACTTGGATTTTGTTACGAACGGCTCTATGGATGGTATCGAGTCGTTCCTCTAGTTGCTGTGCGTAGTCGGTAGTCGAAGGTCGCCGATCTTCTGGGTGTCCAAACCGGATGTCTATAGGTAACTTCAGCTCTCTTCCAAATAAAATGCTGGCTGGTGTTCTGCCGGTGGTCTCATGAACCGCACTTCGATAGGCCAACAGGAACAAAGGTATGTGCTGGTCCCAGTCTGTCTGGTGATCGTTGACAACCATTTTCAAATTGGTTTCCAGCGTCGCGTTAAACCGTTCGACCATTCCATCAGATTGTGGATGTAATGGAGTGGTCCTAGTTTTCTGTACTCCTAGCAGCTCACAGACTTCCCGGAATACCGCGGATTCGAAGTTCCGTCCCTGGTCAGAGTGGATCTCCATCGGAACTCCATACCGACTGATCCATTGGTTCACCAGCATTCCAGCGACCGTAGTAGCTTCTTGGTTTGGGATTGCGTACACTGCGGGCCATTTGCTAAAATAGTCCATCACTACCAAGATGTACTTATTGCCAGCAGCTGTTGTTAGGAATGGTCCTGCTACGTCCAGAGCTATTCTCTCAAATGGGGCACCAACACTGTACTGTTTCATTCGCCCTCGGCTTCGAGTCTGAGGTCCGTTGGCTGACGCACACGTTGGACACTTCCTACACCAATTTTCGACGTCTCTTCTACACTTTAGCCAATAAAATCGCTCTCGCACCTTCTCCAACGTCTTTGTTACTCCAAAGTGTCCTCCACCAACACCTCCATGGACTTCTGTCAGCACCTCGTTGACTCTGTTCTTCGGGAGAACTACTTGATGTCGAATTTTAGTTCCGTCAGGGCTTTCCTACACTCGTTTTAGTACCCCATTCTCGACGATGAGTGAATCCCATAAGGCCCAATAGCTCTTCGTGATGGTACTCGTACTACTAACATCTGCCCAGGTAGGTCGTGCTGTTCCTGCCTTTTTCCACCGCAGTATCGGTTTAATGTCTTCGTCGGTATCTTGGTCTTTCGCCAGGTCTTCGTTCTGCCAGTGTTCTTCAGGTTCCACCATCGTCTGACAGATCCTTGCCAAGTTGACTGGTTCCTTCTTTTCGGCGGCCATGCAATGTTTGCAGTTCTTCGAGCATGGTCTTCGCGAGAGGACATCAGCGTTACCATGTTGTTTTTCAGCACGATGCTCGATGCTGAAGTCGTATACTTGTAGCCGCTGTTGATCCGCACGGCGTTCCTCGGCCGGGTAGTTTCGCTCTAGATGTCGGTGCTTTCCACTTTCCCAGCACCTTGGTCTTCCTTTGTTTTGTCCACAGTCTCGGGAAAAATGACCGACCTTCCCACATTGCCAACATCTGGCCGATTCTCTTCTGTCATCGATTGTAGTCCTTTTCACAGTTTCGACGCATTCGTGGCGTTTAGGGCAGTCTAGCTGTAAATGTCCGCGCTTTCCACATTCCCAGCACCTTGGTCTTCCTTTATTTTGGCCACAGTCTCGGGAAAAGTGACCGACCTTCCCGCATTCCCAACATTTGGCCGATTCTCTCTTGTCGTTGATGGTAGTCTTCTTGACAGTTTCGACGCATTCTTTAATCAGCCTTGCGACTTCATTCTTGTATTCTTCGTGTTCAACAGTTGTTTGGCGTACACGCACGTGGCCTTTGGAAGCTTGTTTTGCAGCTTCGAATTCTAAGGCGTGCGCCAGTGCGTCACTCGCAGTCTTGTGGCGGGCCAAACGGAGAACTTGTTGTAAGTCGGTGTCCCTTACACCATCGACGAATGTTTGGACTGCTAGCTGGTCTGCGAAGTCCTGCGGAGCGGTAGGATAGGCCAATCTAACTAGACGTTCCACATCGGCCTCGAACTCCTGTAGATTTTCTGATGTCTTCTGATTGCGACACTTCAGTTGAGTCTGGTACACTTGTTGCAAATGTTTGTCGCCATATCTCATTTCAAGTCGCTCTAGCAGCGCAGAGAAGTCCCGTTGTTGGCGCTCTGGAATACCTTGAAGGACGTCCAATGCTTCTCCTCGCAGAGCTATGACCAGCGCCGTTGCTTTCTCAAAATCGTTCCAGTTGTTTGCTTCTGCCGCTGCCTCGAACTGTCGTTTGTATACAGACCAGCAAACTTTTCCGTCGAAAGTCGGTGGTTTAATTCTAATCGTCTTGGCAGTGTCTTCGGACTTTACTTCACTTGCCGGTTTTGTGTTCTCGAACTTCTGTCTCATCTTCTCTACTTCCTTTCGTACTTCTTCTTTCAACTCATCTCTTAGCTTTTCTTGTCGTATATCCAATTCTTGTCGTACTTCCTGTAACTCTTCTTTTAATCCTTCTTGCTCAATTTTTATTGTCCTTATATCTTCGACCAATTTCTCTTGAACTGCCTTAATTTCTTCTTTGCTTGCTTTAATGTCTTCTTTCATTTCCTCTGGTGCTAATTTCATTTCGTCCTGTCCAGCTTCCATTTTATTTTTCAATTCTTCCTGTCCAGCTTCCATTTTATTCATCAATTCTTCCTGGCCTGCCTTCACTTCTTCCTGGCCTGCCTTCATTTCTTCCTGGCCTGCCTTCATTTCTTCCTGGCCTGCCTTCATTTCTTCCTGGCCTGCCTTCATTGCCTTCATCATTTCCATTAAAGCCTTTATTTGTTCCTCCATTATTGCTGATTGTTTTCTTGTTACTGGCATAAGGCTTCAAAATTCTTCTTATCTTCGGACCACTTCTACGATCTGTCGCACTAACTTTCTTCGGGAATCTTCAATTCCCTTACTATCCCACTCCTGACACCAAATGTGACGTGTTCGGTCACAGAAAACACAATTAACAAAACAAAACAACGAATTTATTTAAATACTAAAGTTAATTTGACTACACTACAGTTATGAACAAGTCCGCACAATTTATTTCACTAAAAGTCTCTTTCAATCGCTGTTACCGTAGCCACTCGTATCGCTCTCTATAAATTCTATCGCCACTATGGTTCGCCTGTATCGCCTATCGATCGCTTCGCTTCCAAACATCAGCTGTTACTGTCAACTAACTCTGTGTGAGTGTCTCGTCCGCCTTTTATAGTCTTCTCAGCCTTTTTCTAGGGTATTCTACAGCCGTCTAGTGATCCAATTGTTTTCCCATTGATCTTTGCTGGTGTTTTCTAGATGTTTCAGGAAAGCCGGGAATATTCCTTATGTATTCAAGGAAGATGTTCGTTAACTATGCCCACACCAACTTAATTGGCAAGTACTCGTTACAATATTTTAATTTTATCTACCCAACCAACTTTGGGTAACCGACGGCACACCCATGTCTTCAAAGCTTCTAGCCGTTTAAGCATTGCATCCGTGACTGTCTATGTGTCCATAAAGCAGTACATGGAAAACATAGCATCGAACAATTCTCATATGTTTTAAGTGCTAAAGCTGCGTCCAGACCAGTGCAACAAACGGCGTAAACCATTTGATAGCGTTACAAAACGTTTTGCGACAAACATTCGGCACTGCACGCAGGACGTTGCAACAACTCGGACCTGTTGAATTTGTCGGTGTTCATCAACGTTTCAATTTGCGCGCTGCATTGATAAAGACAGTAGTGTGAGTACTGTTTATTAGATGTTTTGATTTAAAAAAATGAAACGAATGACAGGAATGAATAATGGTATTGTATCCAACTGTGTATAAATATCAAGAAATTTGTACATTTCCAAGCAATTTGCGCTTTTCTAAGCAAAGAAAGCATCCAAACCTACACGTACGAACAAGCAGATTTCTTTTGATGTATCGACACACACAAATAGACATATTTTGCAACGTTAGGGAATGTTTGTGCACCGTTTGTTGCACTGGTCTGGACGCGGCTATAGAGTAGAAAAACCAAATGAATTTACGATTAACAAGGCTGTGACTTTTTTCAGTGAATCCTGAACCACTAAAGTAAACTAAACCAAAATAAACAAATTATTCAGGTTCTAATAAGAAGCTGCAAGAATGCATTCAAGAAGGAGGTTGACATTTTCAAAATGCTACTAATTGATCTTTCCGTAAATAATAAGAATTAATTATTCTTATTATGATTATCTGCCAAAAATTCCTAGGCGTGTAATTTTGAAAGAAATAGAAATAGATATACGTTTTTTGTTGTTTTTTTTTTTTTACTTGAAAAGAAATGTACTTTACTACAATTAATAGATTCTACTTTTACTTGATGGAGATTCATGACTTTAGTAAATAAAAGCACTGTTTAATTTCCACACTTATTTATCGGAACCTTCACAATTGTTTCGCTACTTTTTAGCTTCTTCAGAACAGTGAATTATTATAGGTAAGTGTGGAAATTAAACAGTGTTTTTATTTACTAATGTACTTTACGCTACCAAACACCTTGTAAATGTGTATTTATTGTAGAACGAACAAAATAGCTCAAACCCCAACGCCAAAACACGACACTTTAGTTGTCCGAAGCACTTTTCGGTAACAAAGTGAACTTCAGTCCCTGAAGAAGGTAACTTTGTTATCGAAAAGTGCTTCGGACAACTAAAGTGTCGTGTTTTGGCGTTGGGGTTTGAGCTAAATTGTTTGTTCTACAAAAACCGCCAAAGTTTTTCCAGTCTTCATTCGTGTATTTTTTATTTTATTTGATAAATGTCTAATAGCACAATCAATCTGTTCTCTTTGATAGGTTGGTGTGCGGCGTGTTAGCTCTCGGCGCTGAAGTGATTTGCGAGCGTGTACCAGGCTTGACGGCTAGGCAACGGGAAATGTGTCGTACCGCACCGGATGCAATGGTTGCAGTAGGCGACGGAATCCGCATCGCAAGCGTCGAATGTCGCTATCAATTTCGACATCAACGATGGAATTGCTCTGGCATAAACAACCCCACATCATTTGGCCACGTTATCACAGTTGGTAAGTAATTTTAAGGATCACACACTATCTAAATAATGTGTTTAATATAGTTTCAAATTAATGAAATCAAAATGGCGTTTAGTAAACTATAGTATTAAATTTTGTAATACGGGGAATAGAAACATTACATATAAGAAAAATTAAGGGAAAGATAGATTTTTGCAAGAACCTTTTGTAGTTCTAAACAATATCCCAGTAGTCCCCAGCGATATAGTGCTGCTAAAAATGTTACGCGGGGTTGAAGGTCACGATAAACAGTTTTTTGCAAATATCTCGTTAACGGTTAGGTACTTTTATTAATAAAACAGTGGTTATTAAATTTGTAGCTTAAGAAATTGTCTACAAAAAATATATCATCATATTTTTGTATCACTAACGGTTTTCGAGAAAATTCGATTTAAAAACTGGTAACGTTTATGTTTTTCATAATACGTGCACTTCTTTCCACACCACCTTTGAGGTAGAGTACAAGATGAGTTTTTCTTTTATGTGGGGTCCCCTCTAGGCATAATCCACGTGTACTTGTAATTGAAAAAGTAATGTTTTATCAGTTTCATTTTTATTTCAATTTCAAGAATAATAATGTATAAAATTTATAACAAATTGTTTTTGTTTTTACTTATTTTTTTTTATTTTTGTTATTACTGATTCTTAATTATTTGAAAATTATTTATTTTAATATAATGAATTGTTATAAAATAATTAAATAAGTGCTATAATTCATAATGTTTTTCTTCAGATTCCGTTTCTGCTTCCATCTCCATCTCTTCATTATCTTCTTCTTCCTCTGCTTCTTCTATTTCCAAAGTTTCAGTAAAGAAACATAATGGATCTACAAAGGGTAGGGCGGAGCTAGTTGAGCAATTTTTATAAATGTTAAACATTTAGTAGATTGTGTAGTTGTCTATATCCCCTCTTATGAATTAGTATTTGAGCAATTTTTCACTTGCTTAGATACAGCTCCGCAACGATAAGTCACAATGGGTTGTTATGCAACCTGATAAATTAGTCATTTATCCCTTTGCAAAAGTGTCCATAGTAGTTTATTTTAATAAGTTTGATTGAAGAACTACAGCTGTTTAAATTCAAAAAGTCAAGCATGCTCAATGTACCCTATAGGTGGGGTAAATTGAGCAAGGGTATGGGGCAAGTTGAGCCCTTAAAATGATTAGCCAAACTATGGGTTCAATGTTAACTAGAAAGTAAAACAAATTTCCGTTTGACAATCAACTTTTCATTTATAGTCCTACATATCGCTGAGGAGTGCGCGAAATTATGTTTTAACCTTTTACACAGAATTTTCCCAAAAACCGTTAGTTTTACAAAAAAAGTAATGTATTTTTTTGTAGGCAATTTCCTAAGCTACAAATTTAATAACCACGATTTTTTCGATAAATACAACCGTTAACGAGATATTTGTGAAAAACTATTTATCGGGACCTTCGACCCCGCGTAACATTTTTAGCAGCACCGTATCTCTGAGGACTTTTAGGATATTGTTTAAAACCAGAAAAGGAAGGTTCATGAAAAAAATTCAGATTTCCCCTAATTTTTTCGAAGGTTGGCCTTTTTTTGTCTTTATTCCCTCAACTATTATATTGTCATACTGTAAAATATTGGATCATCTCATCCAGTTTCAAGCATTACGATAGAATACCTAAAAAGTTTGTACATAATAGCGGAATCAGAAATTATTTAAGTAGGGTACTTTAATTTACAATAAACACGTTTCAATAAAAAATAACATTCCTAATTAATCTTAATTTATAATATGAGTGATATGAAACACAAAACTTAATTAACTATAATTCCACACACATTTGACACCTTGTTATAATGCCAAATTCTGGTTTGTGTACTTTCGTTTAACGATCTGCGCACGTTCAAAACTCTATGTTTTAAACGATTGATTTTGCTAGTTCAAACCTGTATTCTTCATTTTTATAGGTAACCCAAAAATAATAGCAGTTTCGTATTACAGTTAATTTAATTTAAAACTCGTATAAATAAAGATAAGGAATTTGTCTTAAAGGAGTGCTTGAGCAATGTAAAACCTGTAAAGCAGCCGTTATCGAGTTATTAAAAAAATCCAGTTATTAAAAAAGACTGCAACCGGAAAGTTTCAGTTTTTCCACAAAATATCAAAATAAATTTAAAGTGTAGGAAGGTGTAGAAGAGACGTTTATTAAAATTTTTTTGTCATAAGAACTATTAATTTCATGTAACGTAACACTAAAATATGTGAAACTTAGTTATTTTCACGTCACGTAACACATAATTAATTAGAAAATTCTAATTGTTAATTGTACGGATTAGGTTATGGTATGTAAAGGTTTCTCCCATCCCTTCCTTCCACGAAACGGATGTTGTTTAGAAAAACGTTTTCTTCTCTGGAATTTAAGAAGTTATATAAGATAGGGGGTTAACCTTTACATACCATAAAATAATTCACATAATAATAATAATTAGCTAAATAATTCTGTGTTACATAATGTGAAAAGAATTAATTTCGTGTTAGATAACACCCACCCCCATACTGCTCCTGTCCTTTAGCTGTTCTTGACTCAGCTTTAGTTTAGTTAGAACCTCTTCCCTTTCCCTGTCATACCTTTATTTAATTCCTATTTTCAAAGTTCTTATCCACACCTCTTTTCTAATTTCTCCATCCTGTAAATTCTCGCACTTCTTTTCATAGTTTGCTACACTTTTTCTCGTTTTCTCTACTATCTTTCCACATTTTATTTCCCTTCTTACTACATAACCAGGTGTGTTTCCACCCCCATACTTCTACCTCTTAAAAACTATGCTCTTAATTACGGTATCAAATAGTCGTTTCTTATTACCCCAGTCATTCTTATACAATATTTGCTTAATCCCTCAAATATGCCCTAATAAGATTTGCCGTTTGTGCATCCATATGTATTCTATCAATATTGTATTTTCCATTACATAGTCTAGATATTTAGTGTTTTTTAAACTTTTCTATCATAAATTAAACCGAACTTGAATCAAGATTTGTACATTCGCTTTACAAAAGAAAATATTACTTGTGTTACTTATTAAACTGTGGGTGTACAGACAATGTGAATTCACTTGTTATATCGTCATAAAGTCTGTAAATTAATGTTACACGAATTAAGTAAAATATTGCTTAATTCATATAATCAACAATTTCATTATAACTTTATAACATCTTTGGATACAGAATGCAGGTATATACATGGACTTGTACTAATATACCTACATGTTTTAAAGACAACGCCTCTGCTTTATTTCAGTTGAGTTTTTGATTCTGCTCTAATCAACATTTGCTCCTTTTGATTGAATCAATTAGAGTGCAGTTTGTTTCAACATGTGGTCAACCATTTATAACAATCTCGAACATTTATATTCTTATCCTACGCACTGTCACTATGTTTAAATCACTCCGCTTGTCAAATCGTGCGGTCCTGAATTAGATAACTTGTTTGCAGCAATTAGTTGTTTGCATGTAACTGTATTTTTAATTAGTCTACAGAGTCTCTTTTCCAATTACAGATGGTAATGACAATTTTGTCAATGAACACTCATCTGTTGGGTATTAGGATTTCGTAAAAAAAGGTAGACATTGAAATATGGTGAAGCACGAATTAATTAGATATCCGGGTTAATTTAAAGTAATAAATGAAACAATAGCAATTAATTTTATCTAAGGTCATTTGGTCATTAAGGAGGGACTGGAACGAAGAAAAATTGCAAAATGGGAAATGCACAAACAAATAAAAAAATGCTTATCCTGCCAAATTACGAAACTTAAGTTATAAGCTGTTATATGTTAAATCAGTCATAGTTTAATTTTCTTAATTTTAATTAATAAAACATTTCAGAAAACATTTATCAAAATTCAAATAAACATTAAATTTCAGTTAATGACGAATTTTCTCTATGCGACTGAAGTTATAGAATTCTCAAACTGAGTTGTGAATCATTCATATTAAATCAACAAATTTGAATTAAAATGTGTGCAAGTCGAATGAAGTGTGAAAAATTCAGTACCTCAGAATCTGATACACAAAAATGTTTGGGTAAAAGTCTAAATGAAGCTTTTGTTTTTGTGTTGTGTTATTCTTAGTTTTATTACCTGAAAGAACGTTCGGAGTTTCTGACAACATTGAAAAGTTTCAAATTTCAAGCGCATTCCTAAATTATCGATATAAAACTTACATTAGTGACCTTCCAACAATATTGTATCCTATGGCATCTGTAATTTATGTTATAAAGGAAGGTATCTTATTTCGTACAAGGAAAACCTTGGTTCAAAGGTTTCGTAAATCATCCCTTTATAACATAATATTTATTTATTTATTGATTTATTTATTCAGCACCAGATACAAAATTATACATACCCACTTAAAATAAAGTAGACCAGGCCCGGTATAAGCTTAAAATAGTAATTACAAACTAAACAAAAACTTATAGTAGAACTTAAACTAAAATACAAATTTCTTGTTAACATTAATATGTAAAAGAAATATTACGCTTTTGAATGTGGAAGAGGCTTTGAATTAATTAATAGAGTATGATATTGAACAATGTTTTAATTTTTGTTCTTACTACAATTTTACAGTAATAATTCACTTTGACATCCAAAGGAAGTTTGTTAAAAAGTAGTTTTGCATTGTAAAGATATGTAAAGATCTTTTCTTTCCTACTTTAAGTTTCAATTTTGGAAGCTGTAGACTATTATTTCTAGTAATGCTCACGGAATTTTTGTAAAGGTTTTTAAGATGAGGAAGATTAAAAATTAGAGTATTAAATTTATATGATTGAGAGATAGTTAGTGGAGTACTAATATTTGTTGAAGTATTTGAAAAAATAGTTTTAAATATGCGATAGTGCAGAGCTATAGGCAGTGCCCCAGGTGAGGCTAGGCCATAATAACCACATATTTATATTAAATTATTAGGCACGTTCATAAATCGCAGACGTTGTTCCCAAAAAAGAAAAAGAAAATGTTGGTTTCTATTTTCAACTTACACCAATATAACTTGAGTAGGCACTTTTTGAAGATTACCATTTTTTATAATGTTAAGCGTGCGAATTAAAATAAGTACATGCCATACAGTAGCGTAATTCGGGGGTGGTATATGTAACTTCACAACTGTCCAATATAATATTTTGTAAACTTAGAATGTTGAAGTAGGTACTTATATATTTTTAGAAAGCCTAAAAACCAACAGCCTTATTCATAGTCAGTTAGTAGTGACTACTAGCAAGCTACTAAGAGCGTACTAAGAAAATCGTATTCATAGTGACATTTGGTAGACTACTAAGCTTAGTAGCTACTAAGAAATTTAGTAGCGTGGTGGTCTATGTTTAAGCGGTACAAATATGATAAACATAACCTCGAGTGGTAGATTTTAAATTAATCTACGGCTTTTAAGAGGCGAGTTATCGGTACAAAATACAAAATTAAAAAGAATACCATAAGAATAAGATGGAAAATGGAAAGGATTTATAAAATTGAATTGAAAAATTAAAAATCAAACTGGTATATGTCTTGTTAATTTATTTCAATGGGCAGTTATCCTTTAAAAATTATTACAATCGTTTTTTTCTGAAATAATTACAAACTTTATTGAATTAACATCTTGTTTGTAGATTTTAAAGTAAATTGCGTGAACAAGTAAAATTTTATTCTTAAGACAATGGTAATAATGATTCGTAAATGAAAAATTGATGAATTTATTAGTCATTTATTCAGGCTAAAAATACAAGTAAATTTATTTATTTATTTATTTGTCAGTAAACACATCCCACTGAGAGAAATAAATCCTGTTTGTAGACCGGACAAAATAAAGGTTGTTAATATTAGAAGTTGATTTCTTCTTTCGAGAATTTCATTGCATTTTTATACAACTCTGGGTTGTTTAAATTGTCCTTTATCGATTAGGAAAGATTGTTATGTATTCTTCTTTGGGTATTTAGACCTGGGCAGTTGATGATATATCCCATTGTTCGGATGGGGTTGATGTTGCAGTTTGTACATTGTGGAGTAGTTATTCATTAGGTATATATGTGTAAATATGTATAGCCAATCCTGAGTATTTCTTGTAATGTAACTTCTTAAATTGATAATTTTTTTGATATTATAGTAATTGTTATCGGAATGTTGAACGTAAACAACAGCTACACCTCTACAAAAATAAGTAACAGAAAACACATAAACAATTCTTCCATGCACTGTATTGAATAATAAGCATAATACTGTGACGTGTTCAGTAACGGAAAACACAATTAGCAAAACAAAACAACGAATTTATTTAATTACTAAAGTTAATTTGACTACACTACAGTTATAAACAAGTCTACACAATTTATTTCACTAAAAAGTCTCTTTTCCCGCTCGCCTCTGTGTGAACACTATCTATCGCTATCTATAATTTAGACACTATGACTTCTATCGCCTGTTGTTCGCCTATCGATCGCTTCGCTTCCGAACATCAGCTGTTCACTGTCAACTAACTCGGTGTGAGCATCTCGCCTTTATATAGTCTTTTCAGCCTCTTTCTAGGGAATTCTACAGCCTTCTAGTAATCCAATTGTTTTCCCATTGATCTTTGCTGGTGTTTTCTAGATGTTTCAGGAAAGCCGAGAATATTCCTTATGTATTCAGGGAAGATGTTCGTTAATTATGCTCACACCAACTTAATTGGCAAGTACTCGTAACAATACGTTAACTTAAAAGTAAGGTGAAGCCGTTAAACGTCAAAAATACCGATATTTACCCATTCAGTAGGTCATTTGTTACAATTTCGCGCCGTTGTCAAATCGTTTCGACGCAAACCATTCTACTAGCTAGTAGCGTACTAACTCACGTCTATGAATACGATGCAGATAGTAGCGTCTTAGTAGCTACTAGTTAGTAGACTACTTAGATCCTACTAAACCGTTGACTATGAATAAGGCAGCAAGAATTTAGTGCCGGCTTTTTAAATTTCCGGAAACCTCGCACTCCCCTTGCACGAAGAGGAATTTGATACTACTTAAACTCCCAATACGCCTTGTGGCCTCAGCTAAAAAGATGATATTATGCTCATGATGGTGCATTAGTTGATTACTAAAGTAATATTTAAAAAATAACAGACTACTTACACAACTGTTAAAATCATACACGACCATTACTGTACGAGGTGTACCTACGCATTTACAGATTACGGAATTATAAAACAGTTTGGAGCATTTCGTAGGAAGAGTGGAGAAAGCTACAATAAATTATAATGTTTGCAGAAAAGCCTGTTATTATCGATAATATTATTTCCATATTTCCTTACATTTTATAAGACATAAGGCGTCATAATTTTTTTTATTATTTAAGTATCCTATTGTTTAAAGACAATATAACATATTATAAAAACAACATTAAGAAATAAAGTGATATAAGTAGGTATAAATTGCTTCCCAGCAGGCAAGAATATGAAAGTACCCAGATCTTAAAGTGAATTTCCCTATAGGCACTTTGGTACTAGAAAAGTCATATAGGTATCTATGTATGTGGTAATATCTATGGATCTAGTGTCGACAGATTTGTAATAAACAAACATTTTGTTTGAAGTTTAATCAGAATTTAGGGACGTCGATTCTATTCTTGATGCAATCCAAATTTAGATCATTTCGAAAAATACTGATAGAACAGTAACTTTTAAGGGATAAACATCAAATTTTCTTCTTCTGAATTCACCATTGTCTCGCCAACCGCAACCTAATTAATTAATTTTTACGTTTCTTAAAAGCACTCAAAAGAACTTTTGTTCTGCTCTTTGACATTGGAGTGTTGATCGGAGAGACCATATGCCCCAGCGTCATTTGTAACTGATGGAATTGATACATAAAACACTTAAAAAGTTTTTCATGTTTAGGTTGAATAACTTAGTGCTTTCGTAAATAATTTGATGTCGATTATGTATTTGGTTATATACAATTCTTCAATATTATACTAGACCTTCTTCATTCAAAATCTAAACCCTATTGGCATGCAATCTAATGATGTAAATTTCTGAAAAAAATGCAAGATTTAAGATGTCCGCATTAATTTTTCATTTCATTTAGAATAGAAGACTGTGTAGGACCCTCCCCCCCATTCTCAGGCTTTACACAACACTTAAGTGTAGATATTTGAAGGGGGAATTGTTCCTACATTAGTATTACATAGTAGCAGCAATAATTTTTAAAATATCAAGAGGAGAATAAGAAAAATAGTCATTCTGACAACTGGATAGACAGACATTGTTTGAAACAGCAGCAAAATTTTGTAATAACGTTTGAATTTTGATAGAAAATGTTGCTGTTTGCTGTTTTTCCGTATTATAAACATTCAAGTAGGTACTTACTGATTAGCAAATATATCGCGATATAGCGGATAAATACCGGTTTGATACAATAATTACATGGTGGTACTCAATAAAATACTGGTCTGTAGAACGTCTAGGTTGTGTTTACAATGTCTGCTTTTATGATACAACAGCGATAAATAGGCGCTTTCGCGAAGCTATCTTAAAATGAATATATCCATAAAGAATATACGAAGATAGGTACACAGGAAGTAATAAAAGACGTTTAAATCAACCAATCACTTATTTGTACCATTGGAATCATTTCATTTAAAGAATCGTACTGTTTAGTTGATTTTACAAGAAAACCTTTGTATGTATATTCATACTCTTGGTACCTACTCGGAAAGAAGTTAATTGTATTTTTGTTATAGCGAAATAATTGTGACAAAATAATAAAAAGTGAGCCGCCACGAGACACCTGACAGATGTGAAACTCAATTTTTTTTTAATCAGTGATTTCAGTAATAATTATATTCGATGTTGCCTCTGACAACATTACTGTGATAATTGGTCGAGGATAACTGAAGTATGTTACAAAAGTATTGGGCATAACATTATCAAGACATCTAATAAATACAGCATCTATTGTTGTTGCATATCTGGTAGTAGGTTCTCTTCGATTGTTGTTAAGTTGCAAATTCTTCTTGGAGGAACGTAATTAATGTGACATTGATTCATCTTTAGCAAAATTTACATTGAAATCTCCAGCTAAAATCAATTGTAGTTTATCTTTATTGGTTTTAAAAATTAATGAACCTCTATGACTGTACGGAAATAATTTCTCATGTAAAAATGAAAAATCATTGATTTACTATAGCAAAAGACACCGTCGAACCGAGTGGGAAGAGAATCGCACAGGCGCTTGCGCATGGCGAGGCGTCGCTACGGCATGACTCGCCACACTCGCCACGTTCGCCACGCCAACAATCCGGTGTACTCCCGGCTATAGATGTTTCACACCAATAATTGCATAACAAAATCAGCGTGAGCTTGTGGGTCTAAAGGAATAAATATTCCTTAAGCACATAAAATTAGGTTATGGTGGAAACAAGTATCTTTGATTGATCCGTGTGATATGCTATATATGTATAATAACTGTCCACCAAGAACTAAATTTATAGTCTAATTTTTTTAAATGGCGTCGTAGGTTATAAAGTACTCCAAATACTTAATAGCTTATTCGGTTGCATGACTGATATTGGTCCGAACTTGTTTATTTAGTGACAATGTAACAATTAATAATCTTTAATTAGATTATATTTACAGCTTAGATTCAACAAATGTCACAAAACCCCTTAGGTCCCTAAAACATTATTGGGGTTATTGCCCAAAGATTTGTAATTGTTTATTACTTACTTAAAAACAGTCCTGTAAATGTTTTCAAACAATTTTGAATACTTGACGAGTTTCTAGTTTTAATGTCTGAACCGCCACTTTTAAAATAGACAATATGTGAAAAGATTTCTTTGATTTTGTTATGTTTCCCATTAGGTATGTTATGAATGAAATGAATTGCTTATTCTCTTTGTAAGTACAAAATTTTAATAATAAATAAACATTTAAGTTAAGTAAAACTTACCATGTTTGAAATTATAAATGAAAACACTAACTTTGTTTTTTATCATTTCATTTTGTAAATTGCTACTATAGTTTCTACAATACAGTTGCCATTATCAAGCGGTACAGTTTTAATAAGTTTAGATATGTTGTAGTCGGTATTTATACCTTTTATTACAATTTTGGAATTACCCCTTATAATTGACTAAACTTGTTGAAAAGCATGGAATGGTACGTATCTACCTGCTCGTTTAACAAATGGTCCTTATCTGAAATATTTGCTTTATAAATTTCTAGGGCTTCCAGAATATTTAGTTTAAATCATTTATTTTCTATATGCAGTATTTGCAGATTTTCTATGGTTGTAATAGTGATTTGCAAAATTTGAATTCGTTTTTTGTAATTTATAGAAAGAAAGGTGTTCATCAAAGTGAATCTTAACGGTTCTTCCAGTTTGTCCTAGGTAAAAGGCTTCACATTCTAAACATTTAACCTTATATACTCCTGTTTTTCGTAATTATTGATTGGATGTTTAGGATTGAAAAACAAATTTTTTATGGTTGTATTTGGTTTAAAGCTGCCTGTTATATTGTTTTTGTGTAGAATATTAGCAATTTTTGTGGAGATATTATCAAAAGTAAGCCTTATCCATAGGTAGAACTCCAACAAAGAACTGTAGAGGCTTGCCACTAATCTTGCTGGAGAGACATATAACTAACTGACTTTCCATGTTTGTTATTTTAATGTTTAGAAAAGTCCGGAACTTTGTGAAGTATATTTTTCAATTTCAATTACTAACAAAACAGTAGAGATGGATCTCTTATATGTTTCTTAAAACACATTCTGTTTCAATACCCACAAAGAAAGTTCTCCCCATATAGTGAGAAGCTCCTTCTACAAACTTAGCCGAATTTCTTATGTATTACATTTACTTCAAACTGCAAACAATTCGAATTTTATCTAGCAAGAATCTGTCTAAACAATGACATCATCGTGTACAGAGATTTATCTGCAAAACGCCATTATTGTATGAGATCCGGCAGCAACATGATTTGCAAATTAATTTGTTATTTTTACCATTTTACCTAAGTATGTAAATGTGTTTAGAATAAAAAAGTCATATGTAAGATCATCTATCGCCTGCGAAAATGGTCACCTCCAAATTTTCCCGATATTTTTGTTATAATGTTGCGTAATTCTAAAACTTAATAGATTAAAGAAACTAAACACAGCACAGGTAACGCCACCGGACAACTTCATTGTCGTTAATTAGTAAACTAATTAAGTTGATAAAACGAAAGCGTTCAATAGTCTTTTTTGGATTATTTCGGGATTAATATGGGTCAGAAATATTTCACTTTTAATCTTTCAGTTGTCCTTTTCTATTTTTATTTCGGTTTGCACCATTTTTTTTCCTGGTTACCACTTATTCCATCGGTTCAGCTCGGTTCTTTTGTAGTTTCTTTAAATAATTAAGACTTCATTTTAATGTCTACAATTCACTTAACTATTTAATTAGCTGTTATATTATTCCATTTAAAAAATAAGAATTGGAATAAATACAAAACTACTTTCTATTATGTATTAATATGATCTTTCATGAAGATTGACAGAAAAGCGAGCATACCTTTGTAGCAGTTTTCATGAAATTATCCATATGGAGAAAATTCTTTCAAATGTAGGGACATTTTTTAACTACATCAGGTGGAGATAATAAAGAAAGTAAAATGTGGTATGGTAGAATATCTCAGATATGAAGTGTTAATTAGAGACATATTAGAAGCAAATAAATAAATTAGTAACACGTAGTCTTATACAAGATTACACTAACAAGGATCTAAGATGATTTTTTTGGTATATAACAAAAAACTATTAAGTAAATATAACATAAATAGTAAGTTAGAAAAAAGAATCAGTTAGCATAAAACTTAATCAATTTAGGTAATAAATAGACAGTTAATTTAAGATGAAAAATTCAATTTAATTTGACATTTATTTTTAATTTTAAATTTGTTGTATATATATTGTAATAATTGTTTACTCTAAGATTATCCTCTAAATCAAATCTAGAATTCAGAACCCTCTTCTTATAACTTTTAAAGTAATTTTCCTCAAAGTACACTGATAAAATTAGAATTAGAAACATGTTTCTATTGAGTGTTTTAACAGGGCAGTTTTATAATTAAGGACTGGTGTCAAGGTTTCTTATGTAGTGAAAATAAACAAATAGAGTAGATTTTCAATAAAACACAGATTGTTCGTTTTAAACTGTAAACTAAACTTAAAACTACCTGGTGAACTATTTATAGGCTAGAGGGCTGTTTTGAACTTATTTATAAATTGTAATATAGGCGATAGTAATAACTATTATTATTTAATAACTGCCATGTATATCGGACTTTTCAGGCCTTCTGTTTGCTGATTTGTTATATTTTGTTTTTTAAAACGAACAATCTGTGTTTTATTGAAAATCTATTGTCAATATGTTTCACGAATACCCCACCGCCAATACAGTGTTTAAAAAAATATAGTTGTTCATAGGTTTAAAAACAATATTAATATTAAAATTTCTTAACCTACTTTTGATTTTCTCTAACAGGCCTATACAAAAACGATATACAAATAATTATTATATATATATTATTTATTATTTAATTATCTACACCTAAACATTGCGTAATATAATTCTTATTAGGATGGTAGAGGAACTTATTTATTAGAAGTATTGGGTATTTAAGTGTGTTTTTTGCATTGTCAAGACTGTTATTAATAAATTTAGGAGAACAGGGTCTAAGAATTATCTGCCTCGGTATAAATACTGTACTTATTTTATACTGAAGATGATGACAAGACAGAAAATTACGGGATCTATTAAACGCTGTTGGTTTTAGAGAAAGAATTACTCACTGCAATTAAATGTTAAAGCAAATTATTCCTTCTTCTGAAGACGACCCTGTGGGTTGAAACGAATTTGTTAAGATTTAAATAATATTAAGTGGAAGTTTTTTAAGTGTTTTCTTTTTTCCTAAGTTTTTCATAAATTAGATGTCGTACTTTATATGGAATAATTTGTTGACTGTCCAGTGATTAAGTCATGTAAAAACCTTTGCTTGTTTATGAATGGCAAGTCAGATAATTTGCCCACACTTACATAATGTTTTTACGAAGTAAACTGACCTTATCCCAAGTGAAGTCACCGTAAAATTAAATGGACACGTGAATTTCGGTTCAGGCGACATGCTTGGTCACCTGTGAAAATTTCATAAAAACGTGTTGGCAGGTATTGTGTTTGCACTGGTGTCCAGTGTTAAAGCCTATTGAATTTCACCAGGTATACTGTATCACGGTACATGTATATGATAATAACTATATATTACTAACAATTAAAATATTTGATATTCATTACATCTACGTATAATAAATATAGAACATACCGATAAAAGTGCAGTAGGGCATTTACATTAGCAAGCAGCGTAACTGAATGTCTTGATTGATTTTACCAATGAAATCTTTTATGTAAATCAAATGGTCAAAAAGGTTCTTATGGGCATGTGTTCAAAGATCCTTACATAGGAGGTTTATCAAAATTTAATCATCGGTGTAATTAGAAAACGAGAATGGAGATTTGCTAAGCATAATCATAACATCATACTAGGACGTATAGGGCACTGAAATGTTGTGTTGATCTGGTACTGTTACCATAATGCCAACTAAATAGTATCCGATTAGGTCCAGACCTGAATTGCTTAATTTAAACCAAATTACTGAAATCCCTTTATTATGCTAAGTCGTTTTGATACATGGCTAATCTCGCCCTGATAGGTCGCTTTTCTAATGGTGTTTCAGTCCATTTTAGTCTTTAAGCTACAGAGTACCAAAATTATATCTAATTGATAGTAGGAAACCAGTTGTGTGGCTATCGCATTCTCCAATTGCAGTTCGTTAAATTTTTTTATAGTATCTCCTAAAGGATGTGTATTTCGCGCCGATTCTCATTTTGCAGTAAGTATCCTACCGTAAAACTTTCGGAATTTTGAGCAAGTTCGACCGTAGAGGATACACTAATGTGAAGCCTGTGTTGCTGCTGGAAAAAAGCATTTTAAATATTCATATCCATAAGAAATATTTTGTTTTTCTGGTTTCATAGAGATTACATTGACAAAGATTAGCAAAGCCCTTTAATACGTTTATATTTTACACATATGTATAAACTACAAATTTATTAATTAGCTATTGAGACTCGATCCTAATTAACATCAAATATTTTTGGATACCGAACCCGTGTTCTACTCACCTTAAGTTAAATCAAATTGTTGTAAAATTAACTAATTAAGCAATAACTGATAAATAAAAAGTAAAATACCTATTGAGATTATTGAAAATTTTAACGTATGTGTTACATTTTTTTTAAATTGTATGACTACCGACTGATTTTAGGTTTTAAATATTTTGATAGATACAATTGTAAATAAATTTTCTAGAATGTTGGTTTATAATGAATTCAGAGAATCCATGATGAAAACCATGTGTTACAAATTTGGCATCTTTTTATTGGATTCTTGATGAAGAATGTGTTTGTTGTTGAGATACAAAAAATTGTCTCAGTGTTTTCTCCTTTTGTGTTTTAAGTAAACTGATATGGAAATTTTTCTATAAATAGGTAACTGATATGGAGCTGATATATTGATGTTTTTATTGAAAGATGATGATTGTTGCTGATATGTAACTGGTAATGTTTCAATTATTACTTCTTACTAACTACTGTTACCTACTTCTTCTTATTATGCATTGGTTTTCTTATTATTTGTAGAAATGTTATTTTATCAGAAGTATATCTTTTCTGGCTAAGGATGGCCCGGTTTCGATTTTTTCCAAATGTAATTCTATTATTAGTCCATATAAAAAACTTCTTTAAAAACTGTTGTTTCTCTTCAAACTTGCCCAAAAATTGATGTTTGCCGTTTTGTTTCCCATTTCCTGGAATGTTCTTTTCTTAAAGATTATCTCCCCATAGACAGTCAGATTTGTCGCTCCACGGTTGTATTTTTCATGAGACAGGTCTCATGTAGGTACATGAAGTCCTATTTTCAACACTAAAATATGTCTGAAAACTATCGTTTTATAATTCTAGTTTACGAACAAAAAACCATTCAAATTAAGGAGTTTTAATCATAAGCAGATATCTAATAATTTTTCTTTTGCGAATATCCAAAATGAATTAAGATTTTTGTGTTAATAATTTAAACATAGCGTTAGCATTTAGGTAATATATGTAACAGTTTATTTAAAGGCACACCCTATACGTATATAAGTACTATTTGTTCATATAAATAAGACATTTTTCTTGTCGTCCGATATCTATCAGTCTAATGGTAGCCACTTGCTATCTGTGTCTTAACAAATATGTACTTCCGTTTATTAAAATTCAACCGTGTGTGTGGTGTGAGTTATACTTCGTATGTACATAACACTGTGTTGTATCTATGCCTAGTTAACTAGATCGAAACAATTTATCTGTTGTAAATGATGTAGTGTAGGTTAAGTGGGCAGGTATGGTACGCGGTACGCTTTTCTAGCCCACATAGAGACGTAAATTTATATGAAACGACAACACGTATAGGTACGATCTTGTTTCTTTGATGTTATTCTCGAAAACGACAAAAAAAGAGTAGAAGAATGGAAAAGAACAACAGGTAGTTAGAGATGTCGGTCGTGGGTTCTTCGTCAGCTACTGGTTTCAGAGATCAGCGATCAAGTCGTTAGTACCCACGCGGATGAATATAAATAACAGAAAGTCTGGATTTCATGTAATGACGTCCATAATAACGCGTACCGTTCGCATAAACGTTATTACTCATGGCGAACTTGTCTCGGATTATAGTAAAATATTACTTGGGGGAGGATAACTCCGATAATGAGGGATTAAAACGCAATAACTTTCTGAGACCTTCAACTCACTAACTTTTCATAAAGGTGGAATTGATTTATACATTACTTTGAAAACTAACAATAAGTAAGATATTAATATCTCTATGAAATTATTAGATGTACGTACACAATGTTGTTCGCACATACCTTAGTGATTCATTATGAAAGTTATTATTAACTTTTAGAAAATTTTCTGACACTGATCATTTTGTAATATCGAATTGTTACTTTTAAATAAGAAATGAGAACCATATAAAAAAATTCAAGTAGGTATAATTTTCCTGGTCTCCGAATTAAAAGTTATCTCGTCGAATTTAAGGCTAAATAGGATCTGGCGTTAATTTTTATATTAATTGATACACATTCTTGACCAATTCAGTTAATCACTGCAGCACTAAATTGATTGGTTTGATATACAAATGGGTCATTCCCACTTCGGCACCTGCGACTTATACCTGCGTATTATATAGTTTAATTTGTGTATGTACTTCTATATACCTATGATCCCTAACGCACTTGAATTGAGTCAAAAATTTTAATAGAAATATATTAAATGTAAGTTGGAAATTTATAAAATAAGAAAGTTAAACACAGTATAACATTATGTATCTATAAGGAAATGAGAACACACTTAGCTCCTGTTTACTACTTTGCAATACTAAGGAATCAAACAAAATCATTCTGTGACGAATAAAAAAAGGAAATATTACTCGACCTAAAAATGGAAATAGACTGAAAACATTTGTTAAAATTTAATTTCAAAACGATATTCCAATTCAGTCAAGTGGGTAGGCTGGAACCGATCACCCTGTATATTGTTACAATAGCGATACTTTTTCTAGATATAGATAACTACTAAAATAGAACCCCCCCCCCCTTAATTGAATCTGAATGTTATGTATGGGCCAGAAATTTGGAGTGATGTGATTCTCTTTTCGGTATAAAAATTGTACCTAACTTTACGCTTTTAATTACCTACAAATGATATTAAAAAAATTTTTTGAAACAGGATGTGGAAGTCAAATTGAAACTATCGAGAAACTGTTAAAATAAATTTACTTATTTTAATTAAATATAAGACTTACGAATACATTTTCGATTTGTTCGTATGTTAGGTGTTATATTCAGTTTGTTATACCAAAACCTAATTAAGCACCTTTTTTATTGATTGACATTCGCACGACGCATCTAATTATTGTAAACGAGCCTGAAATAGACAAACAACATTATGCAGTAACCCAATAAAATCCATGATTTTTGATCAAATATGCACACCAAAAAGACGCATATTGAAGTTAATTACCAAATTATTCAGTTAAATATCCAAATCTATAGATCTAACAGGTAGGATGGGTAGTGGTCGTTTAAAACAATATTTAAGTGTTTTTAAAACATTACAAAATAATTTCTAAGTAGAACAATATGGTGGAGGCGCAGGGGGTAGCTATAAAAAAAATTCAGTAGGTTTATATTATCTTTTCATACTACTGGAACTGTAACGATCTTAAACAATAAAATAAATACACGAGGTGATTAATATGAAAATCAAACTCATTAATACACTATTTATGCGTAATAATGTTACTGGTAATTCCTTGAAATTGCATAAAAAAAAAATTTTTTAAAATATGTGCAGAAAACATTGCCCTCGGTCATTAATTCCAATTATTATTACTTGAACAACCAATTTTGAGTGTAGTTAGTATGCAACCGTGTTAATATAATTCATGTTCCTTTGTTTACCTTTTATTGTAATATTACCCAGTCGTGAGCTAAACGTGTACTGATTTTTATACCTTCAACAATCGACGATTTTGAAATGAATGCATGTAATATTTCATTAATACGAACGTCTTAAATAACAACTACTGGAATAATGGAATCCTTATCCTATTCTACTGGATTACTTTGTATGCGTGCCTTAACCGGTCTTGAAGAATTCACATCTTTATTTTCGTGTGCTGCAGAGCTCGAACCATTAATTTTAATTTTTTTCTCAGTGGAAAGGGCGTGCTCCTTACAGCTCGATTTGCGAGACCTTTTTTTCATTAATTGTGGGTTTATCTCGGCAGATACCTGCAATCAAGTGCCCGTACCGTTTTGATAAACATTTTAAGTGAAACATACGAACTCTCCTCTATAAGGTAAATTTCGCACGGTTGCACTTTTGGTAGGATTGTAAAGAATGTCAATTCATCAAGAAAAGAACAGAGTACAAATAGCTTAAAGATCATAGATCTAACTATAGACGTGACGGGCAGATACTTTGTGTCTTCCTTTTTCGTAATTCCCCACTTCTTACCTCATAAAATTTTGCATGTTTAGTTTAGACATACTTTATAACTTCAATAAAAACTCTGCACCCGCTCTTTTTTTTTAAGAATAAATTAACCCTTTAAAATAATTATTTTAAAAAAAAAAAAGTGATTATCTATTTAAAACGAATGATTTAAATTTTTTACACTTTTTACTGTAAATAAAAGCTAAAATTACTAATCTGACGTTACATGTGAAAAGTTACTTAACTGACGTATAAGGGACATGGCTTGTTGATTATGGTAATTTATTTTTATACGATGAAATAGTTAACTAGCAAAATCTGGAGGAATTCAAGTGTACCAAAATGAAGATGAGCTGACCGGTGGTAATGTCAGTGCAGTGGCCGCGTCTAGTTTATGGTCGCTAATACTCTTGTTTATGGGCTGTCCGGATTAAACAGGATAACACCATAATCCAGCATTTAGCCCTGACATTTTCCCGTGTCATCCTTGTTCCATTGACTGTTATTTGTGAATATCTTGTTTGATTTTTAAAAAAACATTGCCGTGAATATATTTTGAACAAATTTACCCATACATATTTTATATTATATATATATTATGTTAAAAATAGTTGTTACCTACATAAGCAAGCATTTTTTTAACTGTGTAGCACTCATATACGAGAAAAATTTGGTTTGTTTTACAATTGTACAGGGAGCTTATTAAACTTCAAGAGTTTATTTTCCTGAATTATTTCTATTACGTCATATGTGTTTCCAGGTTTATATTTTTTCCAAGGAATTTATCGAGCACCCTCTACTATATTCACACACATTAAATTAAAACCCCTAATAATTTTTTTCTTATGTTAGTCGCTGAGTGTCTTACAACGACATTCCAATTGCTTCTTCCAACTCAACTCTGCATATTTTAATGTTAATTAAAAAAAGGTGTCCTTTTTGGTGTTTCATTTATCAATTAACGAGTGCATAAAGTACAGCTTTAATAATGCAGGGATTAAAAAGAAATTTGTCACACTCCCACGCAGCCATGGTACAGTCTAGACAGGGTTTGTAATATATTCCGTATATTATTCAAATTGGAAAGATAATGAATGCGAGATTATAATAATGGCATCGATAAAGTCAATTAAAATCTTAGCACGTGGGATAATGCTTATTCGATTCATCTTAAAAAGTAGGCGGTTGGTTGATTCTTTACGAGCTAACCCCGTTCGCAAAAACAAACATAAATATGTACGTAGAAAGGGAAAAAAAGTTATAATGAACGGGTGACAACATTTACTAAAGATAAGCTGACAACTTTGGATACACTTTAAATTTTATATGCAAATGGAAATGTTGTTTTTGTTACTGAAACCAGTGGCGGGTTAATGGCAAAAATAATGAGTATTGTCTAGTCTTTTTTTTTTATTCAATAGCGGTTCAGGCTTTTAAAATTTTAAATATCATGAATATTGAGCCTTGATCTTGAGATGAGTAAAGACAACTCCGCCCGTTGTTCATTCAATACCCGGATATAAACCCCGCCTCTTGCGACTCTCGCACATTCTATGGTTCATGAGATTTTAAATTACCTCTATATACTCAAATACGAACACTTACATAAATATAGTTCTTTATATGTCGTTGTATTGTTGCGCATTCTTCATATGTAGGTATGTTCCTATGTATGACGTCCATCATGGGATGGAATACGTGGACATTGTTCGGAATCATAAAGCGAATCATAACTTTAAACGACTCGAACATATAACTAAATCATCAGTTTTTCTCGGTTCCTTTATCCACGTCCGTGATTTTGAACTTTCAAGTACCCATTGTCTTTTCCGCAACAGCAATTAACTTCGACGTGCATATATTAAATTATTCTTTGGCACTACAACAGCTGAAATAAGAGACAAAGAAACCGGACAACCATTCTTTAATCACTTTACAAAAGTTATGAATATATAATGTACCTATATGTAAATTGATTGATTTAAAGATCTTTAGTGAAAGTTATTTATCATTAGTTTTATTTTAAAAAATATATGTAGTATCAATCTAGGTGATAAAAAAAATTTTTCAAATCTTCCTTAATAGAGGACGATAGTCCAGTCAAAGTAGATATTTGACTTAAGAAAAAATCGCATAGAGCTGAAAATTGGCAGAGACGTTAAATACATCATTATAAATAAAATGTCAAAAATCCCCTTCGATTCTACTTCTGCAAAAAAAATTATCGTGAAAATAGATCAGACAAAAGTTGTAGATCATACGATTCTCTACAAAAATGGCTCAGACACTTTTTCTCGTACGACTCACCATTCGTGAGATATCGCGGTTTTAACAATTACAAAATTCATATTTACATAATATGCACTTAAATGCAGCCTGTACACGTCATCGGACGTTCAATATAAATAAAAATAAGAAACTATTGGTGTGTGTTACTTACACAATAAAACTTGTATAAATTGAATGAGTATTTTAAAATAAAAAACTATACTGTCAGTCCCTAATTCCCTTCGTCGGTAACCTTGTGACAAGTGTGGCTAGGCAATGAGCTGGACCCAGAAGAATGAAGTTGGAAATAAACAGATAATTATTTGGAGCCAATTCAAACTCTACTCCCGCCTGCTCCAGAAAAACTGCTCAATACTATTTTTTGTAACTGCAAGTCGGATTGTAGTAAGAATTGTGGCTGTCAAAAAGTGGGATTATTTTGTTCGTCAGTATGCATCAATTGTCAGGGTCAGATTTGCTCCAATATTGAATCAAAAACAACAGATGAAAATATTTATGATGTTAATGAAGAGACAATTGATGCATCCCATATCTTAGAACAGCGAACAGAAATTCTGCAAGAAGAAGAAAATGAAGATGAAGAAATAATTGTCGAACTAGAATTAGACAATCATCTATTATAATAACAATTAGAAGAAAACAACCTATTCCACTTTATTAGCAATATTACCATACTTTCAATCAATAGGATGCGATCTGATCAAACTTTCTTTATTACAATAGATCGTGTAGTATAGCTACCAGAGAAACCACGTTAAAAAAAATGCGCCAAGTACATTACCTCATAGGTGGTGCGGAAATGTGTGTATATCATTTAAAATATGAATTTTGTAATTGTTAAAACCGCGATATCTCACGAATGGTGAGTCGTACGAGAAAAAGTGTCTGAGCCATTTTTATAGAGAATTGTATGATCTACAACTTTTGTCTGATCTATTTTCACGATAAAATTAAAAAAAAAACTAAATTTTGCACTTTGACCTTTGATAAATTTTTTTGCAGAAGTAGGATCGAAGGGGATTTTGACATTTTATTTATAATGATGTATTTAACGTCTCTGCCAATTTTCAGCTCTATGCGAATTTTTCCTAAGTTATGACTTTTTTATCTATTTTGACGACTACGAATGAATATTGTTCAATTTAATAAATCTTTTAACAACATGATTAATTTTATTCCCAGAAAACGACAGGTAATTCTTTCCCAGAAAGCAATATACAGAAATAACTAAAAGCACATTGGGAGCGAAAGATATTTTTATTGTGAAAAAGCAACCGACGTTTCGCCCTAATTTGTGGGGTTATCTCAAGGCAAGTTTTTTACACATTAAAAATATCTTTCGCCTCTGCTGTGCTTTAAGTAATTTCTGTATATCAATAAATAATATCGGTTAAATATTTTGCCTTTTGTCTTCAATAATTTGTATTCGTTTAATTTAGGTACTCCGCAATCAGACTATGTATATGGAATTAGTACAAGTACAATAAATTTCTGTATGAATTATATTGTTACTTTTTAAAATTTTAACATTTAAAAAAATTAATATACCAAAAAAACATTACTGTGATTTTCCGCCACTGATCCCTACAAACAATGCGTCTTATATCGACCTTGTATAGTTCATACACTGTTTATAATTAGGTGCGTACTGGCTTCAGTTTTGCGCGCATGAACGATTTATACATTCTAGCGAATACAGTATCAAACTTTATGCGAGAATGTCTTTAGTTGCAGGAACGCTATTGGCTATCAAATGATCTTTATATACAGAGAATTTAGCTTAACTAGGTTATCATTGAAGGTAGGAAGGTCCTTGATGGAGCGTAGGCTGAAGACAACGAGAACTAGAGGAAACTATTGCCGAATTTTTCAAATTGGTGGCTCAGGCAATAAAATGTTCAAAAACCTAATTTGGTCAAGACCGATATTGACACTCAAAAAGAGAACGTCCTGAACTTTTAACATAATGACTGTTTAATCATTGAGTTATTTTTCGTATAATTTGTTAAAATTTGAATATTTACAGTAATTTATACAACATGATAGTTTAAATATATTTTTGTCAGGTACTCTAAGCAACTCAAAAAATTTTTGGGTCAACAGAATACGTTATTTTCGAGCTGTAGTTGCAATACATATACTTCACTTGACTTGACCAAGGCCTCTCATCTTATTTTTTTGATAATAAAAATTGAATTTTCGCTGATCTCTTGGTGAAACATTTTTAATATTTAAAAAGTAGAAAAACACTTGGTAAAATGTTTCACAAAAATTTATTTAATAGATTTCTCTAACAATTGTTTCGGTAATTACATCATTTTCAAAGAATTACTTATCAACTAAAGGTACATTTTCAGGCAAATCTTTTTATACTCGTACAAAACCTATTGTAGTTTTAAAAGATGGGAATTTTCAAAATCTATTTGATCGTTGGTGATGGGAAGACCATTTAATAAGGCTGTATTTATCTCGGCTATTTCAAGAAGGTTGAGCCGTTGTCCTTTATTCTGATAATGAAGCAATTTCATTTGTGGAGTTAAGTGAATGGTTGAAAGTAATACAATGGTCTGCAATCCCTGTACATTTTTTACCATTTTTTATGGATCTTTCGTGCTCAGCAATACGTTTTTTGTGTGCCCTACCTGTTTGCCCGATATAAAAAGCTTCACTTGTACTTATTATTCAATTTAAGAAATTCGAAAGATATTAGTTAAAAACACCATCTAAATTGGCACCTTTTAACATTGACAATATTGTAACGAATTTTCTGGTAAAAATATTGATTTAGTTAATAATTTATTTATCACTATTTATATAACACTTAACACTAACTTAAAACTACTATTTATATTAGAACAATTCACTTATTTATATAACAATTTATTTATCACTTTTGTCTATTATTTATCGGTTTGTTTCGCGCACTGATGCTTTTTCACGACTACTACTCTCCGACCCAAAGACGATCACTTTATATACACCTTTCGAACTTTCTAGATGATTCGAAAAAGAAATCCTGATTATTCCCGAATGATGAATAATAATTAGAATGTCGTCGATAATTCCAGAATTGATCTTGTTACTTGTCGCTGGAGCTTGTAAGTTTACGTTGATAAAAGTCCCGTGCGCGCTGACTACGCCGTAAGCATGTTAGCGATAAGAAGTACATGTACACAAATTGTTATTGCACACACGTTCGGTGTCACTGGTCGCTACAATATGTTAAGAGACAATAATCATTACTGAATAAGTACATATTACAGCTTATTGGATTCAACAAATGTTATAAAACCTCTGAGATGTCATTACTTTAATACATTATTTCATTTATGCATAACCTCAAGTTAATAAGGAAAAAATTGTTACTTAACGCGCCACTGCTCTACTGTTAAGCGGGAAGGGTGACAACAGCGACAACGACGAACGTACTTACTAATTCACAGAAGCGTCGAAATTAATTTACTCATAAATTTAAGGTTAGGTTAATTCATCAAATTAATGCATTAAATTACCTATCACAATAAATAAAATATTCTTCAAGTAGGTATAATTGTTTATTTGAAGCAGCTTTGTAAAAAGTTTCAAATTAAGTATTCTGCGCTTTTGTTTTGCTTAATGTTGCTTTAAAAATAACAGTTTAGACAGACTGACGTCAGCAGGGATGATCACTTGGTAGCATTTTTATAGCCTTATTAAATTAGGCAATAGCAGGAATGCCTGTACGCGTAAAGCTCAAATCAGAACTCGTGATTAAACGTCTTTGTGGGATTAATCAAACTTTTTCTGGATCAATAAGTAATCCATTAATTTTGTTTTCAAAATAGCAAACTCCATATCACAGGCGGTGATTATTACTAAAGTATTGTAGTGTAACGTACCCGGGTCGACCAACTCGGCGTACGAGGCGTGATCGAAAAGAATGGACCCCCCAACGTTGTATCGTAGAATAATTTAAAATACCAGAATTCAACATTTCTTGGAAAGAATCTTAGTGTCTTAACCAGAGTTAATCATCATAATAAAACACAACAATACTTATAAATGGTCCCTGACTTTTATTCGAAAACACAAACAATCTTGACAACAAATTTACACAAAAAAAACATTAATATGAAAATAAGAAAATCAAAAATTATTATAGTAGTAAAAATCAGTACAACCTGTGGTTTCTCTTGGAATTGTCTGCACTTGGTTTCTTTTTATTTTCTCTTTCTTTTCTGCACAATATCAACCACTATCACTGATGGTTATTTATCGATTCCTGGCCCTTGCTAAAATCGCAAACCTCCGCTTCAGCAACGCTGTTCCCCCCCTTTCCTCGCACTCGAGATGGATTTCTTTAAGTTTACGCCCGCGGCGTGAAACCGTACATGTACTTTCTTTCGAAAGAGGGAACCAGGGGTCCCAATTACTACAGTACGTATAGTAACTTGGGATTGTCAGTTGCTATCCCAAACTAATCCAACCCAGTTATTGACCACTTAAGAATTTTGAAGTAAAATAGTTAGAAAAAGAAATCCCACCAAACACATTTTCATGTAAAAGTGTTGCCAAGACGAGTCTACATAGCTTACCATGTGAAAAAGTTATCAGATCTCGTATAAAGCCAAGCTTTAAAGACTACACGCTCTAAACCTACAGGCTCTACACTACACATTAATAAAAATCTATGAAAAAGTGGTCAGATCTCATGTACAGCCAAGTTTCTTTATCTATGCGCCCTTACTTTAGCAAGCCTAACTTCACATACTCTACATTTTAGTCAAAACGTGTGGCTTGGCCGTTTTATTTCACACACGATGAACGAATGCCTATGAAATCTTCATAACGGTAACAAAACGGCCAAGCATCACGTTTTGACTAAAATGTAGAGTATGTGAAGTTAGGCTTGCTAAAGTAAGGGCGCATAGATCAAGAAACTTGGCTGTACATGAGATCTGACCACTTTTTCATAGATTTTTATTAATGTGTAGTGTAGAGCTTGTAGGTTTAGAGCGTGTAGTCTTTAAAGCTTGGCTTTATACGAGATCTGATAACTTTTTCACATGGTAAGCTATGTAGACTCGTCTCGGCAACATTTTTACATGAAAATGTTTTTGGTGGGATTTCATTTATTTTTGTAAGTTGGTTAATGGACTTTTTTGAGTTTAAAAATAACCTATTTTGACCCCGGGCCTTTACTTTCGCCTTACCCTTCGTCTGGAATTTAGATAAACCAACTAGTAGGGGCCGGTCTGTTCCGATGGTTGGGGGATCAGCCTTTTTTTTTCTTCCTTTTTTTGGGGTGAATTTTTTGCACATCAGCCACAGCTTTTTTTATAGCACACTCTATGTCTTTGCCTTTTTTATTTGATTGTTTACTATTTCATCATTCGCAGTAGAAAAATGTCGATAGCGCATTTCAAAATACAGTCAGCGCCATCTAGTAACGTCGGCTGATGTCACCGTCACTATTATACCGTGTTTTAACTCTCACCCCATTTTCAAGAGTTAGGGGATGATTTTTAAAAACATATGCCGTTCATATTTTTTTATTTGTTATAAGTATTTTATTATTTTTTTCATATATCTAGCTTTTCAATAGTTATTACTGCATGATTATGTACCTAGTTAGTGCAAATGTAGTGCAAGTCTAATACAAACTTCCACCTCCTACTCCGGCGGTATAGGTTAGGTTAGGTTTGGTTTTTAATTTTTTTTTGTTGTCTGTAGTAATATTAGCATACATACCAAATTTCAGCCTTCTAGGACTTCAGGAAGTACCTTAAGAATTTTGATGATCAGTCAGTGAGTCAGTGACGAAATCGGGGGTTTTTAGACATTGATAAAATCTAAAGTATAATAGCTACGACATTAAAACTGTGTATGTTTAATGACTGTACTGGTGTCATTATATCTTGAAATATTTAACTATTTAGCATCTTCCAAACCAAAGTTATGGGAGTTCAAAAAAACGACGAAACGTTTCGAGAAAAGGTAGGTAGTGCCCTTGCGCTCCGCTTGGCTCGTCTTGGCGGGGGCACTTCCGTGCCCCCAGAAATAACGATTTCATGAGTTTTTTTAAATTTCCCGCCAAAAATAAGCTACTACTACCTAGCTTATGAAATAATTAACATTTTAATATTTTTATTTCATTATTATTTAGTTGAGTTTGCAGTTGTCTTGTGTCAGTCTCATTACTCATGAACTGTTTTGTATATTTAAAATGTTTTTCAGATTCTTTTTGACAAATAAACTTACCCTTGGAAGAAAATTAACGTATTATTATTATTATTATTGTGTAATACAAATGCCCTTTGTGCTTCTACATATGTCTTCCATTACATACAATTCTCTGTTGGTGTTAACGTGAAACTTAAAGAAGGAACATTAGCAGTTCATTTACGTGAAACAAAAAATTTATTTGACAATAACCACGTAAATATACGGTTAACCCCACGCTGCAGAAGATGATTATCACCTTTACAGCCATCTTCAAGTTATTTCATGACAAGCAAAAATATAAAATCCGAAATAAGTCGCGCCAAATAGGGCATTAAAACGATGTTTGAGGGCCTGTGCGGCACTTATCCCTAATATACAACTTTTAGCTTCCCAGTTTTCGTGTAGGCGTTACAACGTAACCTCGCAATATTATCTGCCATCACGCGATCTTAAATTTTTAATTCAAAATACATACACTTCAGTATTGATTCACAAGCGTTTAAAAAGAAGTATTAATTTTTTATTAAATTTCTGGTTTATTTCAGACACATATTTTAAACTGGCCATTCTCTATACAAGACGTTCACGAAATGTAGATTCTTCATCGGTATTTTGTTTATTAGTGTCGCATAAGCACGTCCATCTGAAAATGTCTCCTACTACTTTGAAAATTATTTTAAATTAACCGAATTCTTAAAAGCTATTGAACAAAGCATCGCATCTTTCGAAAAATTTAAATTGCATTTATTGGACATGCTTTTTTTAAATTTTTCATATGAAAAAAATGGCTAGATATTTGTACTAATTTACCTATATCACGCCGTTTTTTTCAAGAAAACCACGAATTCTAGATCCAAAAACTATGGTCGTTTAAAAATATTTTGGGAGTATAATTATCCGAGCTAATAAATAAATGAGGTTTCTTCTAGTAACAAGTGAGATTGTTTCCTTATTTCATACCAACAACTAATAATTCTTCTCTAGCCAAATGAATTTAAAGAATGACTAATATGTCACTTTTTATTTTTGTTTTAAAAACACTTTAATTTAAACCATGTTTTATCTAAATTGTGTTTTAAATAGCGTTTGAAACACGTGTTTTAAAACACTTTGTTTTAAACGTGCCAACCGTGGTTACTGACTTTAACAATAAATATTTTGTATCTTGACGTTGTGTTTGTCTTCGTGTTATTAATTTATTTTTTATATTTTATTGTTTCCAAGAAATTATTTTATTGTGACACACGACAATTGCTTTACCACACAGTGGCTTCATTAGGTGATGATTTTTTTATACATGTACGTACGTGTATCAAAATAAAATGTTACGCAACTTCATATACATATAAATAAAATTATTTATTATTGACGGTAATTATGCAATAAGTCTTGTATGATTTACTTCTATAAAACACAAAAAAGCAAATCACATTGAATTAACTAGCTGATTAATGACTGAATTTCAATGCGGCTATTACGCAAAACAACTAAGGTACAGGTATCAAATTACAAATAACTTATACCTGTCTGTCAAGCGGTCACTTCTGCAACTATTTCTAACTGGAAAATGATCTCTTATCAAGCGCTTTGTCGAGCTCCCTATCTTATTCCTGAGTGACGTTTGAATAAGATGTAGTTTTTCCACCGATGGCTAAATGGAAACTGATACATGCGCTATTGTCTAAAAGGAACCATAAATGTGTAATACAATCGATTGCAGCATTTTGCTTTACACTTTCCCGCATGATACACACGCGCAAATTACAATACGTACCTACCCATTATGTATATATATGTACACCTACCAGTAGTTTATTTGTCTCTATGGTGGTCTTTGAAGCCGCTTTTACGATTCACCATTTATATACATACGTTTGTATTGTTGTAGCGAGAAACATTTTTGATTTGTAAAATGCTTTTATACAGCGAATGTTTATTTAATTTTCAAAAAAACGAAACGGTTTTATTTCAGTTTCCATTTTCCATGCCACAGCTTAGGATCCCAACGCGTTCTTTTTTTTTTTCTTTTTGATACCAACTACCATTTTCTTTTATACGTGAAATCTATAAATATTAGCAGTTTGTTTTTAGAGATACATACTGTAACGAATTTTCTAGTCAGAGTATTTATTTAAACAATTATTTATTTAACACTATTTATATACTTAAACACTAACTTAGAACTACCATTTATATCACAACAATTCACTTATTTATATAACAATTTATTTATATCACTGTCTATTATCGGTTTTAATTCGCGCACTGATGCTTTCTTCGACTAACTGTTTTTCGGTCCAAAGATGATCACTATATATACACCTTTCGAACTTTCTAGACGGGAACTCGAAGAAATCCTGACTATTCCCGAATGATGAGTAATAATTAGAAAGTCCTCGATTATTCCAGAATTGAACTTGTTACTTGTCGCCGGAGAATGATTTACATCTTGTCAGTTGATAACACGAAAAGTACCGTGTGCGGTGTTTACGCCGTAAGCATGTTAGCGATAACAAGTACATGCCACAAATTGTTATCGCACACACGTACTGTCTCACTGGTCGCTACAATACAGTGTAAACTATATACAGGGAACTTATAGATTTGTTTGGTTATTATTAAATATCTATTAAAACAAACATTCCCAGTAGCGAAACAATATCGTTATTAGACCACAATAAACATTAATTTCACTGACCTTAGTAAAAACTTAGTGAAAGGCGACAAAAAAGTAAACAGATTACAATTTTATTAAGTAGGTTTTTTTTCACTAAATTAGGTCAAAATTAAAACCACTTATTCGTAAAATACATTGCATCATTTTATTCCCCGTACAAAAGCCCTTTATGCAATAATGTAATGAATAAGCTGAATTTTTATGGTGTTTTTAATGGTTTAATCGATTAAAATTAACCAATAATACTTATAAACTAATTATAAATATAACTTAAAACTACTTGCCTAATTAACTACCGACTAGGGGCGTTGGTAATGGCAGGGACACTTAACGGGCATAGGGTGAGTGATAGCGGCAACCCGCTACACCCCCCCCCCCCTAACTCTTCATACTTGCTGGCTCGATCTTCACCTCTACTGTATTATTCTTTATTCTTATTACTTTATTGCCTACTAACTTGTTCTTTTATTATTACCCACATAGTGCTCTTTTACCCCCAAACGGAAATCGCAAGTTGGTCACGGCGCACTATTGCCGCGCAATTATGTCGCATTTCCGTGTGGCGGTTCCTTGTTTCGTAAAACCAATACGTTGCATATTTAAGTTAAAACAAATGTAATCAATGAAATATAAAACAATTAAAAGTAAATATAATTTTGGAAAAATATGAGCACTATGTGACAATAAATTACCCGAAGCGGAGCCTTTGCGGGTACATTTCCTTAAAAACGGGTGAAATAACATGTTTCTGCGTATCTGGACATCAAAGTTCATGAAATTTTGTGATGCCTCTAACAGCGATCAAGATGATTAGTGATTTTTTGCCCTTAGAACATTACTGTATACAATATCTGTTCAAATTATTAAATACTTGCAAACGTACTATTGTCAACTATTCTACCATAAACATATAATTCTTAAAAACAGCACTCATTAGACATATGTTATACGTATATGTATTAACAGTTTCTAGTAGTACAAGTAGACCAGAAGTTGTGAGGAGTTGAGGAACGGATATTCCGCTAACGGAAATTATATGGACTGAACTCATGTTGTGCTGAAAACGCATTTTGAAATCGTTATTTTTATAAATAATATGTACAAAGTATTAGCATCAAGGTGAATATCAATACCAGGTTTCGCCATAAATTTGTAAGTTAGATACCCTAAAATTAATATGTACTTCATAAAGTTAAACTGTTATTGTAACGAAATAAATACACAGGAGATTTTACTACTAACCACCATTTTTATTACATGATTTATATAAATTTGATGGAAATTTCTGAAAGCTTGATGATTTAAAACATATTTATACTTTATAAAAATCAGTACTAGTAGCACTCTAAACGTAATTGTGATGGAATAAGCATTTTGGAGTGGCTTCTGTAATTTAGAAACAATAATACATATATAAACTTTTTTCAGTGCACTTGTGAAATATTCTTACAAATCTTAATTGAATGAATGTGAAGTGGTTATGTTTCACCAATTTATTAGTCTAACTCGACAAATTTGTTTCGACCATTATCAAGAGTATTACTTACTAAAGTTTACAAAGGTGTTTAGCAAATTTATAAGTTATAATTGTCACCTATATGAGGAGTGGGGAGTTCACTGAGTCCAATTCTGTTTGGCTGTTGACTAGGTTAAGATTTTGGAATTTTGCTTTTTCAATTTCCAGGTTTTCTAATAGTGTGAGTGAGTGAGCAATGCTCGGAAAATCCTGTTTTTCTAATTTTAATGCTTGCTATATGTTCTTTTAAGCGCGTGTCTATAGCTCTCCCACTTTGACCTTTATTATCTTTTTTTTGGTTTGTTATTTACAAAAAGTCTACTACTTCTACCTAAGTTTTGCATTCAAATTCATTACAATATATGTAAAAGCAAAAAACTGACACTATTAGAAAACCTGGAAATTAAAAAAGCAAAATTCCAAAATCTTAACCTAGTCAACAGCCAAACAGAATTGGACTCAGTGAACTCCCCACTCCTCCTATATAGGTGACAATTGTAACTTATAAATTTGCTAAACACCTTTGTAAACTTTACTAAGTAATGCTCTTGATAATGGTAGTTACTATCGAAAAAAAAATGTCGAGTCAGACTAATAATTTGGTTACACATAACCACTTTATTTTATTTAATTCAATTAAAATTTAGAAACAATTATTTTATTCTGTGTTCTGAAAAGAACAGTTTTAATTAGTTTCGAAAATCACATCGGACATTAAATATCTTGTTTTGAAGTTAGGTTTAAGCTATTTAGTGTTCTACAGTATCAAAAATTTCCGTCTTCAGATAAAACAAAATAGCAGAATTAGTTCAGCTGGCATCAAGTTATGCAATAAATTCTAGACAATTTTTGAACCTACTTTTCACACCTTCAGGGGTTGAAGTTTGCAAGTATCTCTTACGGTGTGTAGTATAACGAAGCGAGATGTACATGTTCCTAGACCTAACTGTTTGTGTGATATTCCAAATTTGGAAACCATGTTTCAAAGGTTGGATTTTCAAGAATACTTTCTGTGTCAATTCTGTAGCTGTTTAAGGAACATCCGGGAAAAACTTTATGGTACTCTCATAAAGAAGAGCGAATTTTGTATGGTGTTTTTGAAGATTTAATAGGCAGGAACTTTTGGGACATTAGAGTGAGTGATAGCGGTCACCCGCTACACCACTGACTCGCTTGCTTTATCTTACTGACTGTCCCTATGACTACCTTATATTGTTCTATTATAATGACCCACATAGGGCTTTTTTAGTTACCCCCAAACGGAACTTCGGCAGTTGGTCCCGATCTACTTTTGCCGTGCTATTATGTTGAAGTTCCGTGTGGTGGTTTCGTGTTTCGTAGAGTTAAACAAGTTGCATATTTAAATTGGGACAACAACAAAATAAAAAACAATTATTGAAAAAATAATTTTGGAAAAATATGAGCACTATGCTGTTGGTAATATGCGTTAATATTAATACTCGTTTCACTTCTTTAAGGTTGATATTTTAAAAGCTCTTCTTTAAAGGGATGATATTATTATACTATTTAACAGGCATTTGGATAAAATTTCAAACTTTCGGCCATTTGGGGTGTGTTTTGGTCAGTATATCAAACTTTGAACGCCCCTCTCTCCTAGTTTTCCCCCACTTTGTATAAGGGACTTCTCTGCATGTTAATATATCAGTCAGTTTATTAAAATATTTTATATTTTAAATGTGTCTATTACTGCAAAAAATAATACTCATTCCTTCACCTCAATCAGCATCACACTATTTAACAAATTCGACGTAAGATTGTTCTGGCAAAATTCATTTTATTATTATTTTATAGTACCAAAACTTATTTCTGTTACTGAATTTAGGAAGCTTTTAATTGTTGTAACTCCATATTAACAATACAAATAAAACACTAAAGTTTCAGTTACAATATATATTTATTGACTACAATGATCATTTCGCCACACTGTGGCTTCTTCAGGTGGAAGAAATACTTATTTCTGTTAGCGGAATTCGTTCTTCATGTTTTCAGTATTCCTCCTTTTGGGAGTAGGTTATACCTAGTAGCTTCTGATATCTACACATTTAATATTTTATTCACACGAGTTTGAGTCCATTAGAGTTGTAATTATTTAATTCGTCGTAATATAGTAATTATAATTCAACTGTCATGTTGTACACTTTATTGCCTCATACGCACCGTCGTGACACTATTTATTAATGGTGGAAACTCATTTACATTAAGCCGTTTATCAACTCCCACAAAGCTTTCTTTAATTAATAATATCAGTAAAAAGTAGGTGTTGTATACGTCTTCATCATCCATGTCATGGTTATTGAGGTATGCTTACGTTATTTTTCACGAAAAAAACCTTCTGCGAGGAAGGTAATTTCTACTTGTCACTAGTATGTGGAAATGAAAATATTTATTTACAAACCTGTGAAACTACTGGTGTATAAATAGGTAGATATATAATTATTAAACTTAAATGTTTAATACGTAATTGCAAATAATGTCGTACACAACACCCTAGGTTCAAGATGATTTAAGTGTTTCGAAAATACAATGGAAATAAGATTCAATTACATGCAAAATTTTATACAGTTATGACCCATATAGGTTGATACGCTTAACTATCTTACCTAGTGTTTTTGTTCTTTTAGAAAGGTTATTATAATTCTATTATCATCCTCATAATTCGTCAGTCCAGAAATCGGTTCCTACTTCCTGTTGTAGGTCAATATTCGCATTCTTTAAAAACTGGAGCATCCCACGTCCCTAACTATTTTCGAATAATAATCTAATCTAAGTCTTCCTCTACACTTCCCCGGAGACTAGTTTGACACGCACTTTAACTTTTTTCTATCCTGAGTCGATCTTCGGGTTTCCCGAAAACCTTAACCTCCTCAACAATTTGCTAACAGTAATCTTGTGCAGGGTTAACTTTCGTCTCTTTATTCCTTTTTCTGCTGCTATTATGGCCCTAGCCGTTCATATATTCGAAAGTGTTTTTCATTTATAACCTTTATATCCATTACATTTTCATAATTTTCTTTCGTTCTACATTTTAAACGCTTTTAACTTTTTCTATTGATTATGATACTATTTTCGTTTTGGCGCCTGTACAGTTCACGACTAAAGTGGAGATTTATTTTTGTTTAGTCCTGTGACTTTCTTTGTATTATATCTACTGTCTTTACCATCCTGGAATTACCTAACCTCCATCGGCAATTTTTCTAGTTTTACAATATTGTGACGTGTACGCAATGGCAGCATGTTGTTAGGCAACCTATCTTATAGAAAAGCCTGTAAGATGAGTGGCTGACAGTTAACTATTCAACAGAAGAGAAGATAATGATCTAGAAGAACATTTGAGAATCGACCCAACTCAACACTTATATAGGAGTTGTGAAAAATGAAATAACAATTATAATAGCGTCATTTGGTAAAATAAAAGTTGTAGAAGTAAGTGATTAAATTACATGGCACTGTTTTTAAAATGATGATATACTACTAGTTTTGGTCTTGTGATTTGCTCTTGGAATATGAGTCGTTCTCATTTTTTTTTGTTCCTTTGTTAATCCTAAAACTTATTTCCACGTATTCCCCCTTTGAGTAGTCCAGGGAATCGGATGGAGTTGAATCTGGGGGGCAAGTGGTACTACTTTATTAATGATTTCTTTCGTAAGATTAACTTGAGGGCAAGTGTTATGGCATAAGGAGCCTACTATAATTAATTACGGTAGGGACGAGTTTTGTTATGTTTTACCCCCATGTAAGGATACATAAGATTGTTTGGACCTCCTCTTCTTTCTTACGTAGGTAAGACTTTACATCGTTTTTTGTAGTTTTATATAGCTCTTAAAGCTTTCTTTTTGAATTTCTTTCACTATATGTATATTGTAAAATGCACTTTCAGATGGATCTTGACTCGTACTAAAATACGTAAGAATGGCTTTTACACCCCCCTTCACGAGGTAGGGCTATGTAGAAATTTCTAAAGCCCCCTTTCCCCCTCGAGACCTTTACGTAATTAATGAAAGGTCACTAAAACAGTCCCTCTTCCTCGTTAAAATCCATAATATTTTCTTTCAATTCTAGTTGTATTTTCTTCAGAAACTTGTCCGAATATTAAAGGTATTTCAGAATATGAAGAGTTGTAAAAGACGTGCGAAGCACGAGGGGGACCTACGTTCGAGCATTTACTCCATAGATAGAGTTATCAATTTAGTATCTGTACATCCCAAGGTAAGATTATGAAAGTATTTCTTCTTTATCTTGTCTTGAGCTTTATCCTGGCAGACGAGGTGGGGTGTGATTCCACCTACTATTTTAGTGCTTTACATTGTTTCGAAATAAAGTTTTAGTACATCTAAGAATCTTAAATAGAAAATGGTTACCTTGCAATGCACAAAATCGATTCAACAGTTTGTCTAATCTTAACCCCAAAATAAAATCTACCTTGTCAAATTAAGTTTTCTCATAAATATGTTCCATCAAATAAACTTTAGGTACTTGACTCGAGATAAAGCGGAAATATGCTATCCGGACGGTTGTTATCACTAAAAACAGCATGTCAAAAATTCGGAATATTCCGTTAAAACCCACTTCATACACAAACTGGTGCACTTTCAAACTAGTGCAAGGGCACGTTTGGTTATAATAAAGTTTAATAATTTACTGCCAGTTTGAATTAAGTGAGGAATTTTTATAGTACTTACTATTGAAAAATGCACTTAAAATAATAAAATAAAAGGAGTGGTTATATAAATGTAAGACAGATAAAATTATAAAGATAAAAGAATCTACATTTTCAAAATGTTTATTCACTATTTCTTGATTAAAATAAACGAGTTTGGCTAGAAGGGACAAATGGTTTTAGATTTATGGGATTTTAAAATATACCTACCTAACCGTTATATTTTTTAAGGTATGTACCTAATGGAAACGTCGTCATACTATCACATTCTATAGTAGTACCTAATATCGCAAAAGTATTACTTAAAATCATAAAGTGTCTCATCTGGAGCACGTCCTTAGGGGCACTTGTTATATTCAAATCAAAAACAATAAAGAAAACTCGTTAGATGGTACATTTGTTAATCTAGATAAAAATTTTTTTGGTGTATAATTAAAAGCAATGATATTAATAATATTTAAACAGATTTTATTATTATCCTGTAACCTATTGTAATATATTAACAAATTAAATACGCATATACTTCCGATAAACAATGATTATAGATTATTGAACTCATAAACTTATTTTGTAGTTAATTTACCGTACGATAATTTCTAATTTATTTTATCGATTTTATTTCAATAAGTCTTAAGTTATTGCAAAATAAATGTCATCGGATACAATTGTCAAGTACAAGAAATTATAGTGATCACTAGCCAGGTACTGCCACTATTATACTTAGGTAGGTACCCATTACAAGATTCCTGATAACACCTAATTGTATGTGTTGTAAAATAAAAAACTTACAATATAGCCTAAAAGGTTCTATAACATAGTAAAAAGGAATTGATTACATGCTGTCTGCCGGAGTATTGATTTGCGGCAGATTTTCTATTGTGCATGGCATGTTTAATAACATGCAACAATGTCGTAGGTATCTATTATTAGTAGGAAAACTAACGATATGCAGTTCATGATTAGAGGCAATTTCAACACGATATAATTTCATGTAATGACTACTTTGTGGAATTTTACTTGTACTGTAGCTACCTTTTTTAGTTTGATATAATACTGTCGTAAGTCGTAATATATTTTTATTCACAATTATTTTACTACAGTAGCGTGAAACACCTTCAGGAATCGCTTTTTTCTGTTTTATAAAAATTAGATGTATAGGTACCATTAGTATTGCAGTTAAAAGAGGTTTCAATTACAAGTGAACGATTAGAATAAATCTTCTGTAAGTATTAATGATCCAGCAGATGAAGCATTATTTAAAAACTACTATTTACAATGTAATCAAGTTGATGAACAAAGTCTTCATTATAATGGTTCCAACTATTAAATCTAACCCCTTTATTTATTAAGCATTTTGGTCCTTGAATTCGAATTACATGGTAAAATCCACAAATTTCAAATTATCAAATAGGTATATTGGAATGTGAATTATGGAAGAAGGGGTTGCAATTAAATAGTGAAATTATCATTATCAAATGTGTATTTGGGATATACTTTGGTTGAAAACAATAACGATAGTGTACATGTGAAAAGACGGTTGTAAAAGCTAATACTTTATTGGAACGGATAAGGGGGATAGGAGAAAAAATATGTAAAAAATAGTGGAATAGGAGGATTATCTATGTTATTTAATGCGGCGACCAGAAGTATTATTCTACACGGACGTTCGGAGCTGATGGAATTTTTAAAATGGCGTGGATGCGCATTTACAAAAGTAGGCAGTTTCAATTATGGCAATTAAGTACTGCCCCCTTTCTTCAAAATTATATTCAGAAGCGTAGATTGAATATTTAAAAGCAAAATTGCATGAAGGATAATTGGTCATGATATTCACACCTACTTCATTTAGAGCGGGACACCTCTAGTTATGTAATTCGCAGAGAGAAATATAAGGACAAACTAGGGAAGTGACAATAAGGAGATATTAAAGAAAATTTTTGGAGGAAAATAATATTAAACATTGGGAGGAAAAACAGTTATGATATGGAAAGAGAGGGTGCACTAAGGGAGTTAAAGTTAGGTACCACTTTATTAATGATTTCTTTCATTAGATTAACACTTGAGGGCAAGTGATATGGCATAAGGAGCCAACTATAATTAATTACGGTAAGGACGGGTTTCGTTATTTTTTTTTTTCTAGAAAGTTTTATATAGCTTTTAAAGCTCTAATTCTGAATTTATTTCACTATATGTACAGGTATTATAAAATGCACTTCCAGATGAATTTTGACTTGTACTAAAATACGTAAGAATGGCTTTTACACCCTCCTCCACGAGGTAGGGCTATGTAAAAGTTTCTTAAACCCCCTTTCCCCCTTTAGACCTTTACGTAATTAATGAAGGGCCCCTAAAACAGTCGCCTCTCCTCGTTCAAATCCGCGAAAATTTCTTTCAATTCTGGTTATATTTTCTTCAGAAGCTTGCCCGAATATTAAAGGTATTTCAGAATCTGATATGCTGTAAAAAACGTGAGAAGCACGACGGGGACCTACGTTCGAGCATTTATTTAATTATGGACAGTCATCAATTCAGTATCTGCACACCCCAAGGCGACATTATGAAAGTATTTCTCCTTTGTCTTGTCTTGAGCAACCGGGTTATTCCTACTTCATTTAGAGAGGAACACTTCTGGTTATATAATTCGTAGAGAAATATAAGGAGAGACTAGGGAAGTGACAATAAGGAGATATTAAAGAGAAATTTTGGAGGAAAGTAATATTAAACATTGGGAGGAAAACAGTTATGATATGGAAAGAGAGGGTGCACTAAGGGAGTTAAAGTAAGGGCAAGAGCAATTGAATAATTAGGAAAGTAAGGGCTTTACGCTACGAGATTTAGTGAAAATAAGATGCAATGAAATAGTTAAGGGGGGAGCTATGAAGAAATTTTAGATTAAAGACATTTTGTGATGTGATTGGCAAGAGGGTATATTGCCAAGATATTTAATGAAGAATATATATTAGCACTTTGGCTAGATGTAGGGTTGAGAATGAATGTAGACGGTGCACGTTTTGGTTGAAAAGGGGAAGAAAAGAGATATAGATTATGTGGAACGAAATATAAGTATTTGGGTTATGTATTAGGTGGATGCTAGGAAAGGAGATCTTTGGACGAATGTGGAGAATTGGTAAATGAATAGGAGTGGACTGGATCTACTACGGTTTAATAGAATAACCCTTTTTAGTTGAAATTAACTTAAAAAAAACTCATGGAATAGTATACTTATTAAGGAATACAAAATTTTAAGAAAAGCTTGATAACCAACTAGTATGCCTACAATGAGTAGTTTCTGAGATAATTTGATTTAAAAAAAATCGCAATCGCCACCTACACTGTAAAATATCATAACTTCAATAAAAAATGTTTTAGAATGCTGAAATGTTTACCAGTTATGATCGAGACATACGGCTACTAACATCGTACCAAAACTAAACTTCGTAATTTATACAGGGCGGTAAAAAACTTTAATTACCAGGAAAAAGGAAGAATTATTTTATTTTAAATAGAATTATGTGGCGATCACATATCTATTTTATTAATGTTTTGTGTTTTTATTTGTGTACATAAATGTATAAATATTCTTTTCTTTCAATTCTATTTCTATACGGTCTCTTAACCTGTTCTTCTCGTAATGATAATTGAATTGCCAAAGTACTTTCCTAATAGACCTTTAACAATTCATTTCTTTGTACTAACTGCATGACGTCTGCAATTTTTTCTACTGTGTAATTGCTATTTTATGATGGGTTTCTTCGGTGCATTTGGGATCAATCTCTATTTCTCTCTAAACTTTTAACTTTTGGGTGTTTCATTCCCACCATATTGGTGGGCATGCTGTCCCCCCCGACCTTCACTCTTGTGCAAAGTCGGAGGGCTAGGGCGGAAGGCCCTCTTCAGCCTCCTTCAGGAATCGTGGGAATGGGTGGGTGGTGGTGTGGGGGAGAAAGATGAGACGGACGAAATGAAGACAGAAGAGAAGTGAAAGACTATCTGTGAATATTACTACCCCAGCATTTGCCTAAATGATCCAAGGAAACCACAGAAAAACTTGGACCAGAGTAGTCGGCCCCGGAATCGACCCGGTGACCTCCCGAATGCTAAGCAATGATCTAGACCACTAAACCATGCCACTGGGTCTCTATTTCTCTCCAAATTTTAGTACTTTTCTAGTGGGTCCCTACTTTCATTTACATAATTTAAACCCCTCCTTATCTACCTTCCTGTTTTCCTAATTTTCAAACCATAGTTAGTTCTGATCCATCTTTCATATCTTTTACTTCAATTTCCAACTCTACGTTCAAGTTTAAGTTCTAATTTTCATTTATTTTTGTTGTTAATATAATTAAATAGTTTACCGTTTACGCGTTAGTGTATTTCCTTCGTCCTGTCACCAGAACACATCGAGTCCAAAATTATGACGATCAAATTTTATTTTTATGATATTTATTTATTATAGATGTGGTACTAGGTAGGGGAGACTATAATGGTAACTTCGAAAGTCCAAACCATCATACTCGAAGTCGATTCATTATACAAAGAACATGTTTTTAGTGCAACATTGTTTTATTAAAACATGTTTCTTTTTTTAATAAAATAAGGAGGGAGAATTTACATATCGTAACCAAACCCCGATATCGCAAAGTAAAAGAAACGTCAGTTTCGGCGTTTGGCGTTCGGGTGTCGCATTTGAGCTACTATTAATGTCTTCTATTATATGTGTACTTTATTTTCCCATGAAAAACTTGTATGTGTATACAGGGTTATTCACGCTATACGGAACGGAATATTATGGCCAAAATATGAAAATTTCAAAAATTTTAACTTTTGGGTGATATAGGGGTCTATTATGGTTACCTTTTAAAATTATTTTCATATTATACAGGGTGTTCCAAATGCTCTAAAAGTATCAAAGTTATGTTTTTTTAAATGGAACCCCCTATATATTATTGGATTTTTGGATTCTTCGATCAAAATAAGTGTTTGTTTTGATAAGGCTTATAATACCTAAACCTTAAGGCTTTTTAAATAATTTGAATTTTATCAAAATCTGACCTAATTTTCATGTTTCAAATACTAAAGAAGTATTTATTTTATGTAAGCGAAATTTACAATGAAGTGTAACAATAGACAATATTTAATACCCCAATTATAATAAACTATTCATCTTATTCAGGGTGTCCAAAAATTAATACTACTTAAGTAAGAACTTTAAGGGGTTGTAACTTGATTAATTTAAATGGAACGTCATAGTTTTTAAAATACCAGAAGATGCATTTTTTAATTACCTATCGATTGGTATTAGGGTGTTCATAAGCTTAGTCTGCGTTTTTTCAGGAAACGCTAAATAATTTTATGCGCCATTTGGAGTTTTTTAAAATAAAAGTTCCAATGTATCTAGTTGCCTTTGGAAGAAGTCCGTTTTAATATTAGAACTACCATGTGGCTTCAACTGGACGGAGTGTAGCCTCATTATCACCGTGAGCTCCGGCAATTTTTAAATGCCAACTTTCAAACAGTGGCGGCTCGTGGTCGAATACGAAGGGGGTTCACAAAGTTAATAACATGTAGGTTATATCAGAACATGCAGCGTATTTCACGATGTTGTAAATGCGCCGCAGGCGAAGATTTTTAATATTTTTAGGAGAAACAAATACTTATGGCATTTAATAACACAATAAATAAAAATCTTACGTTTACATATACAGGAAATCCATTCGTCTATGTTTCGCCGACAAATGTGACAAATCCGTAACCCCTGTCTTTGTCCACTCAACACTTTCATAAGGATTACCGGCAAAAATCAGGCACGGAAAGCAAAATAATGCGTTTAATTTATTACAACCACGAAGTTTTTTTATACTGTTCTACTTTAAACACACGTTTGAACTTTTTATCTTTTAAGGTACACTCTTGTATCAGCTGTAGTTTTGGGCGAGGTGGACCCCTTTTCTTTATTTCGAAACGATTTTAAAAATTATTTGAAGTTTCTTTAATATATTTTACCGAACACGACTCCATCATTTACGTAATATTTTAATTAACACGTATCGTGCAATAGTAGATTGTGCGTCATTTACAATTAGTGGACTTTGAACTCTGAAATCTGAACATGCTTCTGAACATAATTTTTTTATTATCGGTTCCTACCAACACTAGCTTCCAGAGCCTTTAAAAATGACTCGTACTGGACATTTTCACCAGGTGGCAGGCTAACCGAAGTTGCAAAACCCTGGCAGACTGTCGGGTACCCGTTCCGACATTATTCCGGCTTCTCGTGCAGTGCACCGAAACGGCTGTAAGCTGTCTATATTTTATTGCGATTTCACGCGTCCGACGCTTCTCTCTCTAACACATGGACATCATACGGAGTATCGCTCTCGTGATATGTTCAGAATCAAACTTGAACCAAAAAAGTTAGAAAAAGTCGTCAGCGGACACAACAAAAATTTAAATATTTTCTATGGGTTACGGGTTGGTGTTTTGTAACTATGAACTATGAAATGGTAAAAGAGATGTATATTATACGATAATCATCAATAATATAATAAATATTAAAAGGATAAAATTATATGGTGTAACAAGTTCAATTTTTAAGAGGGTTCAATGAACAAATGCACCTACAGTAAAACCACCACTGCTGCAAAATAGCTGGATTGGAAGAAGCGGATTTAAAAATTGGCCCCCCAGATCCACGGACTTAACACCAAAGGATTTCTTTTTGTGGGGATACATAGAAGGAATTACCTATAATACGCCTCCGACAACTCCAAAAACTATGAAAATGCGCATAAGAGACGCTTTTGAAAGTGTAACCCCGCAAATGTTTTCCAAAGTTAGCAGTGGTTTCGAAAAAAGAATTTACAAGTGCCTAGAAAACGATGGTCGACATTTCTCACACATGTTATAAATATTTTATTGGTATTATGTTATACTTAATTAGTTATTATATGATTTAGAACATTTAATTGAAAAACTCCAAATGGCGCATAAAACAATTATTTAGCGTTTCCTGAAAAAACGCGAAGACTTAGCTTATGAACACCCTAATACCAATCGATAGGTAATTAAAAAATGCATCTTCTGGTATTTTAAAAACTATGACGTTCCATTTAAATTAATCAAGTTACAATCCCTTAAAGTTCTTACTTAAGTAGTATTAATTTTTGGACACCCTGAATAAGATGAATAGTTTATTATAATTGGGGTATTAAATATTGTCTATTGTTACACTTCATTGTAAATTTCGCTTACATAAAATAAATACTTCTTTAGTATTTGAAACATGAAAATTAGGTCAGATTTTGATAAAATTCAAATTATTTAAAAAACTTTAAGGGTTAGGTGTTATAAACCTTATCAAAACACTTATTTTGATCGAACAATTCAAAATTGCAATAATATACAGGGGGTTCTATTTAAAAAAAACATAACTTTGAAACTTTTAGGGCATTTGGAAAACCCTGTATAATTTGAAAATAATTTTAAAAGTTAACCATAATAGACCCCTATATAACCCAAAAGTTAAAGTTTTTGAAATTTTCATATTTTGGCCATAATATTCCGTTCCGTATAGCGTGAATAACCCTGTATATTTATATATATTTATGTCCTTGAGGGGTTATGAACGTTAAGACCAGATTCTAGTAGATAGGTACATATAAAAAATGGAACAAGTTAGCCGGTTATATTTGTGAAAGCATTATTTTCGAAAAAGTTAAAAATGTGCAACTCCTTACTATGTAAATATTATTTTAGCTTTTTTCTAGCCCTAGCTGAGTTTGAGAAAAATTACACAGTCTTAAGATACCAAGACTGTTTGGACATAACATAATGTAATAGCAATCTTCTATTAAATTACTTCAAGTTAAAATCAGTAGTACATTTAACAACGAAAACGGTTCTTGGGTGAAATGTCCTTTACCATAAATTATTATTATATCAATTTCTAAATCTAGACGGGTTTTAAACTATAATTTTCGTTGAAGCAACCAACTATTCACATGTTTTGTTCGTTAGTGAAATATATGTTCGCATTTTTATGTTCTTAGGACTGTTTTTATTGTTCGTTAAAGTAATGCCAGATCCGACTGATGCCCACTGCATCACATCAACTTTCATCGCTAACAATGATTACAATTCACTCAAAAGGACCAGTGTTTGTCTGTCGCGTTATAGCATCAGAAGTAGACCGTAGGATGTGAGAATAACAAGAATGGCGGTCATTTTCCATTCTTGTAGTTTGGTCATAATTCCAACGTCGCAATCGACCAATTATACCAAGTCCTTCTGCAATGTCTCTCCGGTCTTACCTATGCAAGTCTGCCCACTACCATAAATTAGTCTCATTACAGCGAGTATTTATTGCGTTTCAGCAGTAAAATATGCCTGCGCATAAGAATAAATACAGCTCTCCTCTTCGATTAAAACGCATTTCCCTTATTTGTCTCTCCAACGGAGAGAGAACTACATCGAAGGGCGCACCTTTAAATCACGTCATGAGAAACGGACCGCAAGTTTGTTATTAAGTTTTCTTCGCATGTCGCTCTTCGACGCCTTCACATTAAATTTTCTTCTTCCATTCATTTGGGAGGTTACTACGAGATTTGCGAGTTACAAGATAATACGAGTGTATTTAAATACTACTCATCATTTATTTTTAAATTTTATAGTCCAGGAGCTGGAAGAGGCTGAGTATGGAAAATACGTATATAAAGAACAGATTCCACCAAAAGAAATTAATTAAATAAGACTTCAATAATAATAAAATTAATGTTACCAGATGGTTTCTTTTTGCTCCATTTTTTTTTTTAGTTTCTTGACATGCAAATCTCCATAAGAATTAGTAGCCTTCCTAATACCCATTATTCTAAAAGTACAAATGTTTTAAATTATTACGTCATTAAAAGTTGGTGTTTAGCCTTAACACCTCTTTAGGGTGTATATTTCATTACAATAACAGACAAAATTTTACTTTAAAGATTAATTTTAGGCACAGTAAAGTATAAAGATATATCGATAAGTTTTCGTGCTTGAAGAAAAGTTTGTAAATCTTTCCGTAATATTTAAATAGCGTAAAGACGACTAAGACATCTAACGTATGTACATTTGTGCATGCGGCCGCATAGTCTATAATATTTATAATTTATGTACAAAAGTATTAGTAAAATTCGAGAAGCAATTTCCTTATTAAAAAATGACTTGTCATACTAATAAAGATATTGTTAAACTTGTGGTTAGCGAGGTCTATAGTTGTAAATGAACAATTTGAAGAGTACTAGCAGACTACCCCTATAAAAAATTTTTTGAAAACATTTTAATAAAAGCTTGTATTTTTGTTACTGTATCATACAACCAACACGAAAAATGTTTGACTCCCACAAGCTTCAATTTAGATCCTGTAATGAATTTTTCTGATTTTTTTTTATTTATTATCTGAATTATTAAGCGAAAGTGTAGGTGTTCACGCACGTAAAATTAGTTACAATCGACTCAAACGTCACTAGAATTTTCAGTGCGTAATTGGCACATTCTTTTTGTTTATTTATCTCTGTTTTCCTATTTTGCAACTAAGTACCATTTTTTAATTAACTCTTTTTGAAAATCAAACAAAAAAAGAAAATACAAAAGTGCAAGTTTTGAATTTAAAATGGAGATTGATTCTATTTTCAATTCACATTAAGTCGATTGTAACAAATTTTGCCAATGCGAGATTGTTAAAGAAAAACATACGTTGCTAAAACACTTGGATACTTCTTCGTTAAATTAACCATTTAACAAATAAAAAAGTATTAATAATTAGCGAAACATGAAATTTTCAGAAGATGATTGTATACCTAATAAGTGTAGGCCCTTAGGAGACTAGGAGAAAGAGAGGGCTGGTACTTCGTATGCTGTTGTGTCGTGTTTTGATGACAAAATTACGACGAATGCCATATTGCTAAAGAAAATTGAGAATCGTGCGAAAATTGCTGTTTAATTTATCTGTGTTTTTAAGAAACAAAATTTCTTCTGTTGTGTTTACGGTTGTAAAAGTCGCAGTGTAAAAAGAAGAGGCAGGCGACACGTTTAACAGGGAAAAAAAATTATAATTATTTACCATATATCATGTTAAAAAAAGAAAGTCACGTTTAATTTGTTTATGGCTCATATATAATTGAAAATATCCAAGCTATTTACTAAAGAGGATCACAATTCTGAATATATTTATTTTTTTGTCGGAATGAGTTTCTGTTATGGTAGTATCCTCAAGAAAAACTACCTAGAAAGACGTGAGATTTCAAAGAATATATTATTTAAAATATTTTCATATTTTATAAGATCATCTGACAACATTCGTTTTCTTATTATTTAAGCTTACCAAAACTCATTTCCTTTAACGGAGTCTGTATCCTATAATTTTCTGACTTAACCTTTTCCTCCCAGCCCCTGATCTATAAATGCATTAAAAACTACTAGTTAGTGTACTACTTTATAGATTAGGAGATAAAAATAGAAGACTCAGATTTCAATATCATTTAACAATGCTGAACGAGAATAAACCAGATTGGCGACAATACTTACGTACCTAAGCAAATTTTTTGCCACTATGGTTTATCTATACGATCTTGTGATAATCTATTAATCTTTATCATGTCGTAAGTGGACTTGTATTTTCATACAAGATTAATGGATTGCAAGAAGATCGTAATCGATACAGTTTGATAAAAATAACACTTTGAATATATAAAGGTTCATAATCTGTACTCATTACCATACTATTTCCTGCAAATATCTTCATTATGTTATTTATTGTACCTATGTCAGAATAAACACTTTATCTCGTCTTATTTCCTACAAAAGCTTATCATTTCAACAGCGTTAAGTAAAAGGAAGTTTACAAGAAGCGTTAAATACGTATATACTTACTTAGATGACAATGGTTTGAAAATGTATCGTATTATCCCGTCGCATCTTACTAAACACGAGACAAAAATGAAGACAAATATGATTTTTATGTAAAAACGGCCGTCGACGTGTTAAGATGTGTCTCTAATAACTCCGGTTACGCAATAATTCCAACGTTACCTTCTTCAGCCGGTCACTTTTGACCGTCAACGTTCGAAAATAATAGCGGGTTACCTACGCGTAAAATTCTTCACTAAAAGCATACGTACATACAACGTATTAACTCTATTAATACTTGTCTTAAGCCCAATTTGTCAACGGAACCTCTTTATCGTAAAATATTTGATTTTTAAGAGTCTGTGGCGGCGATCGCGAATGAGAGGCGTTAAATAGAGAAATAACAACCGTCAAGTTAGGAAGTCCTTTCGCACCATGTACTACGCCTTCTGAAAGCTAATGCAACAATGAAGAAGAAATTACTTACTTATGAAGATATTATTATTTTATGATGAAAGGATTGGATAATGCAACTCAGAAACGTTTTACGCTTATCCTAATAATAAACCAAAATTTGACAGAATACCTAAGAATATTGTATTGTGTAATTCTTTTAGTGACGACATAGGTAATAAAACTTTCAAGAGATTTGTGAGTATAATTAGTCGAATAACAATGGTACTGAAAATAATTATCACTTTATGTTCTCATTTTAATAATTCTACATTTTACCTTTCAATCTATACAAATAAATAAAATTTGAGTGTCTGTTTGTAATATTGAAATAACCGCTTTTTTACTAAATGCATATGGATGTATACACGGTACATAACCAAAATAACATTTTTTACAATTTTTGTCTGCCTGTTTATCTGTTTGTTCTGGTTTATCTCTGAAACGGCCGGACCGATTTTGATGGGACTTTCACTGGAAGATAGCTGATGTAATAAGGAGTAACTTAGGCTACTTTTTATTTTAGAAAAAGTAAATAGGGTCCTACGAAAACAAATTAAAACCAATGAAATTTTGAATAATTAATAACTAAATTTTGTCTTCATTACATACAAGGTACGTTTAATGGTACACAGATTTGTATGTACGATGTTTTTTAACCCGGGCAACGCCGGGTTTCGCAGCTAGTACAGTGGTACCTCGAAATACGAGTGCCCTAACATACGAGTTATTTGAGATACGAGTGGCCGGGCGAGCCAAATTTTATTTTGAAATACGAGCAACATTTGAGATACGAGGATACGCTGTGGAAGCATCTTTGCTTAGTTTTTCTAGGGCTTTGCGCTTTTTGTGCATTTGCATACTTTATCACATTTCTTTCTATAACCATGGGTCCGAAGAAAGTGAGTGGACAGTTCAGTGCTCAGAAGAAGATGATGTCTATTGAATTAAAGCGTGAAATCATAGAAAAAAAATGAAGAAGGTGTCTTTTATTATGTTTTTATACAATATTTGATTGATTAGTGGCATTTCAATTAATTTCAATGGGGAAAATTGCTTTGATATACAAGCAAATTGACATACGAGCAAGGTTACGGAACGAATTAAACTCGTATCTCGAGGTATCAGTGTACTTAATAAATTCTGAACGAATATATGTATTTGAAAATCATTATGAGTTTATATGACGTTATAGTTTGCGACTGTCATTTGTGTTAGAAACTTCTTATGCTTTTTAGTACATATATCATAAAAAACATTTTTCAGCCTAAACCTATTTCTTACCTGCTAATGAAATAGGGCGTCAGTGGGCAGGTAGGCAGAGAAGACGATATAAACCTTTAGAGAATAATAAAAAACAACTACCGTAACCCAACCCTCTTAACTGCTTCATGTTAAGCACTTACTAGATAATTGTTTTCTGGTAAAATGCAACCAACCTTTTAATAAAAAGACCCTAGATATTTTATAATTCAGTAATTTATATCAGTCATTTTTACTGCCTTGTTAACAATGGTTGCACATTTAAAGACATCACAAGTTATGCAAAGATTGATTGAATAATTTCGACCTTTGCATGATGAAAATTCATTATAACAATAACTACAAATTGACGAGATTTTTATTTAATATCGTAAAATATGTTTTGCCAAACTTTGGCTTCTTCAGACAAGAGAGTATTTACTACTAAATATACAATATAGGGCTGGATGTTTAAATATTTACAACATGATTTATGAATGATATTCAGAATAGATTTAAGAGTGGAGAATTATTCCTTTCTATTTGATCATTAAGTAGCGTACTTAGTTTTTTTATATTTGTTAATTTCTAACTTTTCTAATAGTGTTAATCTATATCCTTTCGTTTCTAAGTGTAAGATATCCATATCGCTATTAAATTGGTGGCCTTCTTCTGTAATGTTGTTTGCTTAGGTGGAATCTGACTTGTTTTTTATATAACTACTTTTATGCTCCAGTAGACGTGTTTTAAAGTTCCTGCCTGTTTGTCCGATATATACATTTTGGCATGACCCACAGGTTAACTTATAAACTTCAGAACCCATTTCTTTAATAATTTTGTCTTTGTTATTTTTAATTAACTTACCTATAGAAAAATTAGTTTTATAGGTTAAGACCATAGCGTTGTAAATACGCATATATTTTATTACTTATGGGACCTAAATAAGGTAAACATTTATATTTGTTATCTATATTATCAACACTTGGATAAATTGAGTTTAAGACTATTTTGCAAAGTTATGCAAAGGTCTAACGATTTATATATTTATATTTTTATTACTTAAACCGAAATATACAGTTATGCTTCTGGTATACACACCCGCAGTTTATTGGAAAATAACGGATCGAATAACCTTTCAATGTACAAAAAAGTGTGTGCAGCAAAAAATCAACTGTCTTCAGGGTATAATTAAGAAAGTTGGCAATATAGGTGTAAATAGCTTCACAATTATCGCTGAAGCAATCTACAACCAGAGGCGAAACGTGGGATATATTATGAATTGCATTTATTTTTGGGCCCGAAAAAGTTTTGAATGGACCTCAAAATTTGGAATAGTTTATTAGTTATTTGAAAACAGCCCTGTGAAAGTTCTTAAACTATTTTAAACTACGAGAACACAATCTGGTGGCAATTTTATTTCTTAAACCATCATATAACAAAAATTAGACAGCAGTTTATATAAACAGTAGCAGGCAGTTATATAATTTGAGTAGCGGAATTTATTTCTTAAATACCTTACTTAGTAACTATTTGAGGACAAAATTAGCTTAATTTCCTTAATTTTACGTTAAGGATATATTATAGATAAATCAGCAAATTGTTAAGGAGAGTCCTTTAGCTTTTGCTATGATTTTAATTATTATTGGTTGTTAAGTTTAGATGACTAATATAGATGCATATCTATTATTAAAACTGTTTTCATACAGCTTTGTTATTAACATTTGAAAAGCAGAGCCTATTAGTTTAGCTGTCAACCTTTTTCATTTAATTCTTGTTTTTCACTTTTAAATTACAGTTTGCATGTTCACATTTGTTCTGCCATTTCCGTTGGATTTGTACGGATTTATCTTCTAGGACAAACAGGTTGGAAAGATAGATTCGCAACAAGTCCAGTTGTACCTTTATCCTTGTACAGTAATTACTTAAAACACCCTCCCGTCGTCGATTATTCACTGTCGTCGTAAGAACTTTTGTACCGCACTTGCACGTGGTTGACAGTAAAAATATGTGTTTTAACCGGTGCAATTAATAAGGTCATGCGCTTTGTGCGAGAAGAATGAGCAGATATGTGCCTGTTGTGGTTTCCTGGTGCCCTTATTTATTGTTCCCTTTACTTGAAAGTCTACGTGTTTCCGAATATTTATTAGCACCAGGTGAGCATAATTTGAACATAAACATATAAACGTAATATAAGAGTGAATCAGACGTTCTTTTTAAATAAGTATCTTATAATAAATTACGCTAAATTCCAACCAATTAAGATGACAAATTTGGAAGGCAAAAATGCTAAATTTGCGTACACTAAAAACAGAAATAAAAAAACTAACGAATTTTCGAGTTCGATATATAAAAATATCCATTAAACTAAACAAACAGATAAAAATTTCTCTTTTACTCCTTCATTTCACATAATTATTTAAAGAAGTTTCGTGAGTTTGGAGTTTGCAAAAAAAACATCCCGTGGGAAAAAGTTATAGGACAAAAGTTCCCTTTAGAATAAAATTCTTTGAATATAACTATACTTAAATGAAGACCTTAGAACTTCTAGTTTCAAGATAGTTTCCAAAGAAAAGCTACCCGACGCAAATAAGTTCATAAGTATGTCAAAGTCGGTGTATGTGTTGTTGATTACAATTAGATCACGCTTTATTACAAAAAAAGAGAATTTTAAATTTAATCAACACTTAAATTAGACGGTAAAATAGTGCACCGTTTCAACACTGTACCTTCATTATGTTTCTAATGTTCAAAGGATCTAGAGAATCAATATTGGCAAAGAAGAGGTTTTCTTTCAATGTGGCTTTTCTTACTGAAGCGCTTTTCCCGTATTTTTATCAAAGGAGAATCTTTTTTAGTATATTTTCCTGGTATCTTTTCTACAAACGCATAAGTTTATATTGTCTATTTAATACCGACTTCCATTGCTTAATACATGCAGTTATTTATTTAACAATATGCAGTTTATTCACTTGTAAAAAAATCATTACTTACTTCTCTCCGTTCGCTTACTATTTATATGTATAAGTATCAACTGTCATATAACAACTACTTCCCCAGGAAAATTTCCAAAAAATCTCAAATTTCTTTTATCCTGCCACTTCTATAGGTACTGAATCATTTACCTCAATGGTACACTTTCGACAGCAGCAATGTTGAAAGGTGTCGCTGACTCGCTGTATTGAACGTCGCCTGATGCGTGCGTTTATTAACACGGTGGGAGTTTTCTCTCTAAATTGCTGTGTTACATGACGTAGTATTTATTCCGGGAAACATCGTTCATTGTTTCACTTTTCGGTCTTTTTGAATATTTTTTTTGTTTAGTGAACATTCAATGTAACTTTCACATATTATTTTTTTCTTCCCTGCACGGAGAAAACAATCATGAAAATATTGCTAGAATTCTAGTAAACATGATTAAAAAATCTGTTAATTATATGGACGACCAGTCAATCTACGTTCGGTGTTGAGACTGAATTCTAATAAAATTGACTTGATTAGAAAACATTTTGTACAATTCTTATGACTAATTTTACTAAACTACTCTCATTCTAGTTTTTTTTTTCGACACGATAAAATAATCGAGAGGTAGAGAAAAAAAGTCTAGACTTATTTAGCTTAATTATTCTAATACTAATTATTAGAAGGAATAAAAAATTGTTTAATACCACCAAGTACATTTTATAAGAATTCTAGTATTATTTATTAGAAAAATTTCGCTTGACTCATCAAGTAATAAAATCATGATTATTTTTCTCCATGTGTATGAGAGCAATTCCGAAGTAGTATTTGAATTCAGTGAGAAATATACACAGGAAAGAACTTTATTTTGTCTGTTTCGTTTATAATTTTCTAAACCAATGATATCAAAACGAGTACCTAAAGATAGTTTTGGCTTCTTAGGCCAAATTCAGACTCACAAGTAGACTATTTATTTAGAAAATGTAGGCATTCCTTGGCATATTTTTATACTATAGGTACTAATGGAAACTATATTACGTGTAAAACTTGCAGATTCATATTGAATTATAATCATACACTTAATTAAAACTCATACGTATAAGTACCTATTTCAATAATGGTGAAAATATTCTTGTGTTACAGATTCTGGTTTTAAAGCAAAAAAATCCTGTTCTTACAACAAATATCGTCACTACAAATTATTTATTGGTGTTAAGTAGGTATGCAGGCATTAAGCATGTTTTATTAAAATGGATTTGACACGTAATAAAGGTACAGTTAGTTATATAAGTTTTTATAGTGTAACACTGAAAGAAGTGATTAAAGAAGGTAATTATTACGCATAATTTGCTATCAGTGACCAACATTATATCATAAAATATGTATGGGGCAATCCTATAAAACAACTTATGGATATGCAATGTATGTGTATGCACGAGTATATGCTACAGTTAGCAATTTAACCAATGATAAAATGGTTGTAATGTTGGTATCTCTTGTTATAATTATCATACCAATGCGACAAATGATGAGCGCGCGACCTGATAGAGAACCAGATTTTAACATTTTGATATTATTCGTTAAATAAGTAGACTAGAATTTTGACTCAACCATTCTTCTTTGTAGTTTCAAATTAGTTCATAAAGGATTCTAATGAGCTAAACTACATTATGCCAAACAATACTCTACTCAGTTATAAAGTTTCGACAAAATTCAGCTTGAATACTGTTTGTCTCTTCGACTATTTTTACACAGAAACGTTCTAACGTAAAGGACAAATGGTTGTAGTATATGTTATAATACTTTTTAGCCAAGTAGAGGAGTAGGTATGTCCCTGTAAAAATGGTACTTTACCATTGTCTTATGGAAGGGGTTATTCTTAACACTTTATATGGTTAGTTAAAACTTTTTTCTATTGGTACATGAACATAGGGTTTCACCTAGATATTAGCATACATATACAGAAAGAGACAGGAAGGGCCCCTTCCCTCCTAAACTAACCATTTTCTCAAAATCCTCCAAGATTCAATTTATAACATTCTTTTTTATAAGATCTTTATTTTTAAATAAAAATTTCCAGTGTATGTACATATCAATTTAATTTCTTATCAACCTAAACTACTTTTTTTGAGAAAAATATACCTACTGTTATTCTGTTTTCATGTTCGCCTCTGCCCTTAACAAAAGCCTAGCTGTACTTTTGGACAAAAATCTTTATCACTGCATCCAATTCTAGCTGTGACTTGAAAATCAAGATCATGACGCTAATTTTTTTATCTTGGGCAATTTCTTACTTATGATTTCTTCTTTTAATTAAAAAATCTATTTATTTTTCGAAATTTGTTTCATAGCAGTGCGGAACCAGGGGAGCTGCCAGGTTCCAGACCCCCCCCCCCCTTGGTGATTCTGATTTTGTATTCTCGAATGGAAGGAATCTTACAAATTACTGGTAATCGAGTGAAAACCTCACAATATAAGAAAAATTTATAGTATTGTAACGAATTTTCTAGTCAAAGATATTTATTTAAACAATTATTTATTTAACACTATTTATATAACACTTAAACACTAACTTAGAACTACTATTTATATTAGAACAATTAACTTATTTATATAACAGTTTATTTATCACTTTTGTCTATTATTTATCGGTTTGTTTCGCGCACTGATGCTTTATCACAACTACTGTTCTCTGGCCCAAAGACGATCACTTTATATACACCTTTCGAACTTTCTGGATGATTCGAAAAGGAAATCCTGATTATTTCCGAATGATGAATAATAATTAGAATGTCGTCGTTGATTCCAGAATTGAGCTTGTTACTTGTCGCTGGAGCTTGTAAGTTTACGTTGATAAAGGGAAGTCGTACGCTGTGCCTGTGTCGTAAACATGTTAGCGATAAGAAGTACATGCATACAAATTGTTATCGCACACACGTACAGTGTCACTGGTCGCTACAGTATTTATAGGCACTTATTACAAAAATTGCAACAAAATATAAAATAAAATACAGCAAATTTTACTATGCAGTCAGATAAAATAGCCTATAACTGTATTTTGTATAAAACTAATAGATACTATAAAAAATTGTTTATTTTCCTACACTGCATGGTAAATTTATCAATACTCGTGTTTCTTCGTCAGTCTTCGAATATAGGTAAATACTTGTTTTGCGCACTATAAGATTAATTTGCAGTGTTTCATCAATGAGTTAAATAAACATAAATGCTATCAAATAACTTTTAGTTACATATTTATTTATATAAATTTATTCCTCATATGAGAAATCCCCAAGCAATTACAAAAATAATATTTATTATAAAAATTATTGTTAATTATAGTAAATCATTTAAATGATATTTTTTTTACCCAAAATTTACAGGTAAAAATTACTAATTCTCTCTGTATTGTTTTATTAATCAATTAAGGGTCTAAGGCTTATCAACATTATATTCATTTTATTTATCTGTAAATAATCTAATTACGAAAGAGAATATTGTTATTTGATTTATGGAAACGACAACGTGGATCCGTCACATGGTACTCATATTTTTTGAAAAATTTACAAATCGCATTTAACATTATTTCGGTATGCAACATGTTAATTTTATAAAATACAGAACCACCACCCGGAACTTCGATTTGGCTGCACGGCAGTAAAAATTAAATTGATATTCATATACATATAGTTGAAATTTTTATTCAGAAAAAAAATAAAGATCTTATAAAAAAGAATGTTATAAATTGAATCTTGAAGGATTTTGAGAAAATTGGTAGTTTAGGAGGGGTAGGGCTCTTCTTGCCTCTTTCTGTTTATGTCTGCTAGTCTTAGGGAACCCTTATATGCATATATCAAAGATTTAACGGATCAAGTGTTAATAATAACCTCTTGCATAAGACAATGGTAAAGTACATGTTGTGTATCACATTGTACCATTTGTGTAGGCAGTTGCCTACTCCCCCACTTGGTTAAAAAGTGTTATAGCATGCTACAACCATTTGTCCATTAGGTTAGATCGTTTTTGTCTAAAAATAGTCGAAGAGACAAACAGTATTCAAACTGAATTTTAGGAAAATATTCGTCGAGACTTTATAACTAAGTAGAGTATTGTTTGGCACAATGTGGTTTAGCCCATTAGAATCCTTTATAAAGTAATTTGAAACGACAAACAAGACTGGTTAAGTCAAAATTCTAGTCTACTTATTTAACGATTAATATGTTTTCTATCAGGTCGTGCGCTTATCAATTACAACCTTTTTATCATTGGTTAAATTGCTAAACGGTTAGCATACCTACCTATACTCGTACATACACAAAAGTTGCATATCCATAAGTTGTTTTATAGGATTGTCTTACATATTTTATGGCATTATAAATAAATAAGTCACTGATAGCAAATCATGCGTAATAATTGCCTTCTTTAATCACTTGCTTCAGTGTAATGTGGTCGGTGGACAACTTCTAAAGTTCCACAATCAACAATTTTTCTAAAGTTTGGAGGTTACTAAAGTAGCACCACGTAGAAAATAATGAGTTTTGGAGTTTTGAGTTAGTTAATTGGTACAGAGACAAGAAGAAGTCAATCAAACGATTCAGAACGGTTAGGGCAGTGTAGCGGGTGACCGCTAACACTTAACCGAATGCTGCATAAAGTCACTATCATTAACTACGTTTCAAAATGTAGACAAGTAGTAATTTTGTATTTCTGTAGATAGTAGTAATTTATAAGAGTTATTTTGTGATAAATGATTTGTTGTTTAAATAAAAACCGAAAAGTAAACCACACACTAGTTGCGACACGATGGAGCTGCCGAGAATCGTTCGGTAGTGTTTTTCACGACAAGCATTTTCTGATAATTTAATTAATTGAAATCCCTCATTTAATTGTAAGTTTCCCCCATGTAATTCACTCATCTATACGACACATAGGAAGAAAAACCCTTAAGCGATACGTACATTCACACTTATTAGTGGTAGCATGGTTATCGAAGATAAATATACAAAAGTATCATTTTGACGACCTTATGAAGTTTACGTATTATATTGAAATTTTCAACAAAAACTAAGTGGGAAAATTCTCACGGTATATTGTAGTGTCTATGCATTATTGCAATATTATTTAGACATCGCAGTGACCTATAAATAGTAATCAATCGAACGTCGAGCATTTCAATATTTCAATATGTCATTATGTCCAATAGCACCATCAGAGCTTTCTGCGGCAATAAAATAAAAGGCAGCAGTGGGTATCGAACATTCATACTGTCACCGCAACATAGCTGGAAATACCCACGCTTTTAATCATTTTTTAAATATTTGAATTACAATATTCATAATATGGGATTAACCAGTAAGTATTCTAAATAAATAATTATTTTGTCTACTTTAATTTTAGTTATTTTTAGCTTTTTCGAAAATCATCATTAGGTACTCTCAACTATAATGAATAGAAAATTTCATTTTTAATCATACATGGTCTACAATTAGTGGTAATGGAAAGGGTGTTGACCGATTAAACAACGTCTGGTGTAAGCGGCTTAACTTAAGGGAGTGATTTTTTTAACATGTATGGTCTTAAGCGTAATCACCTACTATGAGAGGGTTTGGAAAATATTAGAGTAAAAACGGGGTAATATAACACGCTTCGGAGGCTAAAAGTAACACATTCACGAAAATTAGCATCTATAAGGACTTTTTTGACGATTTAATTCGGAATATTTAGCTGTTTGCAGGAAAATCGGAAAGTTTTCGACATTTGTATAATTCATGAATTAAAAGAGCAATATTCGAGAAATTTATCTATGTACGTAGATGTAATGTATTATTTATTTAGTCTTAAATTATTACTATTGTCTTAGGAGAAATTGAAAACTACTATACAATATTTTCTATAAAATACAGGGTGATTTATTTTAATTTATAATGGCAAATATTTCATCTTATATGAAACCAATTAAGAAATGACATATGCAAAAATTGTTGGGTTCTGAGGGGACCATCTAATTGCGCACTAGGCCTGGAACCTTGTTGTGGTACTATGCTACCCAAGTTTGTTTTCTGTTAGTAGGAACCCCTGTAACATTCTTGTGTTACTTAATACGGGGTTAGATTATGAGGTTAAGGACTACATTATAGTCAGTGCTCAGGGCCCTCATCGGCTGTCTGAGCGACGTAAAAGACGTTAGGCATTTAATTATTGCAATCTAATAAAGAATTTTTAACTTTTTATTCTCTGGCTAGCAAATCTCGAACGGGTCGATCTGACGTCGCGAAAATTTCACTCACCTTCAGAACATACAACCCAGTCCCTGAATACATGATTGAATCCAAAATATTTATCACACGAAGAAACATTGAGGAACTGTTGGATTGATATTAATAAAAACATAAGCCATTCTTATCCGGAAAAACGACATGCTTCCATTTTCTATGAATAAATTACGATTAGTTTTTAGCGCGCCGGAGTAAACAAATGGATGGAAAATGAAAACTGTTCATCGGATCAGGTCGGAACAGAGCTTGTTTTAAAGGGAAATAACCATAGAAATTGGCTACCCAACGTCATTTCTTAACATTTGTTACTTACAAAGTTATAAATTTTACAAATTTAAACTGCGTATTTACTTTACTTATTTTGACCACAACTGTAACAATTTTTAATATTTCTTTATTAAATCTTACATATTTTTGTAGAAGATAAAAAGACGTTCCTAATGAGCTATGATTGGGCCCGATAGCTCAATTTATAGAAAGTTATTGCTAAAAAATAATTTTATTTATATGTATTAAAATTTTATGTGTTTTAACGTTATTATATATTGCTGGTTAAAACAATAATAAAAAGTTAATAAAAAAATGAAATAAAATGAATTGAGGAATGCTCGGGCGCCACTTTGTCAAACAAAGAAAAATTATGATGCTCCGGGTAGAGCAGTGGTGGTTCCTGAAAACCCTAAAGCTTTGAGAGCTCGAAGCTCTCATAAAAGAACACCAGAACTTGAAGAGTATATTACAAAAAATACATAAAAGAAACTTACAAAACCAAGCCCACCCAAAAGTGTTCCATACGCCACTGTTGGGACTTCCGCTGGACTCTGGGTGTAAGGGGGACTTTTATTCTGCAAGAGGGGGCCAGACAGTAATTGTGATTTTGGAGATTAACCTTGATAAATATTCAAAGCTTCGCCTGCAGGTCTTAATTATCTGAATTTGTCTGGTTGGTCCGATTGATTTTAAAATAGTCCCCTGGCTTGGTAGCGCGTGCTCCAGGAGTCTTCGTCCCAACCCGTAATCCCAGCTTTACAGTCCGTCGGGAACCTAACTACGGTGTGGATAGGCTGACAAATACGATGAACAAACAAAGAGTGCAAATTTTCCTAAAAAAATAGTAAATTAAAAGTTTAAAATATTAACGGCATTGAAGATGCCAAGAAAAATTATAAAGAAAGGGGAAGAGTACAGGCGAGTCACTGTCAATGTCAGAGCAAACGGACAAGATTCAACAATTTACTCACCAGATACCACAAAAAAAAAACATTTAAAAATTGAAATTACTAAAAACAAGGTGTGACAAATTAAATTAAATAATAATTTGCAAACTTGCCACAAAGGCCCAAGGGATTCAAAAGGAAATACTTAATTTTGAATAAATTTACGAAAATATTAACTTGTGAAAGGTTCACACAAAAACTTTCACACAACATGAAGCACAAAACATGAACGGACAAACACACACATACACACGTCTTGTCGGCACCAAGGATCGAGCACCGACCGGAAAAATTCATCGATCACGTAGTCCTGCGCAAAGGTTGTTAGCCTTGGTGATAAGACGGAAGGTCGATCAAAATTAAGAATATACAAAATTGAACTAAGACAAACACAAACGGAATAGAAAGAAGTTAAGTTTTCGTAACGGTATTTTTTATAGAAAGAAACGTTACAGTTTTCCGAAAATTTTTTTTGTAAATATTGAGAAACGGTGAAATTCAATTAAAAATAGTGGTCTACATGTGATAGAAGTGAAACCAGTTTAGATAGGGCCTCAATTTTTTTTTTGCACCGGAGTCCTTGGTTTTGTAGCTACTCCACTGTCTATAGTCCTATAAATCCAAAATTTAATAAATAAGAGGTTGTGTCCGCGTCGTTTTCCTGAGTTCGAATGAATGTAGGTTGCAGCGGAAAACACTTTAACCTTGCGGTGTCATGCGGTTCGCAGATTTACAGTGCTTGGTAGCTCAAACATCTTTAGTTTTTAATTTTTGGAAAAATAGGAGTTCCTATTAAAATAGTTGAGTACCGCAGGGCTTCAACAGGGTGCCGCATCCGGTGTCTGACCTCGGGATCAGATGGCCCTCATACATACCAATGAAAATAAACCATCCTGTATGTTTCTACAATTTTAATGAAACATCCCGTACCTACAATTTCGCTGCACCTATGTTTTGGGTTAAGTTTTAGTCATATGAAGTGTCTTTACGTTCTCAACGTTATATTCAAGCAATTGAGGTTATTCAAGATAAATCTTCAGTTATTTTATGCATCCAAGATCTCTCCTGGGATTACAAACTTCCACATATACCTTAAGACAATTTTTGTCTGGGAGCGACAGTTTTTCAACCTTAGTCTTGATTTCCTCAAGGCTACGAAACTATAAATAGCAGTCATGTGAAATTCATCAGCATATTTCGGACTTTCAGCATCACGGAGGAGCATCTTCGTGGAAACGTAACGAGCACTCGTGCCACGTAGTTTCTTTTGATATGTTATAAGTATTCCAAGCACGTCTGAGAATACATTGCCTACACGTCGTCATTTTGTTTCGAAAAGTCGTCCAGTCTGTCTTCGCCATTGTCATTGTTTCCAACTTATTAAAACCAGCAAGAAGCATATCAGCACATCAGACCATAAATTTACGCTCGCTAATTAAGCGAACATGCGTAATACCGCAATCTGTCAACGAGGAGGAGGTGCGGTAGTCGTAGTCCAACGTATGGTACTATAAACTGAAATGCTTGTAAACAGAATTCTCGTATACTTCGTCAAATATGGCAACATCGTTTTCTATTAATTGCTCGCATTATCGACGGCTTGATCTATGTTTTTATTATACTTACATCGTAGCTAATAAATTCACCTGTATGTTCGTCGTAGCAATTAATTTACTTTAATTAACAATGATCTAGCAAAATTTCTCGGTTTAATGCGACCGACGCCTGAACCAGATTGATTTTCCTTACAAGCAGAAATTGAAAATCTTGAAGTACCTAATACGATCAATCTGTCATTTTTTTCTAACACAAAATAGCAAATCATGTTATGAAATGTTAACTAAACTCAAAAGGAAGGAGTTTAATGAAGTAGTAGGTGCGGTTTATAAGGTTTTCTGGTACGAATATTAGGTGAGGCAAAAGGGACAAAGAAAATGTTGAAAGCAAATAAGTGTAAATAGAAAAAAAAGTGTTTGCTAAATAGATTATTATTCTATTTTCGAACTAGAAACCTTTCCATTAATACTTGATTCTTTTACTATTGATCTGATTTACATGTTTTCAAAAGTTAACAATCCTTTTTATTGTTACTTACTAATTAAAACTTGTAAGTCTATCTACAGATATCATCGCCCTTTGGAAATTGTATTATTATGTATCTATTATATTTTGAAATTACATACGCACCTACATTATTAAAATAAAGTAATAAAATCAGCACGTAATGATTTGCAATAAGATACCAATTCTTTTGTAAGCTGTCAGTAACATTCACGTACAGCTTTTTTCTTTTGTTTGTCTTCCAAAACGTAATATTAAAAATTATTGCAACTAAGTAAAACGTATTACATATTTACAAAAAAGAACAAAATACATTTTCAATAGAAATACTGATAAAAATAATTCAATCTTATGAGGGTAAGGTGAAACGTTATCGTTCTAGCTCTTAGGTTGCACTAGGGTAAATAAAATCACGGGACACATGAATGTAGTTCAGCATAAAATTCTTCGTTTTCGATAGAATTGATCTAATAGAAAGAAAGAGAATAGTTGAGGAAGTATATGTGATAAAGAATAAAGGCAATCCAATCATGACCGAAAACTAAAACTATGAAAAAAAAGGTGAATAATACACAATATTATTCTGAATGATTCATGATCAGTGAAGTAAGAAATAGCAAGATTGTGGGAATCTCAGAAGAGTTCAGTATGATATGAAGTTTTAAGAAGAATCGATTTCTTATACCGATAAAAGAAACGTGGGTTTAAAACTACACCCAAAATATTAGTTCCAGCGGTGTGTGGAAACCAGTGGCCTCATACCGAAGGATGCAAATACAACTGCAACGATTAGAAAGGTTACTTATTTTTAATTTTTTTTTTCAAGTCCAAAATAATTCTTTTAATTTACTACCTGCCAAAGTGTCAGAAAATCAATGATATTGACCAGTAAGATCAGTCAATCTTACCACCCCCCGTGTGCTAAAGCTGTTCAAGGGGAATCAAAGGGACCTAGAGACAATTAGGGGGCACTGAAACACTAAAAGAGGCAACTGGATCGTACCTAATTATCTTTCTTATCATGGCAACTGATTGTTTTATTTAGTTTAAATACATTGAAACAGAAAAAGGGAAAAATTGGAGTATTGTTAATTCTAAGAAAGATATTAACGAAAATGAAACCTGACATTAATAAATTATTAAAACTCTCCTTCTCAACCATCCCATTAATTTTTATATTTGTATTAATAATTCTGTGTTTATCACTTTTTTAGTATTTTATTTTATATTTCTAATCGATAAATTTCCAAACAACTCAAGTACTCATAGTATGCAAAATATTTTATATAAAATCAACTATTATAAGGGGAACCTTATCTACTGCTAGATCTTAATAAGATGGTTTCTGAAATAAGAAGAAATGACCGTTTTGAGGTTTTCTATTTCGTAAATGGAGTGAAAAATTTTGGAGAAATCCGATTCTGACTTTTTAAAATTGGTTCATTGCTATCCCACTCTAGACTGTATACCATATACAAAAAAAACTTGAATATATTAATTGTCAGTTTGGGAATTATGTACCAACATAGGAAACCATAAAGTTAATTTTATTCATTATATTTTTATTATTTATTTATTTTATATTTCTAGCAATTTGACAAAGATGTTTTCTATTAATAATAAATGTAATGTTACGTAATTAAGTCACGTATTTTCCAACACTTTTATTAATTAACTCGATCACAATTTAACAACAATTTAATAACTATGTCACTTCCGTTATCACTTTTTCTTCACTTTTCTCCCTTAACTGTCATCTACTAGTGTCAAAAACTGTCAAACTGCCCATCGCCGTCGCTTATATAGTGTTGTGGACGTTGCTAGGTGATTCTCGAAAATTCCAGCAACTGTTTCTCGAACCTCCTGAAACGCGGCGTCGGTAAATTGCACTTCATCGTCAATTACACCCAAAACGCCACGCCCGTCATAGTACTTTTTATTGCTACAACTCACAGGTTAAGAACCGCTAATCACACAAACACGTTGTCACCCTTTTGGATTATGGTATATCTCTGTAACGTGATGGTTGCTTACACAGTTCTCTTCCTAGGATCCGCAAGTATATTAAAAGTGGATAACTATTATATTTAAAAATAATTCTAAATTCTTGATATTTCTGAATTTGTTAAATCATATAATTTTCCTTCAGTTCAATTTTGAAGGTCCTGGGTCAACTGCAAGTGCCCCATAGGCTTCGACATAACCATATGAATTTTTTTACTTTTTTCCTATTAGGTCATGTCATTGGATAGGCAAAAACATTGTCAATTTCGATAATAAATTATTTTCAAAAAAGAAAATGCATTCTAGTAGACCTGGCTTTCCCTTTGATGCGTCATAAATCGTATTTGCAGAAGAAATTGAAATGGAAGGGGAGATAAATATTTATACGTATGTAATGTAGCACCATTTTTAGACTGATTAAGTCATTATAGCACTTATAATTACCAACTAGGCTGAACGTTAATTTTTTCGGTTCCAGCCCACCAGCTTCTTATCCGTCACTAATTGAGGTGATATGCTAATATTTAAGATTTAAGTATCAACATCCTGACGGTCATCGTTTATCATCAGTCAGATACGTTGCATTGCTCTGCATCTTTCATTGAACATACAACTTTATATTTTACTAACTCTACAATACTGTATGTACAATAATAAATATTAAACAATATACAACTATAAAAACCAACTTAAATAAAATTCTTCTTAAGTCATTAGGTGGTATAGAAAATACTCCCCATTTTCTAAGACAAGTGGGCAGTAAAGGGGTTAATGGGTCGTTTTCTCAAAGTTACTAAAATAGAGATGGTTGAAGTTGGGTAAAAATAAGACAAAAAAGTACTGTACTGTACTTTACGTTCCGCAACATCTGAATTTGAAGTTCAGGTTTAATGGCCATAGTTTGAACCAGTAGTTGGCAAATTGTGGCTCTTTGGCCGTCTAAAATGTGACCACGTATGAGGAAAGATCACCCTTCGGTCAAACGGTCTGTTTTTACATATAGGCAATGAACCTCAATTTTTGTTATTACAAGTATAGTTTCACTGCGGCATAACCTTAATTAAAAGATTTTACAACTTATTGAACGAATAACACATAACAGTGATATTAAAAACTTTATGTAAACTATCTACAATTGAACGGATTAATTATAAATTGCATGAATTGTTCCGAATAACGATCGAATGATGACTTATTTTATTTTCTAATCTCGAATCTAATTTCTGTAATCTGCTCTTAAAAATAATTTTTTTAATATTTATCAACTCCTACGATTAAAGGTGGGGGTTGCAATATTCAAAGATAGGGTGTGGTAAATGGTTAAGGGAGTGGCCAGAAAGATCATGAAAGGAAGAAGGTAAGAAGAGGGCAAGGGTAGTGGTAGTATAAGGTTCATGACCTGTCATTGAAGAAATTTTCAACTATGTTTACCCAAATAAAGTACAATAGGTCCTATAAACCATTACAAATTTGGACAAACCTAATCGGATAATAAAATTACTGCAATTGCCAAAATTTCCGAGTTATACAGGTAAAGTTGTCAGTGGATATGACTAATGGAACAGCCGTAACAGTGGAAACGGAGACTAATAAGGTTTTTTTCCCGATTCCATACGTGAAGGGCCTTTCGGAAAAAATTAAAAAGTTGGTCCAAAAACATAATATTAATATTGTGTTTAAACCCATTAATATGAGCTCACAATTTTTTTCGAAACATAAAACTAAGACCAATATTCTCCGTAAAACCAATGCCATATACAAAATTCCGTGTTCCAACTGTGATAAAGGGTACATTGGCCAAACAAAAAGACCACTTCAGATAAGAATTCGTGAACACAAAAATGACCACAACAAACAAATTGTGGCAACCCCTCAATACAAAACTGCCCTTTTAAAACACTCCGTGGAAACTGGCCATAAGCCAAACTTTGATAATACTAACATATTATATGTTGAAAATAATTACTTCAAACGACTTTTTCTAGAAGCCTCATTTATTTTAATACATAATGAAAAATCAGTGAATTCTCGATCGGATTTGGAGGATAACCTTATTGTTAACAACTACTTTAACCTATACAACAAATTTAAAATAAATAAAAACAAACAACTTAAAATTACATAACTTACTAATACTATTAAACCTACTATGTATCCTAAAACTACTTATTTGCAATACACTTACTCCTACTTTTCACTAATACTGTACGTTATTTTAAATTTTTCTAACAAAAAATTATCGTGTTTTTTAGTTAGTTTTTATTATAGCGAGTCTTATAACGTTTAATTGTAATTATGTCCTGTTAGTGTTACCACGTGGTTACTGTAAACGTTTTTAACATAACTTATTTAATTATTATTTTATTTATACAAGTTTTTATTAGTAATAATATTTATTGTTTTATCGTTTTAAATGTTGTTTGGGGTTAATCGTACCATTGCACCAAATATAAAGCTTATGGTTCTTAAAATATAACACAAAAAACCAGTAAGTTACTTAATGTATACTGTAAAATTCTGCTGTATAACAACTAATATTTTTTTAGCCTTGATAAAGGTTCACATCAGAACCGAAACGTTGGTGTCGTTTTTATAATAAATGAACTCTTTACCCCTTAAAGCTCTGAGTATTTTATTATACAGGTAAAGCGACACAAATAGATAATAGCACGAATAATAACCTATATCAACACGAATAATACTAATAGAATATTGAACCCCCTTTCTTAGAACTGAATACCACATAAATATTTCATTGGGTTGTTTTTTTAAGTTTGCCTACTCCTGATTTACAGGATTATTTCTCCCTCTGGGTTCGTTGATATCACCCGTGGCAAATCGTTTTCATGATATATTGGCGTTCTCAGGAAACGTAAAGAGTTTTTTTCAAACCAGGGTTCGAACCCGCGTCCTCTCGAATGCCTCTAGGCCATTTAGAATATACGAGTTCGTATGAACTCTAATATTATATATATATATATTCATTCGATTATGTACCAAAAGTTAATCCGTAAGTAACTATCAGCAACTATCTGTTCGGATATTCCTCGTAGGTATTTCGTTAGTTTGATAACCGCGGTTTTAATGCGTGTGCCAAAACTAATTGTGTAAAAGTGGTACATGATGCGATCTTGACATAAATCGCATCAGTCGCGACAGATCATGATGATGCCGTGCCATCCCGAAATGTAATCCTCCTAGTAAAATGAAACATATGTAAACGTAGACCTAATGTGGAAGGCTTATGTAAATCTGTAACTCAAGATTCGACACTGACACACGAAACTAACCACTAATTTTTTAACGCCTCCTACCGTTCCGCATTTCAAAGGATTACACTCGTATTTCTTAATTGTGCTTTCTATTTAACAAGTTTTTTCCTTCTGTACTTTACAACCACATCTACAAACTGGTTATATTATAGTTATTTCTAGGTGTGAATTGCTACCGATGAAATGGACGTATAGATGTGTCGCCTTGGCCTGTTATTATAGTCAAGCGTTACATTAAATGCGACTATTTATTGCATAAATGCTATTTTAAGTCTTTACAAGAACAACAATAGAGGTTGATGATAACATACGTACGTACCTTTAATAATACCGGGAGTGCAATCACGAACTTATAACATATGATTGAGATTAATGTAAGGGTTGTTGATTTTACTTTTGTTGTCAGTGACTAAAAGTTTATTTTCTGTAACAAATTAATGCTGGAATTATAGAGAAACTGGATAATACAAAAATAGCAACATAGTATTTCAATGGGGGAGAAAGAATATTAGCTGATAGGGATAAATATTCAGTATATGTTCCTTATAGTGAAACCCTATAGCACTAGGTTTTCCATACCGTCCACAGACTTCAGTAAATATTAGGATGTGGTTGATTCGTCTTATAATAACTCAAATACTAGTTAACTATTTCTGACAAAACATCTATTCACTATAACGAAACAATAGTAAGTTGATTTACTTATTTGTCATGTTATAAGCGGTTTTTGAATATTGAACAAGAAATAATTTGTTTAAGTAACTTACACAATAATTATCTAGTAAATAGTGTTTGTTATTTAGGCTTGATGACCTAGGATTTATTCTTATTCGTGAAAAAACTCTAATGGAATTGTTTATTCGACGTTTCGCCAATTGCTGTGACTGGCATCATCAGGGAGCGTATCCTACACACATAGCCCTAATGCTGTGGTATTGAGACTGAATTCAGGTTCGATTCAAATGTTGCGGTTATTTTATTAAATTCCATTATTTATTTTTCATAATGAAAATTCCTCTTAATGAACGACAATTTTCGGTCATTTGAGATATGTATACATTATGGAGAAGTTCTACTGTGTTTGATTCAAAATCTGTTTCGATGTTCGCTAATGGAAATTCCAATAAAAATTCCTGTATTTATTTTGCTGTAAACTTAATTATTTTTGTATTTATTTTATTACCATATCTATGTATAAAACAGTGTATACCAATTTCATACTGTCCCGTTTCGTACCGCGTAAATATATATTAGTGATGTGCCGGATATCCGTATCCGTATCCGTATCCGCGGATATCCGAGGTAGAAGAGAGGTCCGTATCTGTATCCGTATCCGTTAGTTTTTGGCGGATCTTTTAAGGAATTTTTTACCTTATTAATTTTAAATTTGTAGATGAAATATATATATTGTGCCGATCAATATGGATTTAGGCAATACTGTGTGTATAGATGAGTGCGTGGCGGGTTATTACCGACAAAAGCGGCAATAAATAAAGCAAAAAATAAATATTAAGAGGGATGTCGCCTACCACATGGTTCACCAAGGACAGAACGCACACGACGGCCGAAGAAGACGGTCGTCTTAAATTGATTAGACGCGACCAGATTATTTTAGTTTTAAAATTATTGTGACATTAATATTGCATGATTGGATTTGATGGTGTTTTGTAGATATTTTTCTTAACTGATATACCAAACACAAACGTTATCTGTGCTGCCCAGTGTCACACTAAACTATACGCGGCGGTAAATATTGCACATGGATCTTTGCAAAGAGACAATCTATTATAAAAGTTAGCTCTTAAAAAGTTTCATAACAGTTTGTCTCTTTCAAAAGGTACAATATTTACCGTCGCGTACTCTAAGAAAGTAAAGATCCGTATCCGTATCCGTATTCGCGGATCTTGAGACCAAATATCCGTTTTCAGATCCGTATCCGCGGATATACAATTTTAGCGATCCGGCACATCACTAATATATATAAGCTTTATTGAACCAAAAGTTATAGTCATACAATAAATTAAATATAAAAAATATTAAATAAAACGAACAAGTTTCACCAAAAATTATATTGCCTCAACAATATTGTTTCGGCCAATTCGGCCATTATCAAGAGTAAAATACAGATTACTACTAGTAAAATACAGATTAATTACCAAAAATTATATTGCCTCAACAATATTGTTTCGGCCAATTCGGCCATTATCAAGAGTAAAATACAGATTACTAGTAGTATTATCAAGAGTAAAATACAGATTACTAGTAGTAATCTGTATTTTACTAGTAGTAATCTGTATTTTACTAGTAGTAATCTGTATTTTACTCTTGATAATGGCCGAATTGGCCGAAACAATATTGTTGAGGCAATATAATATTTGGTGAAACTTGTTCGTTTTATTTAATATTTTTTATATTTAATCAGTATGTTTCACAAAAAGTGCACCGTTCAAAGTTTAAGTTTGATACAATAAATCAACAAATTCCTCTCCACCATTACTAATACTAAACTATAATAATACCAACCCTTTTTCATTCTTTTAAAATTACTCTTAAATTTCCAATACTACTGCCACTGTCATTTACCGTTCACCCACATTCCTCCATATTGTTACTATCAATACATCCTCTCAGCACGTGCATCAGAGTTTCGCTCTCTTTCTTGCTATTTTTTATTTCTCATATTTTTTATCTCTTTTAGTCTATTACCTTTAATAATACCTCCTTTTAGCATTTCCTTACATTCATCCACTGTTTTATTCATATAACATTCACCCAAAACATGTGATATAGATTCCCTTTCTCTCCCACATATTCTGCACAACCTATCCTCCTCTTTCAACCAATACTTACATTCATTACATTCATTACCCATTCTAAATCTTGCATAAATACTTATCTCCTTTCTTTTTACCAAATATTCAGGAACCCAGTCGCTCTGCCACTCATCCCATAAAATTATATTCAAATCTCTGGCGTACTTCGAATTATGAATACTTCTAAGATCCTCCCCCCTTATTTTATCTCTGCATCTTTCTCTCACCATCATTCCAACGTTTAGTCCCATATCAGCCCAATCACTCATTTGCTCCTGACTCAGACTCAATTCCTTTAAAGCCTCCCTCCTTTCTTTATCATATTTTATTTCTCTCCCTATGTGAAATATTCTGTTCCTCCAAACTTCTTTTCTTATATCACCCTCTTCCAGCTTTCCTAACTTCTCTTCGCACATTACAGTTCTTTTTCTTGCTTCTTCAACCATCTTTCCACATTTTGTTTCTCTTCTAATTATACAATCAGGCGTACACCTATCTAAATTTAAAGTCCACTTTATGTATTTCCTATACAATATCTCCACCTGTTTTTTCTCTTTCCACCCCCATACTTCGACCCCATAAAGTATAATACTCCTAACCACAGCATTGAATAAACTTATTCTCTTATTGAAATCGTCCCTACATAACCTTTTTCCTATATACCATATACGCCCCATTATCGCATTAGCTTTAGCTACCTGATTATCAATATGTACTTTATCACTATTACTTTCCTCCAAAACGTACCCCAAATATGTATAAGTTTTAAGTTTTTCAATTACCTTTCCTTTCTAAAGTACTTCCTTTTTTTATTACCCTTTCTTCCCCTAGTTTCCCCAAATTCCATATACTTAGTTTTTTCACTGTTTAACTGCAAACCCTTTCTGTCTAGAAATTTTTCCAGAACTTTCACCATGCCTTTTAGTGCTTCACTGCTTGTTGCCACCATTGCTATATCATCGGCATATGAAATTGTCCAGAATTTCTTTCTACCTACAACCAATCCCCCTTCAACTACTTTACTTATTTCATTCTCTAAATTGCTTAAATATATATTGAATAGCTGTCTCCCCATACAACCCCATTATCCTACTTATTAATACTTCATCTATTCTACTAACTCTAAGCATATTTAACATTTCATCCCTTTTAACTGAGTCATATGCACCTTTTAGGTCTACAAATAAAACAAAAACTTTTCTTTTCATTTCTATATGCATTTGTATTGCATTTTTTAAAAGAAATATAGCATCAATGGCCCCTCTTCCCTTTCTAAACCCAAACTGCATTTCACTTAAAATACCTCCTTCATTCACCTGCACGTCTAATCTATTCTTTAAGATATCCGCATAAATTTTATACCCTGTATCCATAATTGTAATCCCTCTGTAGTTTTCGACACAATCTTTTCCACCTCTTTTATGTACGGGTACAATTGCTTCACATTTCCATTCGTTTGGTATCTGATTCTTCCTCCAAAATTCATTCAAAATACTACTTAGTTTATCTAAAATAATATCCCCTACTTCTATCTACGCCTCCCCTGGTATCCCATCCCTTCCAGATGCTCTTTTCCTTGACAGTTAATTTATTCCCTTTAAAACCTCATCCATTTTCAAATAATTATCATTTCCCGCATCATCATTGTTTCTGACTAAATGTGTGTATTCCAGATCAATCTTTTCCTCACTTCCTTCTAAACTTTCAATGAAATGGTTAAACCATTCTTCCTCACTTATCTTACTACTTATTTCAGATCTTTTATTTCCTCTGTATGTATTAACAATTTTCCAATAATCATCTGTTCTATTTGCCCTCCTGAACATTCTTATTATTTCCTCACTATATTCTTCCTTACATTTTTTAATTTGTTCTCTATATTCATACCTTTTTCTTTAAAAAAATCTTCTTCACATTCGTCCCTCCTCCATCTACTCAAAGCTGCCTTGTACTCCTTCTTTTTATTCCAACAAGCTTCATTCCACCATTTTTCACTGGTTCTTCTTATTTTGATTTTTTTTCTTTACCATGCTACTTGTTATCATTTCTTTCATATCTTTCCAACAATTCACTCCTTCAACTTTTTCTTTAACTTTACTTCTATAAATATCTATGGCCTCTCGAGACCAGTCACACATTGCCTTACACTCCACCTTAGGCTTGTAGTACCTCTCCTTTCCTTTAAATTCTACCTCCAGCGGTAAATGATCAGACCCAATAAGCTCTCCAACCCTGAAACTTTCAATTCCCTCCCATTTACAAGCGCATAACCAAATTACAGATTTTCCTTTACCAATAAAGGTGTATTCCCCTTCCTCATCCCCATTACTATCCCCATTTAAAACACACATTCCATTATTTCTACACCATTGTATAAACATCTTTCCTTCTCTACTTATATACTCATCTTTCGAATTTCTCCTCTCCCTACCATCCACTACAGAAGCTCCTCTCTCCCTACCCACTCTAATATTAAAGTCCCCAATCACTAGTATATTATCGTCTTTATAAACCTCACACTGCTTTTGTATTTGTTTAAACCTCTCTTCCTTCCCTTCATTTAGATAAACAAATATTACGTTCCACTTTATTTCTTTTTTTTTGACTTCTATGAATATTACGTCTTTACTTATCTCCTTTACTTTTGCCTCAATCTTTTTGCCGATTCCCACAATCATCCCTCCCTTTGCCCTACCCTTATTGCTACATTTCTCTGCATTGTACATACTCCAATTAAACCTAGAACTTAAATTATTCTTAATAGAATTTAAATCCTTACTCTCTAGCCACGTTTCACATAATAAAATTAAATCATACTCTTCTAAACAATTCCAAAACCATTTTTCTTTATTTTTTATACCTGCCACATTCTATGCCAATATCTTTGTGTTTTTGTACTCATTTGCCCTGTCGCTTCCATTGCCATTATTACCAAATGCTCCACACTTATACCCTTCCTTCCATATTTTCTTTTCGAAACCACCTTTCTCCACGTTCATTCCAAAAGTATATGGCATCTTCAGTTATCACCTTTATTAAATCCCAATTTGCAAATAATATTTTTTGCCTCGAGTTCCTTCATCTTTTTCAAAACTTCTTTTTTATTTCTTCTTTCAATCCATGTACAATCATTATTTATATATACCTTCCCTTGCTTATACTTTAGCTTGCTCTTATTTTTCATTATCAGCTCCTTCTGCTCTTCGCTTTCCACTTGCACACCTAACATATCATCATTTCCTCTTATTAACCACCATTTCTTGATTACAACTTTAACCCCTATATTTTCCAAAAACCATATTTCTAATGCTTTCTTATCCTCTACCTTCATTCCCGTTACCACTATATTTTTATTTTTTCTTTCTCTTTGCTTATCTTCAATTATCCATTTCACTTCTTTATTACTTTTTTCAACTTCACTGTAGTTGTCCCCAGTGCATTGCTCTTGAGTTACGATACTACTGATCCTTATTATTTCCTTTGGATTAATTCCATATTTTCCTCCAATTTAATCATCTTTTCTACATTCATTATTTCTTCTTTGGGTTCGCATCCCTTCTCTAAATGTCTATCAAATTCCTGAAATTTTCCTCTCACGTCTTTCTCTAACATTTTCATTTTATCCTTTAACCCCTTATTTTCTTCCTGTATTTCGAAAAGTTTTTTATTCAAGAATTCCCATCTCGTTTTTTCTTCTGCATCCCGTCTTTCTTGTTTTTCAAAGCTTTCTTCCCATTTTTTCTTGAAATCGTTTTTCATTTCCTCCAATACATTCATTATAGACTCAATCATTTTGCCTTCCTTATGGAAATTTTCCAAGTTTTTTCTTTTTAATCTACCTTCCTGCTGCTCCACGTCGTTGGCCTTTCTTTTCTTTATTTCTTCTTCCTTCTTCTTATTTTCTATCCAGTATTTTAATGTTCCACTCTTTTCTTCACCACTTATACTATATTTATCCATCAGATTTCTACTGTTAAGATAGAACCACAAAAAAAGGGCGCAAAAAGTAATCTGCGATAAGAACCAGACCTCGAGTCGACCTCTCGAAAGGCTGGCTCTTCTCAGAACTGCTTTTCGCCTTAGCAACAGCAAGAAAACATAAAAAACTTAACTAATCAACGAAAGACACACAAATAAACAAACCTTGCACTTTTACTCTTTCCAGGCTATCAAAAACTCTTATCAAAATGATGATCAGATCAATTAAACCCAATACTTTAACTATTTAAACATATAGCACCTCTACACACATCCTCACGTTACGGGGTCACCTACAACTGCTCGTACCGCGTAAATATTCTAGCTTTTTCATTCCCACGTCGTAACGCGGCCTATAATGTAATTATAAATATTAAAATTTCGTACCGCATTACCTTGAAACAAATCCATTTATTTGTAAATAGTTCAATCTTCTTAGAAACCAGCAGACAATCAAAACAAATGCATTTTCTGACCTCTTTTGTTTTTACTCTTCTTAACTTATTAATCAAAAAATGATTTGGTTTCATTACTTAGGATAACAAAGTTACGGTATGTAAGGACAACACGAACAAAGTGGAGGTTGTCGTATATATATACCTGTTACGAGTACTTGCCAATTAAGTTGGTGTGAGCATAATTAATGAACATCTTCCCTGATTACATAAGGAATATTCTCGGCTTTCCTGACACATCTCGAAAACACCAGCAAAGATCAATGGGAAAACAATTGGATTACTAGACGGCTGTAGAATACCCTAGAAACATGCTGAGAAGACTATAAAAGGCGGGCGAGACACTCACACCGAGTTAGTTTACAGTGAACAGCTGATGTTTGGAAGTGAAGCGATCGATAGGCGATACAGGCGAACCATAGTGGCGATGGAGTTCATAGAGAGCGATAGATAGTGTCTACCGGAACGGCGATTAAAGGAGACTTTTAGTGAAATAAATTGTGCGGACTTGTTCATAACTGTAGTGTAGTCAAATCAATTTTAGTAATTAAATAAATTCGTTGTTTTGTTTTGTTAATTGTGTTTTCCGTGACCGAACACGTCACATTTGGTGTCAGGAGTGGGATAGTAAGGGAATTGAAGATTCCCGAAGAAAGTTAGTGCGACAGATCGTAGAAGAGGTCCGAAGAGAAGAAGAACTTTGAAGCATTATGCCAGTAACAAGAAAACAAGCGGCAATAATGGAAGAGCAAATAAAGGCTTTAATGGAAATGATGAAGGCAATGAAGGCAGGCCAGGAAGAAATGAAGGCAGGCCAGGAAGAAATGAAGGAAGAAGTGAAGGCAGGCCAGGAAGAATTGATGAATAAAATGGAAGCTGGACAGGAAGAATTGAAAAATAAAATGGAAGCTGGACAGGACGAAATGAAATTAGCACCAGAGGAAATGAAAGAAGACATTAAAGCAAGCAAAGAAGAAATTAAGGCAGTTCAAGAGAAATTGGTCGAAGATATAAGGACAATAAAAATTGAGCAAGAAGGATTAAAAGAAGAGTTGCAGGAAGTACGACAAGAATTGGAGATACGACAAGAAAAGCTAAGAGATGAGTTGAAAGAAGAAGTACGAAAGGAAGTAGAGAAGATGAGACAGAAGTTCGAGAACACAAAACCGGCAAGTGAAGTAAAGTCCGAAGACACTGCCAAGACGATTAGAATTAAACCACCGACTTTCGACGGAAAAGTTTGCTGGTCTGTATACAAACGACAGTTCGAGGCAGCGGCAGAAGGAAACAACTGGAACGATTTTGAGAAAGCAACGGCGCTGGTCATAGCTCTGCGAGGAGAAGCATTGGACGTCCTTCAAGGTATTCCAGAGCGCCAACAACGGGACTTCTCTGCGCTGTTAGAGCGACTAGAAATGAGATATGGCGACAAACATTTGCAACAAGTGTACCAAACCCAACTCAAGTGTCGCAATCAGAAGACATCAGAAAATCTACAGGAGTTCGAGGCCGATGTGGAACGTCTAGTTAGATTGGCCTATCCTACCGCTCCGCAGAACTTCGCAGACCAGCTAGCAGTCCAAACATTCGTCGATGGCGTGAGGGACACCGACTTACAGCAAGTTCTCCGTTTGGCCCGCCATAAGACTGCGAGTGACGCTCTGGCGCACGCCTTAGAATTCGAAGCTGCAAAACAAGCTTCTAAGGGCCACGTGCGTGTACGCCAAACAGCTGTTGAAGACGACGAATACAAGAATGAAGTTACGAGGCTGATTAAAGAATGCGTCGAAACTGTCAAGAAGACTACCATCAACGACAAGAGAGAATCGGCCAAATGTTGGGAATGCGGGAAGGTCGGTCACTTTTCCCGAGACTGTGGCTAAAACAAAGGAAGACCAAGGTGCTGGGAATGTGAAAAGCACGGACATTTACAGCGAGATTGCCCGGCCGATGAACGCCGTGCGGACCGACAGCAGTCGGGAAACTAAGATCAGCCAACTTTGAGGGGCGCAAGTTGGCTTCTCCCCACCAAGCCCCAGCAGAAATCGTCGTTTCCCAACTAAACGGAAGCAAGTCCTTATTCGTCGAAGGTCACATCAACAACAAGAAGGTTAGAATGGTGGTCGATACGGGAGCATCAAAGACCATAATCCGGCCGAACATCGTTAACGAGTGGAGAATCCGTCCCCTGCAGAGGAAGCTAAGTTTGACCACGGTTACCGGAGAAACAGCGCCGATTAGAGGAAAATGCGACATCGAATTGAGACTGGGAGAAGTATGCCTTCGACACAGGGCACTGGTAGCCGATGTCGCCGACGACGTGATCATCGGATTGGATCTTCTTGAACGAAACAAAATTAATCTGGATTTGGGCTCCGGAATTTTACGCATCGGCAAGGAAGAGTTGGTAATGACAAACCCCACCAAAGAGTACGGTATTCGAAAGGTCATCGTAGCAGAAGACCGATTACTACCTGCTAGATCCGAGGTAGTTCTTAAAATAAACATCGATGGCGAAGGTGCGGATGGTTTGGTGGGGATAGTAGAAGCAAAAAACCCGGACTTGACACAGAAAGCCATACTGATAGGACGAACATTAATTCGAACTGGGACGCCGAACGCATCTGTCAGAGTGATCAATTTGAAGGACTTCGAACAGAAAGTGTGTAAAGGAATGGAAGTAGGAGTCCTTGAACCCGTGGTATCCATCCTCCAATGCGAAGTCGAAGCTGAATCCTCAATGGCAGAGAGCGAACCGCTTCCAACCGTTCTTCGAGACTTAGTGTAGCGTTCGGCCACAAACCTTAACAGCGAACAAATTAGAAAGTTCGAAGAACTGCTCAGCAAATATCGAAACGTCTTCGCCCTCTCTGACAACGACTTTGGGAGAACGAATCTGACATACCACCGTATAGACACGGGATCAGCTCGTCCTATTAAACAACCATCTAGAAGAGTTCCATGGGCTAAGCAAGAAGAGTCAACAACCTGGTGAAGAACATGGAAGAACAGGGGGTAATAGAACCATCACAAAGTGCTTGGGCTTCTCCGATAGTGTTGGTTAGGAAGAAGGATGGATCGACCAGGTTCTGCGTTGACTACAGGAAGCTCAACGACGTAACCTTAAAGGACAGCTATCCCTTACATAGAATCGACACACACGACTGGTTATGGGCTGTGGCACTTTAACGTTATGCCATTTGGACTATGTAACGCTCCCGCCACCTTCGAGCGACTTATGGAAAATGTGCTACAAGGGCTCAATTGGAAGGTTTGTCTGGTGTACCTAGACGACGTGATAGTACTGGGAAAGACATTCGAAGACCACCTCCAGAATGTCGAAGAAGTGATCAAGAAGCTTTCAACAGCCAAGTTGAAACTCAGTCCCAAGAAATGCCATCTGTTCTGTAAGGAGGTGAAATATCTTGGCCACGTTATCACCTCAGAAGGAATAAGAACTGATCCTGACAAGACTGAAGCTGTGAGAAGTTGGCCTGTCCCGAAGAACCAACACGACTTGAGAAGCTTTTTGGGGCTGTGTTCCTATTACCGACGATTCGTAAAGGGATTTGCAGATATAGCTCGACCGCTCCACAAGTTAACAGAGGATGGTGTCCCTTTCCAATGGTCAGAACGATGTCAGCAAGCTTTTGAAACACTGAAGTCTACCCTTTCTCAAGCCCCAATACTGACGTACCCACAGTTCGACACAGACTTCATTGTCGATACGGATGCCAGCAATGTAGAAATTGGTGGTGTACTGTCGCAGATGCAGGAAGGAAAAGAAAAAGTCATTGGCTACTTCAGTAAGGCACTGTCAAAGCCGGAGCGAAACTATTCGTGACCCGTAGAGAATTGCTGGAACTGCAAACATTGCATGGCCGCCGAAAAGAAGGAACCAGTGAACTTGGCAAGGATCTGTCAGACGATGGTGGAACCGGAAGAACACTGGCAGAACGAAGACCTGGCGAAAGACCAAGATAACGACGAAGACATTAAACCGATACTGCGGTGGAATTAGTGAAATAAATTGTGCGGATTTGTTCATAACTGTAGTGTAGTCAAATTAATTTTAGTAATTAAATAAATTCGTTGTTTTGTTTTGTTAATTGTGTTTTCCGTGACCGAACACGTCACATACCGTTTTTGTTGTGTTTAACTTTGTTTTTAGGTGTTCTTTTTCGTAAAATATATCTGATTATTAAAATTTTACCTGTTTGATTAACTATACGACGAACGCGGTACGAAATGGGAATGGCCTCAGGTATACATTTTAACATAATTTTTACTTGGGTTTGATATCATCAATAGTTTGTTATAAAAAAATTTAATTATCATGAAATACTAAAACGAAAATGAGCTCGGGCGCCACTTTGTCAAACAAAGAAAAGAATGAAAGCAACGAAAACTTTATTGAGCACCGGGTAGTGCATCGGTGGTTCCTGCAGAGTCCTGAAACTCTAGAGAGCTCGAAGCTCTCTTAAAAAAACACAAAAAAAAAACTTGAAGAGTATATTAATAAAAAATTACACTCAACAAAAACTTACAAAATAAGTCATGCCCACCCAAAAACGCTTCCCTAGGCCACAGTAGGGACTGCCACTGGTTTCCGGGTATTTTAGGGGATTTTTCGTACTGATAGTTTTGAGGCAAAATGATCCCGGGGAGGAACACCAGAGACCAAAGGGACCAACTTTATAGATATTTATCAGATCCGCCTGCAGATATTTATCGGATCCTAACTTGTTAATGAGTCAGGTTGGTTGTCTCGTAGCCTTGCTGAGTTGTCTTTACCCCTACCCGTAATCCCAGTCTCCTAGTCCAACCGGAACCTACTCTAAAAATCTGGATGGGCTGACTAATGAACGAGAACAAGTATTTATCACAATTTTACCTAAAAATTAGATGATATCAATTAAAAAAGAAAGAGAAAGAATACATTGATGATGTCTTCAAATAAGGTTCAAGAAAGGAAAAGTCAGGGAATGTCCGTAGTCAAAATGGCTGTCAAAACAGACTTCAAACATTCAACAATTATTCGACACCGATACAATATGAAAAAAAAATATATAATATAATATAAAGGGAAGAATGGTTAATTAAATATTTGCAATTACAAAATGGCCTCAAGTGCCTAAAAAATTACCAAGAGGTATAAGGTAATAAAAGGAAATTGCCTCGTGGCAAATAAAAACAATTTGACAAAAAAAGTTAATTAGTATAAAAATGAGTGCATACCAAAAATGAGTTTAAAAGCAATAATTAATTTAAAGGAATCTGCATAAACTATTAAGATGAAAAGAAGACTGGATTAGAAACAAATATTTTCACCAGAACATTGATCACAAAACCCTAACAGAAGAAGACACACACACACGTCACGTCAGTGTCAAGGATCGAGGAAGAAGACCTCGAGCACCGACCGGAAAATTTCATCGATCCCTCCTTCGATCGCCTAGTCCTGCGCGAAGGTTGTTAGCCTTGATGATAAGACGGAAGGTCGATCAACATTAAGAAATAATCAACAAAACTGAACCAAGACAAAGACAAACTGAATCGAATTAAATAAAACTTTAGTAACGGGATTTTTCATAGAAAAAAAACGTTACATTTGTGTCGCGATACGAAATGGAAAATTTAAGGGTAACGGTACGAAATTGGACGGTAGGATGTGGGAACAAACCTATAAAATATATGTATTACCAAAATCTAATTGGAAATTTAAATGAGAAATGGACAGTTGAGTTTGGCACTGGAAATACTGTAAGGTTACAATAAACAACGTCACCTAAAGTCACAAATTCTTTTAACAAGAAAGTTTTGTAAATATTTTTCTTCGGTATTTTTAATTGAATTTTGCCTAAATAATCCACAATATTGCTATACGATGGCCAAAATATGATTATAAAAGTCCGAAATACCTATTTTTTACTAAAAACGCGACCCTCTTCAGAGATTGGAGAAAGATACAAGGTCTTGTACTCGTGCGAATACGGACGAATAACTTTCCTCTACCTACCACTGTGTAGGGAGTAAAGTCCTGCGACTTAATTTTAGTAAACAATGCAGAGGTTTTGTTTTGGAAGACCAGGATTCAAACGCGCGTCGTCTATATAGAATGTTAGTCCAAAACTCTGTCTCTAATACACTATTGAGACTACATAAGTTCGTTAATAAATTATAATCAACTCTACACGGAGAAAACAATCATGAAATATTGATAGAATTCTAGCAAATATGACTAAAAAATCTGTCAATTATATGGACGACCAGACGCTCAAGAAGATTTTATTAGAAATGTCTAGTCAATCTACGTTCGGTGTTGAGATGAATTCTAGTAAAATTGACTTGATTAGAAAACAGTTTTTACAGTTTTTTTTTAAGTAAATTATTGTCATTCTAGTATTTTTTCTTTACGACACGATAAAATAAACGAGAGATAGAGAAATAAAGTCTAGACTTATTTAGCTTGATTATTCTAATACCTATTAAAAAGAATGAAAAATTGTTTTATACCATCAAGTACATTTTATGAGAAATCCAGTATTATTTGCTAGAAAAATTTTGCTTGACTCATCAAGTAATAAAACCATGATTATTTGTCTCCGTGTAATACTGTAGAGTCGATTGTATATGAATAGAATAAAATCAGAAAGAAAGTTGTATGGAGTCATAGTCATTTCTCAATTAAATTATGAGATTTTGGAACATATTTCTGAAATGTTTTATTAGGGATTATTAAAATTTACAACTCGACTCAACTAGTCCAATTGAACTAAGTGTGTATTTCAAAACTTTGAAATATTCGTTAATTTCTATTATTATTTCGATTGATGTTCATAGTTAAAGTCAAAAATGGGCTGGGCCCCACCGTTAAAATTTCCTAATGAAAATTTATCAGAGTAATAACAAGCTCCCATAAAGTACATCTTTCAACACGAAAGGCCGCCACAAATTTATAAAAGTCAATAAACCAAACCATTCCTGGTGCTTATTAGTGGACAGCAGTACAATTTAACATACAAGTTATTTTTTATGCTTCCGACGCTCATATCGGTGTCTTCCCAGTTACACAACTCAAATTATTTTCTCATAAAATGGTCATTTGTTAAATTTTAATTGTATAACCCTGATTAATATTAATATGATCGTATATCACCATAACTACAACCTACACGTACAACTACACAGGTAAGAGAGGTGAAGCGCGATGTTTATTGTAATAACAAGAATAAATAATAATTTTATTGCAGGCGGAGAATAACGTAACCAATAAAAAATTAATAAGCTGTCTTTCAAACCACTAAAAGGTTAATTATTTTTATGAATAAAAAAGAAAATTCTACTTTCACTATGTTGAAAATATTTTTGTAATAGTAAAAGACGGGAAAATGTGTAGTATTATTTTTTTATATAAAATGGAATAATCTAATTTCATAGTAATCAGAAAAATATAGCATTAGGTATTTTTATTTTACACATTAACGATATTAGCTGTTTACAGCTGTTTTATATCAAACGAACCTTCTGAATTTGAGAATATCAACGCGATTTGTTGTTACACGTACTCTTATGATCAATGCAACTTCCTAACTAAATAATATTCACTTATTTCTATTTTGAATTTTGTAACAAAAAGGGTGCCATAAAAAGTAATGAAATAAAATAGGGTTGTGTAACTGACAAATAACAAAAGAGTTAAATAATGTTATTAAAAAAATTGTCCTAAAAGAGACTTTTCCAATTATGAATCAAAAAGTCCTCCTGAAAAACATACCAGCAGTTTTTTGCTAACTTTTTGCGTTCCATTTTCCACAACAATATTTTTCTATCTCTTGAATACCTTGGCGAAATAGTTTACCTTGTTCATTCCTCATTATTCTACAATGGGGCTGGGAAATTCAAATGTGAATGCAAAAAATGTTTTTAAATATAATCTACGACCCCATCATCCTTTTCTCGATTTTTAATAAGTCTTTACTAAAAATTCCGCATTCTCAGCTTTATGATTGCCTAAAAATCCTTAAATAACCTTCATTAAAAACGATAGAGCCCTTAGTTCTCCCCTGGCAAGATTTTTATAGAATTCGTTGTTCTTCATGAGTTCACAAATGCCTTGCTGCAATTTAAGGTTATATAATTTAGAAAAAATACTTTTCAAATACAAAATTTTGAAACGGTAAGTGACGAATAACGTAGACACTTTGAAAAGATGGAAAAACATTACCAAGGAACACAAGGTATATTATTATATCAATTTTATAATTGGCCACTAGTTGCAAACAAATTAATGTTTAAAAAGTCATTTTTTAAATAGTGGCATCAACTAACAATTAGTAGCAAATATTTACACATAACGTTTACTAGGCAATTTGCGGTTATTTAAAAATGTTATGTTTAACCAGTAGAAGGTTTGGTTAGTTGGCATTCTTTCTGAAATTGACTATTTATAATGAAAACAACTCTAAAGGGAAGTGGTCGAGAATACTCTGTCGAAAAGATGTGTTACGTAATAAGAACCATAAAAATGGATAGAAATAACCAAAATAAAAATAAATTGTATAATGTACATAAGCCACGATAACCCACATGTAAACTGTTCAACAAGGAATCGTTTACACGTATCAACATAGTATTCAACCCATTGCAAATTTGTTCGGATCGGTCGTCTCAAATTGTCTCTTTGACAGCATTTTGTTTATAAATGTCGCACAAGCAAAAATGCATAATTTCATAATTTGGTAAACCAGTATTTGAAACATGTGTTGTAAAACCCTGTCATACATTCAAAGACCTTTTGTGTTGGTGGCCAAAGAATTTTATCCAGTAAGGATTCTCCAAGCCACAGTGCATTTATTCATCAGTAAATAGGACATTACTGGTAATGTACTTTCGTTCCTCAATTTTACTCATTTACAAAATTGCATTAGACTATTTAAATCAGGTTTATCTAATTCGTGAACTAATGGTATGGGTATCGTATGGGAGAAATTACCTTTTCGCACATAAATCTGGTGCAAGTAATGAATTCCCTTCCGCATTGTCTAAGGTATAGGTCGTATTAATTACAACTACAGTTGTTCTTATTTAACTATAAAACTATAATCACGTCAATCGGTAACAACAACATTGTCAATTGTCATTATAAATAGAAGAAAGGAAAGTTATTTTGCATTATATGATGTGAAAATAAAATGAGGTCCCCTAAAAAAAAGAGATATCGCTGCTTGAATTTAAAAATATAGTATCCGTACAAGTTTTACATGCAATGGAATCTTTCTAGAAATGGAACGTGAAAACCACATCCCTCTAAGTCGAAGATATTGAAATGGCGCCAAACTGTAACAAAAATTTCAAAAGATCCAATGTAGTGTTAATAAATGGACATTTATTTTTAACAGAGAATATAATTTAGAGAGTATTCCATTTGAAAGGACGAAGTTGATATGTACTTTTGGTATACTGGAAGTCAGCCATATTTGAAAACTACTTTCGTTTAAAATTTTTTTCTTTATGTTAAACTGCACACGTACTACAAACTTCTTTGGTGACTTATCCTGTTCAGTAAAAATTCAAAACATTAAACTAGTTCTCATTATTACATATTAACGTTCTTGATAGAAATTGGCGAATGCGCTGGACATCGCATGTGCACTAAACCGCCAAGGTGCCCTTCAAAAATTACGTCACGCTATTTTTGTCACTTTTCTGAGTACTTTTTCGCTTAATCATGCAGATCTCACATCCCACCCTCCTTGTAAAGTAACGTTTACATTTCTACCATTTTGTAGTAGGTAGTTGATTATTTTTTAAAATAAATGTTATTTTTAACAGCATATATACTTATATCATTTTATACAAGAATATATGTTTTAAGAAAAAAACACTTAATGTACAGGAAAGAAAATAGTATACCTATGCAAACGTCACACTTCGAGACCACCCTTTACACCTATTCGGCGAACGGTGCTTAATCTTAGCTTGAAACTGAATTCATTTATTAATATAATTGAAATTATTATCTGAAAATTATAGTTTAAGGTCATATAGAGAAATCTGTAAACACAGATATTCATAATATTATATAATTCAATATTCTTTACAATTAAATCCAATTCACTGAGACAAGAAACAAGTTTATTAAATGTTTATAGAAATATTGAAACATAAATAATAGTATTTTATATGGTTTTCTTGTTCTTTTTAGGATCTCGAGAAGCAGCCTTCGCTTATGCGATTTCTAGTGCGGGTGTTTCGTATTCTGTTACTGCAGCGTGTGCAAGGGGCAACATATCAACCTGTGGCTGTGCTCCAACGGTTAAATCAAAAGAGCCGTCAACTCCAGGTTGGAAATGGGCCGGATGCAGCGTCGATATTGAATATGGAACACGTTTTGCAAGAAAATTCCTTGATGCACGAGAACTTGAGGGTGACGAAAGAAGTTTAATGAATTTACATAACAACAGGGCTGGGAGAAAGGTGAATATAAATATTTACTTTTATGATCAATATTAACCCTAAGGGTTTAACATCTTTTTCCTTTCTCTTGGAATTCTATTTTATTTTTTGTGGGTTATTTAAACGACATTACAATTTTTATATGCGCTTTTATCAAACACCTACGTAATTGATAATTAAACTTGCTTAATGGATAGTATCTAAACTCATGGAACTTAAATTCTCCCCTCGATAAAAAACCAAATGTATTCAGTTTTACTACACACGGGCGGATCATTACCACTAGCTAATATTTCTATTAATATTTTTGAATACATGAATTCTGTTTAGTTAAAGCATAGCGTATAAAAAGATACTGAAATGAAACAAAGCAGGTGCAATAAAAAAAAATTTTTTTAAATATAGTCTACGTTTACACTGATAATACTACCAGCAATACCCGGCGTTGCTAGGTAAGAATATATCCAGAACATCCCATAATGATTCAAAACATTCTCTAACTTTTTTTAACACTCTGAAACATTCTTGAATGATCTTCAAGATTCTGGAACATTCTTGAACATTACCAAATCATTCTGAAATGTTATAATAAAACATTATTTTACTTCTTAGAACATATTTGAACTCCCTGTAACATTCTAAAAAAATCTGCTTCCTTCTCATCCCTACTCCGTGCTGTTTGCTGGGTGAGTAGTGACATCAGTAGACGCCTGGCGGGGATGACTAATAGATTGATAATAATTGATCAGTTATCGACCACTGAGAGTTGAAGATTATTACAGCACTAATGTTGCTATTAAAAAATAGGGGTTGCTCGTAGAGGGGTGAAAATTAAGGGTTGTATGTATTTTTGTATGCTGTATCATAAAAAAATAAAAACAAAAAATTTTGTCTAAAAAATTTTAAAAATTTTTGGGGTGGACCACCCTTAACATTTAGGGGGATAAAAAATAAATGTTGGCCGATTCGCAGATCTAACCGATATGCGCACAAAATTTTAGGAAAATCGGTCAAGCCATTTCGGATTAAATAGGTGAACGTTTCTCTGGACGCCTAGCACTGCGTTAGTATCAAAGCCGAACTTTACCTTTCGGCGCCTCCCGACAATTTTTTGTTCGATCCTTTGCGTTTTTGGGGTTTAAAAAAAGAGTTGCATAAAGCATTTTTACCGAAGGCACCTTGCGTTCTACAACTAAAAAGGCACTAGATGGATAATTATAAAGGATCCAAATCAGACAACAAAAAACAGTTTTTTAGTGGTCCGTAAGTTGGTCAGTCAAGCAAGTGAGAAGGAATAGGATACTGTAGCGAGTCACCTTTACCATCTCTCATAATACCTAAGATTCCTGCCACTTCTTCTTTAGCTTTACAAATGATTTGATATTTTTATGCTATAAAATCAAATAGTAAATTACATTCCACTATTAACAGTATATTCTTTGTACTCTTGATAATAACCGACTGGGTCGAAACAGTTATTGAGCATTCAATAAAATTTTAACTGCAGAAACATCTTTGTTTGAATTTTCTGCTATTTGCTAATATTGAATATAACGAGTATTATAAAAATTATTGCTGTACAATATTTAACAGATATTACGTTTTTTCTTTTAGTATTCCACTATTTCATTACATTGTATTATTATAATCAGCAAGCCCCTGACAAATCAAAGTTGTATTGTCGACAAATGCAAAAATAACTAGCTAAACCCAGCCAAGCTTTGCTATAGCGCAGCTTCATTTTGATTACCATGCAGACACTTAGAATATTCCGTTTTCGTTGAAACTTCGGAAATATAAAAAGAATTTTGTTTTAAAATGTAATGTCGTACCTATAAAAATTTAAAATTATTCCAAGAACAGCTTTCCGAGATTTGCAAACACAAACGGAAGCTGAATTTTTTTACATAAATACCTATAAAGATTGCAATAACTGGTACTTTTTATTTTATTCAAGATAAAGCCTTGACTCAGTGTCATCAGCGTTCATTACTTCTTTTTTGAGACCTAAGCGGATAAACCGATTTTAACGGGTCACTAAAATTTTGTTCATTTTATCGCTTCGAATGCCATAAACTTGAGGGCGTGTGACGTCAAAAATTAATCAATAAGTCAAATGCTGCCATAAATAAATTTTAAAGAAACTGATCGTAACTATTGCTATCCCCTAAAGAAAACCACCACTAGAATGTCTAAAAAGTATCGATGCTGTCGATTTTTTTAAAACACAGATCAGGAATAGGAAAATGAGCTTTACAAATGTTTTAAGGGAAAAATCTAATTTTTACCTTTATAGGCCTATGAAAAATAATGTTAAATTTTGTTATTGTTTGAATTTTGTTTTCTCCTACGTCCTGCTGATCAAACGTTATTTTGATGTTAAGTGTTAATATTAAAAGACTTTACTTCTTCATCATAAAATCGCTTAAATAAGCCTATTTTAGAACTACTGTCAACAACAATTTTTCTAAAGCGTCTCATTTTGTAATGTTCGCAACTAGTTTACCAAATTACATTTAAAAAAATCAGAGAATAAAAAAATTTTTAAATTTCTTGGTACTAGGAAATTTCCTTACAAATTCAACTGGTTCTCCCAGTGATTCAGAGAAAGAACGTTTAAGCGAGAAGAACGATATGATTATCATAATAACAGAGCGGGTAGCCAACGGGGCCTTATTCCGTGGATTTTTTTGGCCTCTTGGTCCGTAAATTCTACTCCATTGTGTGCGAACGCGCGCATTCAAATGTTATTCAACGAGTGGGTTAACAATCGCAGGAGGCCGCTCCATCACTCAGCCTGTCAATTAGCTGAGATGGGAGACTTGCGAAAAAACGCACATCGCTAACCCGATCCCGGTCACGATCATATGCATACACGTACAACAATTTTAAAAAATACAGGGTGGTGCCATGAATAGGTTTATAAAATGTGCATTAACTATAGCTACAGGCTGGTTGTAACTCTTACGAGATTGACTGTGACTACTACAAACGTTCGTTATGTTTTAAAAGGCTATAATTTAATACGGATAATGTTAAACCTATCTCCAATCTGTTACACTCAACGAATTATCAAAATAAAAAGAGTAACTCCGCAAAATATACAATTCAACAGTATATTTAGCAAGGCGGATTGATATGAAAACACATCATTTTGCATTTGGCATAGTGGTTTTCAAACTATTTCAGCAAGAAATCCCCTTTGAAACATAAGTATTTTACCGAACCCTAAAGCAAACAAAATCTGATTATTTAATGAAATCTTACAATATTTACATATTTAAATTACATAACTCCCCACTTAAGTAAAATAATATACTTGAGCTCCAGGATCTTGAAACTCTTATGTTCTGGATCCCGTGAATGCATTCTGCTTTTAATGAAACGTAGAGGAAAACAAGGGATGAAATTGTGTGGAGAATTTGAGGTCCTGCTTCTGTCCTAGTTTAGTTTGAAAAATATTTAATATCAAGGGGCACGTTAGCTGATCTGTATATAAGATTCTGGTCTCATTGACAAATTAACATAGTACCATAGGAAAGAACGATGAAATTATGTTTAAATTATTGAATATATTAAAAATTAACAGTATAATTGTTAATTAATCATGTCTTGGTTCACTTGATGAAAATTAATAGTCACATGTAAAGGAAAGCACATGTTTAATTTTCACTAATTTATTGTAACTTAACAATTGTTTCGCTACATTGTAGCTTCATCAGAAGTAGATAACTACTGAAACTACTAACGAAAGCCTATTTAATTTATACTATTTTGGGTTAGGACTGTAAGAGGGGAGGGGTAACAAATTGAGTAATGGGGAATTATTGAAATCTAATTGATCGTTTAACAGTAAAGCTGTTTTTTTGAATTTATTTATTTCCATTGTTTCCAATAATGATAACTTATTATTGTTTGTTTCTGTATGTAAACTTACATATTTTGCATTAAAATGATGATTTTTTAAAATTAGGTGCTTTGCATAGTTGAAATCTAGCTTTTTAAGTTTAAATGACCTATAATGTTCGTTTATTCTTTTTTGTTTTAAATTTCTTTTTCTTTTTCCCTATATAAATTTTATAGCAAGAACCACAATTTAATTTATAAATACCTAATTGGTAATCTTTATCATTTTTATCTTTATTATTTTTTATAAACCTAGAAACTGAATTATTTGTTTTGGATGCTACATTAATGTTGTTTTTGCATAATATTTTTTTCTAATAACTTCTGAGGAGTGACCTAAATACGTTATTGAGACGTATTTTCATTTTTAATATTAAAATTAGGATAAACTGATGGTACAGCTAATTAAAATTTAATTTTATCTAAAATTTTTTCTACTAAATTAGTATTGTAGTTGTTGTTGTAGGCAATTTGCTTTATGATGTTCAAATCTTTTTTATAATTGTCTGAAGACATAGGTACTTTTAACAATCTATATAACATACCTACTATGAAACGCGGCATGTTTGTGTTGGTAAGGGAGTGTTGATGTATTATTAATTACTGTATCTGTATGGGTTGGTTTGTGGAATACTGCAAAATCGTGTTTATTATTAATCTTTGAAATAGCTAAGTCTACGAAATTTTAAGTAGTATTTTTATCTATTTCTACAGTAAATTTTATTTTTGAGTGTAACTTATTTGTTTGTTCTAAGAAGATATTTAGTTGTCTTTGAGAGCCTGTTAAGCACACAATCACGTCATCAACGTACCTATACCATTGCAAACAATTTTTAACCAGCAGAAGTAATTGAATTTGTGTTTCCAAATGATACGCAAATATCTCCGTAAATAAAGGGCTTATGGATGGGTAATCCTATTAGATTAGTTTTCGTTAGTGGTTTAAGTAATCATCTGGTGTTGTCGGTTGGAATTGCTTCCTGACGTTTCGCTAGCCCGAGTGGCGAACTTTTTCAGAGGTACTTCCATCTTCGCTGTTGGATGTAGACTGTCAGATTGAAGAAGCTCGCCACTCGTGCTAGCGAAACGTCAGGAAGCAATTCCAACTGACGACGGCCTTTACACCCGAGGAAGGACAACACCAGTTCATCAACTGGCCGCGAAAGCCTTAATCAATAAGTAATTATCTACTTCTGATGAAGCTACAGTGTAGCGAAGCAATTGTAAAGTTACAATAAATTAGTGAATATTAGTTTTCCATAAAAATTAAAACTGTTCTTTCAATAATACGTATCTATATTTTTAAGCATTCATTATTCGTTGATCAAACTGACTGGAATTAAATTATGATGAACAGCAACAGCATCTTGTAATCCAAAATTTCCTGCTTGATTAATGATACCTATAATAGTAATTCAGCTCTCTTACAACACTAATACTATAAATAATTCTCTGGATCACTACTGTTCTGTTCACTGATTCGCGTCCTCGATTTTCTCTTTCGCCTTGATCACCTCGTCGCTAGAGTTAAACTGACCATTCCGACCATATGGCAGCTTATTTAGCCAAATCTCAGCGACCCACTTTGCGCCTCTCTTTTATTCTCCCTCATCTTACGGGTTGCATACCTTACGCATTACTGTAGGATACAGGGTGTCAACTGGAGGCCTGAAATAAATGTCCCGTATATTTCCCAGTTTTGCCTGGACGAAAACTAGCGAAATTCCCGTAAATTTTCACCTTATTGGAGAGGGTAATTTTGAGTTTTCTGAGGTATATTTTAATGTTATACATTTGCTTTAGGAAGAAAAAAAAAAACGACTAAAGTTTTTATTCGAAGGTAACAAAACATTGTAAGAAAATACAGTTAAAAAAATTAATTTAAACATGCCAATCGTGTGTTAAGACAACTAAATCCGTGACAAGGAAAATACATTAACCTCATCTCAAAAAATTCAAAAATTCAAAATGGTAGCTCCTCCAAGTGCGCTCATCGATCTTGGAGCTCTTTTGGCGAGCGTACTCTATGACTTCCTTTCCGATTTCCAATAGACTTCTCGTATCTAAAATTCCTGTATATTTTCGAAAATTTCCAGGGTATTTATTATTTCCCTACTATCAAAACGTATATATAAGATGATAAAGCTTACAATCAGAACTTATCTTGTTTTTAGGGTTCCGCACCTCAAAAGGAAAAAGCGGAACCCTTATAGGATCACTTCGATGTCCGTCCGTCTGTCAAGACCCTTTTTCTTAGTAACGCGTTGAGGTATCAAGCTAAAATTTATATCAAATACTCAGGTCTATTGTCCCTTGGAGCTGTGAAAAAATCAAACTTCTAAGCCAACGCAATCAAAAGATACAGCCGTTTATGCCGCAAATTTCCGCAAATTTTCGAATCAAAACCTACAGGGTACTTCCCGTGAACTCAGAATCTTGAAATTTGGTACGAAGCAACGTCTTATAGCACAGATAAAGGAAAAAGCGAAAACTGTAAATTTTTAGTTACGTCATATAATAAAAATATTTTTAATAATTTTAAAGTTACTATTCCTTTCCTCATGAACGCGTAGAGGTATTAAATTGAAATTCATATCAAATACTCAGATCTATAATACCTTTAAGCTATAACAAAATCAAACTTCTATGTCAACGCAATCAAAAGAAACAGCAATTTAAGCCGCATATTTTCAAACTCGCAACTACTCGCAAGGGAATCAAAACCTAAAGGGTACTTCCAGTCGATTTAGAATCTTGAAATTTGGCATGAAGCAATGTTTTATAGCACATATAAAGGAAAAATTCCGAAAACCTTAAATTTTTAGGTACATCACATATATACAAGTTATTTGTACGGAACCCTCGGTGCGCGAGTTCGACTCGCACTTGGCCGGTATTTTTTTTTATGTTAACCTTAAAAAATTGCAATCAAAATATCATAACAGTTTAAAAAAAGAAGCATTTATTTTAGGTACTTCACGGGAACTTGGTAAAAGACTGCAAATGCCACGGAGTATCGGGCAGTTGTACCATGAAAACCTGTTGGAAAAGCTTGCCGCCGTTTCGACGTGTAGGTGACATCCTCATGAAGAAATATTACAGAGCCCGTCCAGTTAGTTCGAGTCCGGCCTCTCCAGGGTTACGCGATATCGATAACTATTTCCCGAAGAAGCCTAGGAAGATCCAGTTGGTTCTTAAAAAGGGCAAGATACCAATAAAGAAGGTTCCAAAGAAGGTGGATCTAGTGTTTCTCCAAATGTCACCCAATTACTGCGAAAGGGATCCGAGTACGGGTTCGTTGGGGACCGTTGGAAGAATTTGTAACCGAACCTCAAGAGGTATGAAACGTAATATAAGTAGTATGGTCTAAGGTCTTTAAATTGGAACTTAAGCAGCGTTTTCATCAATTATTATCAGAGTTTAGTAAGATTGTGGAAATTTACAGCAAATCAATTTATTGAATTGTACGAGTATTATAATACACAAGGGGTCGATGTTTAAGTTGATCTTCCTAATGAATACAACTTACGTTTCGTTTCACGTATATTTGTTAAAATATAATCGTTAACTAAGACGGAAACATCCTCAGTAATTAAGAAGTACGAGAATATTTACTATTTGAGTGATGTCGTTTAATGTTGTTTGAGAAATAAATAAAGAAAACGCAAGATTTTACGATATTTTAAAATAAACTTAGGTATACAATGTCACAATAATTCATCATTTTGAAATGCAGAAGGTATCAAACTAAAACAAGTATTTTTCTGTTTAATTTGATCCCCGTATCCTTATCTGACTCTAACATTGTCACTAAATCTTAGTTTCTTTGATGCGTGTTAAAAGGATAATAATTTTGAAATATGAATAATATTTTAGCAAAAGCATACGTAAATATGAAAAATTTGCCCAAGTTCGGTACAAGTAACATCAGGGTGATCAGCTTTGGTCTCAAAAGGGTCAAGACGGGTGCCAAATTCCATAATTTGCTTCTGATTCGGGAACATTCTTGAACATTGCCAAATCATTCTGAAATGTTATAATAAAACGTTCTTTTACTTCTTAGAACATATTTGAACTCCCTGTAACATTCTAAAAACGTCTGCTTCACTCTCATCCTCACTCCGTGCTGATTGCTGGGTGAGTAGTGATATCAGTAAACGCTTGGCGGGGATGACTAATCGATTGATAAGAATTGATCAGTTATCGTCCACTGAGAGTCGAAGATTATTACAGTACTAATATCGCTATTAAAAAATGGGGGTTGGCGGTAGAAGGGTGAAAATTAAGGGTTATATGTATTTTTTAATGCCAAATGATAAAAAAATTAAAAAAAAAAATTGTCCAAAAAGTAAAAGAAAAATTTTTTGGGTGGGCCACCCTTATCACTTAGGGATATGAAAAATAGATAGTTGCCGATTCTCAGACCTACTGAATATGCATACCTATAAAAATTTCATAAAAATGGTCAAGTCGTTTCGGAGGAGCATGGTAACTAACATTGTGACACGAGAATTTTATATATTAGATTAAGATTTGCCAATCTATAAAGTCAACATAAAAAAACCTAATTCCATTACACCCTTTGAAATTTATTTTTTTTTAAAATAATAATGCTTTTAATGTTTCAGTTTTTGTTTATTAAATATTCTACGTGTGTTTCGATAAACTCTTGAAAATACCTAGTCGATCGATACACATGTATAACATATGTATAATTGAAACATTTAAGAGCGTTTTTATTCATGTATTTTTTTTGGAAAACAAATCGGAAGGGGAGCAGCGATTTAAATTTTAACAAATTTTTTCAGTTTTTTGGATTTTGACGTCATCGATAGGTACTTTTTTTAAACGAGAAGCTATATTTTCTATCATCGATCTGTTTCTAACCATATAAGGCATTTAATATGTTATATTTAGAAAAAAAGAAAACAGTCGCAAGTTTTTTTTTAAAACAATTAACTTTAAACTTTTTAATACAGTCAAATTAAAATTATGGTTATGTCGTAATTAACCTAGATAGCAAACGACGATGAAGTGTTGTACCGTTCAATTAACTTACATCGCCTTCTATTAGAAACTGGTGGAACTTGGAAATAATATTTCATTATCGAGATAAAAACTATTCCATCTTATAAGTTGGACCAAATCACACCAAGTAAGCCAAATTTGATAAAAATTGGTTGAATAATTCCGGAGTATTTTATTTGACAAAAGCACAGCTAGATTTTCAAGCAAAAACTTTTAATTCAACATGGATAGCGAAATAAAGCAGGATCATTTTAATTATGTTCCAGCAGAAAATTTTAAAATGCTGAAAAGAGAAGGAAAGTACTTCAAAAATCCCATTTAAAAACGGATCTATGATGTCATAACAAAAAAAAAATATGTGAGCCGTCACGGGACGCCTGGCAGATGTGAAACATCGAATGAAGTAAAATGATGACGGTTTGTTTATTCATTCATTCAGTAAATGCTACACTCGATGTTGCCTCTGACGGTATTAACGTGGCAATTGGTCGATGATAACTGAAGTATGTTACAAAAGCATTGGACATAACATTATCAAGATATCGAACAAATTCAGTAACTATAATTTATTGTTGTTCCATATATGGTAGTAGGTTCTCTTGGAATGTTGTTAATTTGTAATGCAATGCGTCGCCACACCGTACACACTACTCCGAATAGACTGTATCGTACACACTACTACCTATAGACTGTAGATATATATACCATCGGCTCTACGAATTAATTCCTGGAGCAATTTTCCCGAAAAAAACTATTTCTGATTTTTTTACCAATTAATTTCTGAGAAATTCATTCGTTCTCAAAACGAAACTATTCCTGGTCAAATTCCTGCAAATGAGCGAATTAATTCCTGATGTAAAAGACGAAATAATTTGTAGAAATATTTCCTCAATTTACACAATCATTCAATTTCTAGAAACTCTTGTAAATAGACAAAAACGAATGCATCGCTATGATTTTTTGCGATTGAAAGGCCTTTTTAAGCAATATAAAATGGATTGCCCTAGTGGGGGAAAACAATAAAATAAATAAATGTACAAAAAAATTAACCTAACCTAACCTAACCCCCCCCCCCCCCGAGAGTAATTACCGGTGTGTTTTCTTGTTGTGTTGATATATTAATTGTAGTTAGTCATTAAATGAGTTTTGAAAGGAAACCGCGCCCGCGTATCAAAGTCTTAAATAATGTGTTATAATTATTCAAGGACTAAAAATTGTCACACAAACGAATTTATTTCTCAGGAATTGTTTCATTGGCAAAGCGAAATTATTTCTGGATGTTTTGTTTTTTCAAAACGAAACAATTCCTGAGAAATAAATTCGTTTATTCGTCCAGAAATTAATTCTCCAGGAAATAATTCGTCCCACCATATACCATTGTATAGCGTGGCGATGCACGACCACGAAATGCGTCGCCACGCCAACAATCAGTTTAACCCACTTCAAAAGAAACATAAAAAAATTAAAATAGTCTGAAAAAACTTGCTATTTAAATCGCTATACTCCTCCCTTCGAGATTTTTTCCAAAAAAATTATGTCACAAATAAGCGAAAATTTTATGATGCATTTTTATGATTTAATGAATTAAATGAACAAATAATACTTATAAACTAATTATAAATATACATTACAATTACTTGCCTAATTAATTAAACCAACTAGGGGCGTTAGTAATGGCAGAGACTTTTGGTCACCCGCTATACCACCCTAACCCTTCTCACTCCCTTGCGTGATCTTACTCTTACCACTTTACTGTCAAAACGAATTCTTTTATACTGACCCACATAGTGCTCTTTTACCCCCTAATGGAACTTTGCAAGTTAGTCACGGCCCACTTTTGCCGTGCAATTATGTCGCATTACCGTGTGGCGGTTTCTTGTTTCGTAAAATCAACACGTCGCATATTTAAATTAAAACAAATCTAATTGATGAAATAAAAAACAATTAAAGGAAAATATTATTTTGGAAAAATATGAGCACTATGTGACAATAATATCAAGTGAATTAATAAATTTATCCATTACATAATTTTCACCCTGTATATCCAATTTTATTTTAAACGATATTTCAAAAAATTGTCACCCTAAATTCAATTGAAACAAACTTTTTTATCAACAAAGCTGACAACTTGTCTAATTGTCGTTTGTACCCAACTCGAAGATAACCCTTTTTTTCACGATCATATTTTTATTATAATATTCTGCTCTTTTGCCCGTATATTAATATTTTTTTGATGGTTAGAATTGCCATCCAATTACTGGTGTTCATTGTATTCGTTTTAAGCATTCCTCAGAAAGATATGGATCGAAGAAAATATCATTCCGTTTAGATAGGTTTTTTTTTTGAATCTTTATAAAAAAAGTCCATTAATCCATATTTTTTTAATTTTTATGGAATGATTAGGATTACCGCCATATCAGTTGGGTTCATTGTATTCGTCCAAATATTTATCTAGCAAAAAAGAAATGTCTGAGAAATAAATAAGTGGTTTGATTGAATTTGGACCGTCTCCTGACTATTTGTGTTTCGAAGAATGTTTGAGTCCCTGCATTCTTCTTCAGATTATCGGCTTGAAATCAAATAACATTCCACAACAGCTTCCGCATCTTTTATGCGATTTGTCACTAACTTTTTTTTAAACAACCTGCTATTCACGCTATCTATTTTTTTTTTTATTAATAATTCGAAAAAGAGCAACTTTTAAATATTTCAAAAGTTTTAATAAAGTGCAAAAATAAGGGCTCACAATCCTTTGAAATACTTCGAATCTTTTATTTTCTTTTTACTCCATTCTTTTTAATCGTAAGAAGAGCAACAACATTCCGAGAAAAATATCAAAGAATCAACAGATAATAGTTTTATTACAGATCGGGAAAACCGATACATATATCTTTATATTAGTCCAGTCATTATAGGAAATATACCTATCAAAATTTTTAACAGCAGGGATTTCTATATAATTCAACATAAATTAAGTGCTAGGGTGTAAAATATCAAAAATATTCACAACAAAACACTGCAATTTGCAATTTTACCAACGTTTTCGCATTTATCTCGAAAACTATCAGTGTACCTAATTATGATGCCCCAATAAGATAAAATTAAAGAATAGCATGACTTTCTAAATAAAATGTGAATCGTTTCGATGGAAACTGCTTTAATCCAGGAAAAAAAATAGGTCATTTTAATAAACAATCATAACTTTGCTAATTTACCTGGGAGAAGCTGGTAAATATTGTGCACAATAAAAGGGGGGATGAAGGGATTCTGATGAACTTATAGTTTTGCACAATTGCAATTTACAGTGTTCAAGCAAACAATTTTACATGAGTCTAATTTACACGATTAACTTATTTGAAATTTTCGAACCGATTCTTCCCTTATGTTCATACCCGGGCACCCGGGTGCCCACCGAGCAATATTTTCATGAAAAAATATGTAAAAAAAATTAAAATTTTGTTTGTTTTTATCTCCCAGATCGTCGTTCATTAGATCTTTTACAACAAATTTATCATTCAATTTTTTTTGTTTTTTTTTCTTTTACCAAAAATTAAGCTTAAACTTAAGCCATCGTATCATTCGCACCCGGGTACCCGGGTACCCACGTCAATAATGAAGCAGAATCCATAAAAAAAATTTTTTTTAGGCTTTAAATCATTTCGTGCAAAGGTATTATATTACAATAATCTACGTTTATAAATAATGTTACAAATTACATTCTAAACATTTAATTATATTTTGTGAATGCTCACCGCAAACGGGCAATTCGCATTCACTGCAGTTATTGCGCGTTTTCCTGCGTCTCTTAATTGTCATTTTATAACAAATATGACAGGATCCTGTGATTTTCTTCCTTCCCGTTGAATCTCGTTCAATCGATGGTCCAGGATTTTCTGCGATAACTGCTACTTGACGGCCTATAATGCTTTCAATAGCAATTCTTGTGGTGTAGTTTCGCATTACCTGACCATTTGTCATGCGTGTTTCAATAATTGCCTTAGCGAATTCCTCTCTAAGCCTGCGCAAAAAAAGCCGTCGTTCCGTTGTTTGCTTCTTCAGCATTTTATTGTTCTCATAATAAATTAAATAGGTCGCGATTGAAGCGATGTCCAGCATGTTGTAGAACATTGTTACTGGTCATCTAGAACTTCGTCGTTGGGATGTATATCTTCTAACCATTTGATGCATGGTGTCTACGCCAGTTTTATATTTATTATAATTAATCATGTCCGATTTCTTTTTTGTATTGTCACTCACAGAAGTATCCGCATGCATCGTTGATATCAAAATTACCTCTTTGTTTTTTTTTTTTTTGGTACATAGGAGCACATCGTAACTTTCTCAAGGAAAGCAAAAACTGTAGAATATTGTTCTCTCAATTTATTTGCTAACATGACACTAGGTATGTACGGTTCATTTTTTTTAATTGTACCAACAACGGTTAAATTCCACGATAGCAAGTGCTTTGCTACTGGTAAAGTTGTAATAAAATTATCCATGCAGATATTTCTTCCACTTCCTCGGTACAGAGATGCTATATCTTTGACTACTCTCTCTCTCCTTGGTTTCTTTCACGAGTATCATCCTTTTTACCGGTGTAAATAATACCATGTAAAGGATACGCGTTCTCGGGATCACAAATCAACCAGATTTTAATACCATACTTCGCTGGCTTTGAAGGCAGATATTGGGTAAATCCTGTACGACCTCGAAAAGGATATAATTGTTCATCAATCAATGGTCAAATTTGCAGTAGGCTTATACATTGCAGATAAATTGGCATTCAACATTGTCCATAAATTGCGGATTGGAGCTGCCCTATCTTCCTGCTTGCGTTGAGTGCGAGTATTGCTATCATCAAATCTTAAAAATCTCATTATGTTGTGAAATCCGTTGAGCCTAATTGTCGCACGATATAACGGATATGAATTCGAATTCCACATGTCAGAAATATGGTCTGTATTGGAGTTATTGGCACTAGCACAAATCAAAACAGCGAAGAATGAGTAAATTTCCGGTATCGTTACATGCTTCCATTGACGTTCAGCATTCGGATGATCTGCATTGTAATTTGCATAAGTAGCCAATGCTTTTTTGTTTGTGTTCCGGACAATAATATTCACCATGTCTTCTGTTAATATTTTTTTAAATGTATCACTTATTGACACTGTTTCTGTACTGCGATGAGGCCCAATTCGCTGACGTAAAACATTTTGAACGCTGGCCTGATGTTGATATGGTGCTGTGTTTTTCCACTCAGTTTTATCTTTTGCAATATAACTGGTAGTTGCTGATCCTAGAATTTGTAATTATAAGAATATAAATTTACTATTTCTAAACAAAAATTATTGTTTTCGTTATAATCAGGAAAAACAGTACTACCTGTTAGCTCAGCACTTTTTACTTCATCATAATTGTCACTCTCACTATTTTCAGATTCATCATCTTCCTATTCTTCTGCATGCTCCAGGGCATTCTCTTTTATGTTATCAGCAATTTGTGTACATTCATTATCCGAATCATTATCCGAACCTGGAAGATTTGAAATGGACTGCGGAACCCAGTCTTCGTCTTAACTATCAGACACTCCGTTTGAATCACTTTCGTCATCGTTGAACAGCGTTTTCAAATTCTTTCTCTGCAGCACTCATTCTAAAGATGCAAGTATTATATTATTTGATAGGTAAAAAATTAGATTATTTCAAATTATATAAAAATAACACTAAAATAGTGTTGACAAATTTACAAATATTCACATATGTGAAGTTTACTTACCTAGCATAATCTGCTCGTGATACTTCTTCCATCTTATTTGTCTTTCACTTCACTCAGAATTTGACTAACACGTCTGAATCAGCCGGAAACTTAAAGCATACTAAAATGTCGTTAGCATCCCTCCAATACACTGTAGAAATGTTAGAAATCACCTTGATATTCCTTCTTCCTTCTTACAGAGCAGCTGCTCCCCCTCCAACAATAGAAATCGCATCTGCTACCTGAGGTGACCCTTGTCAATTTATAACGGTATCCGCATTTTCTGTCTTAAACTATCTTTAACATTCGACATAACTGTATATTACAACAAAAAAATTTTCTTTTTCTTTCTTTTTTTTACTAAAATATAAAAAAAATTAAAAATAACGAGCATGGGTACCCCCGGTGCGAAATAGTGTCGGTAAAGTTGGGTGCGAACATAAGGGTTAAAGTTCAATGATTAACAGTGGCGGCTCGTGGTCAAATACGAAGGGGGTTCACAAAGTAGGTAATATCAGAACATGAAGCGTATTTCACGTTGTTGTAAATGCGCCGCAGGCAAAGATTTTTAATATTTTTAGGAGAACCAAATACTTATGGCATTTAATAACACAATAAATAAAAACCTTACGTTTACTTATACAGGAAATCCATTCGTCTATGTTTTGCCGACATATGTGACAAATCCGTAACCCCTGTCTTTGTCCACTCAACACTTTCATTAGGATTACCGGCAAAAATCAGGCACGGAAAGCAAAATAATGCGTTTAATTTATTACACCCACACAACCACGAAGTTTTTTTATACTGTTCAACTTTAAACACACGTTTGAACTTTTTATCTTTTAAGGTACACTCTTGTATCAGCTGTAGTTTTGGGCGAGGTGGACCCCTTTTCTTTATTTCGAAACGATTTTGAAAATTATTTGAATTTTCTTTAATATATTTTACCGAACACGACTCCATCATTTACGTAATATTTTAATTAACACGTATTGTGCAATAAATTGTGCATCATTTACAATTAGTTGACTTTGAACTCTGAAATCTGAACATGCTTCTGAACATAATTTTTTTACTATCGGTTCCTACCAACACTAGCTTACGGAGCCTTTAAAAATGACTCGTACTGGACATTTTCACCAGGTGGCCTAACCGAAGTTGCAAAACCCTGGCAGATTGTCGGGTACCCGTGCCGACGTAGCACGATATTTTCCGGCTGTTTTCGGCTTCTCGTGCAGTGCACATAAACGCTGTATGTTGAGTGTATATTATCTTCCATTTCACGCGTCCGACGCCTCCCTCTCTAATAACGCATGGACATCAAACGGAGTATCGCTCTCGTGATATGTTCAGAATAAAACTTGAACCAAAAAAGTTAGGTAAAATCGTCAGCGACACAACAAAAATTTAAATATTTTCTATGGGTTACGGGTTGGTGTTTTGTAACTATGAACTATGAAATGGTAAAAGAGATGTATATTATATGAAAATCATCAATAATATAATAAATATTAAAAGGATAAAATTATATGGTGTAACTAGTTCAATTTTTAAGGGGGTTCACTGAACGAATGCACCTACAGTAAAACCGCCACTGATGATTAATGACTTTTTTATCTAAATTATTGCAAGTGACGAAAAATTGAGTTTTATTTTTTTAATTTTTCGCAATGATAATTACCATTCCATTTTGTGAAAATAATATCTAAAAAAATACTTAATTAATGTAGACCAAGACCTTAAGCTTGAACTATTAAAAAATTATTTATTTTTCGATCAAAAATGGGTTCATCTATATCTCCTTTTTACTTAGATAGACAAACCTTGCATCACTGAAATCGAATGTTTAATAATTAAAGAAGACTGAAGCTCTTTATAAATCAAGACATACCCAGGGTGCTGTATAGAACAAAACTTCAAAGGATTAACACTAATTTATTCAATAATAATTAAGTAATAAAATATTGTTTTTGTCGAAATTTTTTATCGTCCTGTATTTTCGACTTTTCAAAAATATTCTCAGGATGACTAAGGAAATAATCCCTTCATTTTTTTCTGTGTGTTTAATAAACATCCTGTAAATACATTTAAAGACTAGCTTTTTAATAACAGTATAGCGCCTAAATTTTTTTTCCCTAGATAAAATTTGCAATATTTAGCTAATTTTACTCCCTTTAAATTCCATGAGCTTTAAATTTTTATGTTAGTATTTTGGAGTGTTGGCGTTCTTTTATAACAACGGTATTTTACTGGGAAAATGAAACTACTCTGAGCCTAAAGGTAGAAAATTATATTAACGTAAAATTCGTTCGAAATAAGTTATTTTGCATTCCTTTATTTAAAAAACAAAATTACGAGTTTAAGGTAGGTAACGTTTTAATAACTGTTAATTTTGGGATTCTGATTTTATTCTCTGTTTCATTTTTACTGAATTTATGAAGTGAAGAGTTAAAATTTGAAAACAATATTAAAAGAAAACAGGTAGATATAAATATTATAATTATGAGCCGTTAAAGAAACAAACAAAACACTCACTATTATTTATTAAATTGTACTCTATGTACGTTTCGTCTTATTAGGGCATCATCAGGAGTATACATGTACTAATGATTTGAACAATGATATCCATTTAAATAGTACTAACTTAGTCTAATATCTAAGGATCCAGAAGGGGGTTAGGATAAAATATTGTACTTGGTCATTTGCTAGGTGTTTTTTTGGAAGTACCGCTTTTTTATTTCAAGGGTTTTATAACAGTCTAGTATTTTATCTCCAGGTAGATGGTGTAATAACTTAATATTGTCTTTACTACATGAATGGTTATTATTTATTAATTGTGAATAAGTGAAAGCATCTTTTCTATATATATCGAAAATATTTTTTTTATTTTTAATACTAAGATTAAGATCCAGGAAATTCAAACAGTTATTACCTATTTCTAAGTTGACGCTCTGTTCCTATCCAAATGCACAATATGTCATCGACATATCGTCGCTATATGTGTATATATTTACTAAATTCGGTGTTGTTTTATAAAATATATATATATATATATATATATACATAAAGTAAAAAGGAGATATAGATGAACCCATTTTTTCATTTTATTTTTTTTTATTTTTACAAAATGGAATTGTAATTATCATTGCGAAAAATAAAAAAAATTAAAACTCAAAATTATTAACTTAATTAATAATGATACAAGATGAAGATCATGAGAGTTTCAATAATTAATGGGAAGTTGTATGTTTGAAAGCAATAGCCAATATTAAAAAAAATCTAAAAGTTAAAAAAAAGAAGAAAACATGTACTGGAAATTATTATTTGCATTTATGTTTATTAGTCTGTATTTTTTGTCAAACCTATGTACAGGTAAACCTTACCTCTATAGGCAACATCTGCATTGAAGATGTTTGTATTTTGACATAAAATAAAATAAAAATAAAATAAATAAAATTCCTATAATGATATTTAATTCAATTTAAAGCAGTCGAATTTCTTTTATGTAAAATTCGAGGATACCATAATTTAAAATAAACAGTGCAATTTGCAATTTTGCCCACAGCAAGACTAAAATAAAATTTTAAACGTCTTGATTGGAACTTTTTTCATCAATAAAAAGTGTAAACATTGTAATGAATATTATAACTACAAATTTCATGCAAACATTGCCATTTCGACTTAATGACTATACTTTTCCGCGTCTTAATTTCCCCACTGTTATTGCTTTTCTAGGCATTAGGCCGAAATAACAATATTTACGGGCTATTCTTGGTTACTTGCAAGAATTTAGATAAAAAAGTCATTAATCATTGAACTTTAATAATCGGTTCGAAAATTTCAAATAAGTTAATCGTGTAAATTAGACTCGTGTAAAATTGTTTGCTGTTAATTGCAATTGTGCAAAACTATAAGTCCTGCAGAATCCCTTCATCCCCCTTTTTATTGTACACAATATTTACCACCTTCTCCCAGGTAAATTAGCAAAGTTATGATTGTTTATAAAAATTAGCTACTTTTGTTTCCTGGATTAAAATAACTTCGATCGAAACGATTCAGATGGGGCATCATAATTAGGTACACTGATAGTTTTCGAGATAAATGCGAAAACGTGGGTAAAATTGCAAATTGCAATGTTTCGTTGTGATTATTTTTGATATTTTACACCTTAGCACCTAATTTATGTTGAGTCATATAGAAATCCCTGATGTTAAAAATTTTAATATATTTGCTATAATGACTAGACTAATATAAAGATATATGGATCAGTTTTCCCGATCTGTAATCAAACTATTATCGGTTGATTCCTTGATATTTTTCTCGGAATATTGTAGCTCTTCTTACGATTAAAATGAATCGAGAAACAGATTGTTTTTCTTTTTTTTCAGATGTGCTTTTTGAAAATGTTTTTTTTTTCAGGTACCGATGGTTGTGATTTGATGTGTTGCGGCAGAGGTTACAACACACATCAGTATACGCGAACATGGCAGTGCAGGTGTAAATTTCATTGGTGTTGTTACGTGGACTGTGACACTTGTAGTGAAAGAACTGACGAATACACATGCAAATAATAAATGACTTAAATCAGCACCAGTGCGAACATTATAATTATTATACACGACAAACTGTGATGATCATTTTACATGTATTTATTTTACCTTTTAATGTTAATGACAAATCGCTACTTACTTTCCGTACATTCTGTAAATAATTTGACAATTTCATCAGTATTTAAAATGACATTCCAGAGTATTATTGTTTCTTGACTTAGCCATATACTTAAGTAATTTACCATTTTAGTAACTTATGTTAGTACGCTTAATTTAATTTATTTTTCTAATAAACGCTGACTGTTTTTATTTATAAACTTCCCTTGAAATCATACACTTTATTATATACTAAAACAGCCCAAAACGCACATACTTTTAAAAACATTAAATGCTTTTGAATTAGTACTAGTTTTCTTCATAAAATAAAAATTTAAAATCAGTATTGAACTTGCTGAAAATACTTTTGTATGAATTAGATACCCATATCACAGCATCCTTAAAGTGATAATTAATACACAAGTTCTGTGAATTTTTCATTAAGATACAGGAAAGTGTCCGAACATCATTAAGTACCGCCAATCAACAACAATGCTTTTGGGCAAACAGTGCCTCACTGTAGAAAGTCAGGAGATAGAGCAGTGGGCTTCTTACAGCTATCTTTTTAGGAATCGCGGAATGGGTGGGTGGTGGACGGAGAGGAAATTAAGTAAAAGAGAAGTAAAAAATCAACAGGGAAATATTACTAACTCAATAATTGTACACGGCAAAGCTTGAACAAGGGCATCTCAACTGTGGTTTATACTTTCATAATGATCTATACTGCTTCTGGAGAAATAGTAAACCAGGTTTTCGCAGCTATTTTATTTTTGAAACGCGTTGAAGATTTTCTGGTTGATGATATTCGGCATTTATCTAATCTTTAAAAAGCGACTCCACAATAATCAGAATAGTGATTTCATGATCATGAGATTCTCAGGTCAAAGACTAATTCAAATGACATTCTAATTAACTTTCTATTATCCTATTTTTTCCTATATTTTCCCAATCTCAACTTATTACCATAATATTTATATCATCCAATTGTAACATCACATTTGAAAATTGACTTTTAATTTCGAAATGAATCGTTAGCTAACTTACAGTGATTTCTTTTTGTTAATTGCGACCTTTTTCTGCATTTATATAGATTTCCTTTGATGACTTAAACAGTTACTTCGTCTTTCTAAATTATTCAACTATGTCTCTTTAATTTGGTTTATTATCAGACCGAGCGGCATGGTCTAGTGGTCTAGATCATTGCTTAGCATTCGGGAGGTCACCGGTTCGATTCAGGGGTCGGCGTCCAAGTTTTTCTGTGGTTTCCTTGGATGATTTAGGCAAATGCTGGGGTAGTAATAATATTCCACAGATAGTCTTTCACTTCTCTTCTGTCTTCATTTCGTCCGTCTCATCTTTCTTCCCCCACACCACCACCCACCCATTCCCACGATTCCTGAAGGAGGCTGAAGAGGGCCTTCCGCCCTACCCCCCCGACTTTGCACAAGAGTGTAGGCCGGGGGGGACAGCCCGCCCACCAATATTGGTGGGAATGAAACACCCAAGTTTCTTTTTTTTTTCTTATAATCAGAATACTATAGGTACTGCGTAAAATATAAAATATAAATGGTGAACGAAAACCAAAAAACTAAATTCTAAAGAATCAAAAAGTACAGTATCCTCATAAGTGCCCGACAACCACGTGACCTCATTTGGTGTGTTTGTTGATTTCGGATTGGCATTCAGAATCTGGTGACTGGTTATGGTTAGCTAGTAAATCTACTATTGTTTATCAATTCATTGGTAGTAACACAAAATAAAATAAAAAGTTGCGGTCGATTAATAGTATGGCTTCTTTCCTTTCCTTTCCTATCTCTTTTATTTTATCCCGTTTTTATACTGCTGGACCTGATGTTAAAAATTTTCGTTATTTTGTCATATTATGAAATAACTACAAGTTACGCTTTGTATTTATTAATTTGCTAAAAGCCGTCATTGGAATTTGTTAGAAATCGTCTAGGGATATTTGAACAGACTTCCTGTACTTTATATTGTTGGTTGCATACACAGTTCTGTTATTTATCGAAACCGTTAAATGTTCCTCGCAATCCCAGAGACGGGAATAAGTAATGTATGGGAAAATTATAATTGCATGAATAATGTACAATGATTATAAAAAATTATTATGGTATGTTATTGATTACCTTGTTATTGATTTGTACTCAGAGACTGAGACAATTCCAAAAATGTCCCTTCGATATTGTTTTTCTTTCTTGAATCAAATCGTTCAATTTATCTAGATACTTAAAAAAAATTAGAACTAAATTTCCAAATACAAATTTTCATAAAAGGTCTTCTAAGAATTAGCGACGAGAAAAAAAAATGTAACATTGGTACCACGTGAATCAGTGAATCCAGAAACAGCGATGAGTAGAATGTTGTGAAGAAAACGTAAAGCTTTGTCACCAGAATTAGGAAAAAGTAATTAGAACAACTGTAATAGACAATGAACCCAAAATTATTTACTAAAATTCTATGTCCAAAAATGGAGAATCGGTACCAAAAAAGTCTAATGTCACAGAGATCACAAAAAAGCCTCTGGCTATACCGAGGTTCATTTGAATTCAAAAAGTACGCTTTCGCCCGAATATTAAATACATAGGTGCTTATGTAGTAGGGCCTGAGAAAACCCCAGATTTAATAAATAAATACCATAGAAAATCTGTATTGTATCCACTTTATAAAACTACTTTTCCACCAATGTTGGTGGACGGACTGCCCTTCCGGCTTACACTCTGATGCAAAGTCGGAGGGTAGGGCGGAAGGCCCTCTTCAGCCTCCTTTAGGAATCATGGGAATGGGTGGGTGGTGGTTTGGGAAGAAGGATAAGACGGACGAAATGAAGACAGAAGAAAAGTGAAAGACTATGTGGAATATTACTACACCAGCATTTGCCTAAATCCCTAAATGATCCAAGGAAACCACAGTAAAACTTGGACCAGAGTAGCCGGCACCGGAATCGAACCGGTGACCTCCCGAATGCTAAGCAATGATCTAGACCACTAGACCATGTCTCTCGGTTGTATCCACTACTCACCCTTGTTGTACCGATCACGGTAAACTTTAACCAAGGGGGGCAAAACGATGTTAATGATAAGTTATAGTATGTAAAGGTTTCCCCCTTCCCCTTCTTCCGGACGAAAGTGTAGTTTCTCAGGTAGTAAAATGTTGCTGGTCTAATAGAATCTGGAATTTCCCGACGCCCAGGAACATTATACGGTTGTAAACGTAGCTTAGTATTATATAATAAAATATTGTCAGAAAAAATAACTATTTGTCGAGGTATGCGAATTTCTCACGACAATTTTAATGCTCCAATCCACGCAGCTTCTGTCATGAAGTGAACAGTTAAGGGATGTGGCATCAAAGAGATTGATTGTTACCCTCATAGCCCTGAGCTGGACCCGCTGGTTATTTTATAAAAGGTTTGACAACGATGGTGAATTTAAGCAGGAGCTTACGAAAATTCCAATAGTTATAAAGAGACGACATAGTTTTACAGCGGTACAGAAGTGTTAATCAGACGTTTTGAAAAATATATTGCAATAAAGGGGAAGTTTTTATATTTCTGTCAATAATTTTATGTTATATTAAAATAAACTTTTAATGTTAAAAACTGTTCCACATATAGCAATATAATCTAAAAACAGGTCCTTCTTGTGCCATCTACACTTTCGTTACTGAAACATAATAATAAATGCCGCAAGATTACTTCATGCTATTTTATATAAACATATAATTAACGCAGTGTATGGCACATCAGATATGATTTACCGACAATTGTAATAAACACTGGATGATACAGAATTTATATACTTAGTACCCAATAAACTTCCGCATTGTACGGGATATAAAACAAAATGAACCATTACTGGTATAGGTAACTACTAGGAGTACAAATTAAAAATATGCATGAAAGCTAATATGTGCATGTCTCATTAAAGAGGTGGTTGATAATTTGTTTTCAATGTTTGGTTTAATTGTAATATACCTACATCGTGTCAACTATTGTTATCACAATATTAGCCACCTATATAGGACAAGCAGCGAACGATTGTGTTTTCTCCCGAAAATAATTACTCGAGTAAATGTAGCATTATTCATTACTATATACATAACATGTTGTGAAAATTCGATTAATTTGCTTTCAAATGAAATACTTAAAATGTGAATATTTAATGCTAATTAACCGAAACGTTTCATAGTTACGACAATCACAAACACACATTTTTTACAACCGGAACAATATTCGGATTTCTGAATAAAACAAAATTTTTTTTACCTTCAGCCATTTTTTTAATACCTGCCTTAACTACGGCATATACAATTTACTCTTTTATATTGTGAACATCTATGGCACTGTACTAAGTAAAGTGTCATTATTGTTTCTTTGTAATTTGTAAATAAGCTAAGTGTATCGAAATTTCAATATCGGCTACCTCAAAAACACCAGTAGGTACCAACTTATCATTTTTTTTTGTTTAATGACGGAAATTCCAGTCGTTTCAATTTCACAAAATACAAAGAAAAGTTGTAGGGCTCCAAATCACTGTAGTTTTAAATAAAGTTAACATTTTCTAAATATTTCACTTCAAAAAGTTTCCGAAAAAAAGGGAGGGTGAAATTCGATTAATTTGTTTTCAAATGAAATACTTAAAATGTGAATATTTAATACTAATTAACCGAACTTACTAATTAATTACATATAATTTTGACCCAACAATTTTTTTGAGTATCTACCTAGATAATTTTATTTATATAGGTACGACTACCTGCAAATCACCAAAGTAATCACAGAGTAATCATATAATTAAAACTTCAATGAAGTGAAAGTTATGGTTTTGGTGCTGCCCATCAAGTTTATGTTCTTCTTTCAAAAGGATTAATTTTTATGATGACTTAAAGAATTTTGAATGTTTGGAATCTTAAGATTTCTAAAACATACATATTGAGTCTTAAAATGTAAAAATGAATTGAATATATTGTACCTAATTTTAGAAATTAGTAAATTTATTGCATTTATTGTTTAATTTTTTTTTGTTATAATAGCAAAACCTATTTATAAATTTTTTTAAATACATGACATGATTTTTTAAATTTTCGTCATTGAAGTACAATAAAAAGAAAAAATATATGCAAGCATCTGCGACACTATTAACTATATATATAAAGAGAACTAGTTAGGATTTATTACAGTAGGGAAGGAGGTGGTTAAGTAGTTTGTTCGAAATATAGTAGGTTTCATGAACATTAAAAAAATCTTATTTTGCACAATTTGATTAACATTTTAGGTAACTTTTGAAGAGGGTAGGTAAAAACCATACGTTATACGATGTATTGCAATGTGGGGAAGTAAAAGGGATGAAAAAAATCCTTGATGCTTGTTTTTAACTGCTTATAGTAAAACTAGATTTTTCCTCCCGCTTCGCTGGCGTCAAATTTGATTTTAATGTTGAATTTAGACTGTGCACCTCTTTTCAGCCCTGAAGGAATTATTTATGGAAAATCACGAAAAACGTCTTTAATTATTTGTTGACAGGAGTAGATAATCCTGCGAATTTTCAAATTTATATCTACATTTATCTTGTATAATTTCTCCAGACAAATTTTGATCCTCCGCTTCATTCATTTAGGGGTTGAATTTTCAAAAACCCCTTTTTAGCGAATGCCCACGTCATAATAACCAATAATAACTATGTGTATGTCAAATTTTTACCCAATCCGTTCAGTGATTTGAGCGGTGCGTTAGTCAAGTAGGTCATTTTTGATCAATTACATTATTGTTTTATAATTCGGAATGTTTTTATCATATTAAATATCTTCTACAATAAAGAAAACTTTAACATTATTTCACGTTATTCCAAAAAGTAAAGTGTGGCTGTATGTATGTGGCGTTAATAATTTTGGTACACGGAAAAAAGAATATATTTAATGTGAATAAAATACACTTCATTCAAGAAAATCTTTGTTTCATATATACGCAAATAAATATTTTCTTGAATAAAGAGTTTAAAAGTTTTAATGGTAATCAAATGCTGCGTTTCATTTAAGAATATATACTCCCATGTAGGAAATTACGATGGGCCCAGCGTTGGTTCAAGCCTGCACCAATCCTTTTGAAGCTTGGCCCAAAACTGCATACCCACATTGGCCCAACCTTAATTAAAGTCTGGGATGATAACTAAGGCCTAGGCTTGGTTTACAACATTGGGCCAAGGCTGGCAATAAACGTTGGTCCAAGCTTGATAAAGAGCACAGGACCAAGATGGTAGTAAACGTTATTTCAAGCTTGATATACAGCACTGGCCCATGACTGGCAATGCATGTTGACCCAATCCTGAACTATTGTCAGCGATAAAAATATAATTTCTTACTCTTCAATGTTATGACGAAATTCTTAAAAAAATAAATAAATTGTACTTCAACAACTAAATAATTGATTGTACGAGATATATATTATTATGAGGATTAATGTAGCAGTAATAACACTTAATATATAGTTTCAACTTCAGTCATATTAATAATATTTTATTTTTTTAAATCTTTTTTCGATCGCTGAGATCGGCCGCCGTCTCTGTCCTTTGCACCAGCTAGAAATTTACTGGTAATATGGATAATTTGCAGTTTTCCGTTGATTGACTGTACTTTGATTGTATAAAATCTGAAATGTTTATTATTGATTAATTAAAATATAACTGCACACATTAATTGTTTAATTTACCATTCATAATTTTATAAAATTCAGCCGCAGAAAAAATTTTTTTTCCAACCCCATTGGACATTCTGCCGCATCCACTATATAGTATTTGGACGTCTTTTCCAATTAATTTTTTCAAAATTTTATTAATGTCTGCTGCATAATTTATGGAACCAATAGTTTCTAATCGAAAAATTTGTTTCTGTAAATCAATCAAAAAATATAAATGATACGATCAAGCAAATTAAATAATTAAGTAATTATTTTTTTTTTTTTTTACTTACTAGCTTTTGCAATGATGTTTATGGGATATGATGACCAATTATCATTAGGATCATCTTGTAGATCCTTTATCCATTCATCAAATTTGTCATAGTCCTTATTGGGAGGATAATAACACCTGCTATCATCATCTAATAACCAAGAAATTGGCAACAACTCCACGCACTTTTTTTATTGACTAATTCGTCAAACTCAACCACACCAAACAAAACATCAGAATCGGACATTATTAAAAGTTATTACCAGTAGACTTATAACTAGAGATATTATTATAACCACTGATGTTAGATAAGAGTCTAAATATATGTTTGATCTAAAAGGTAACACATTTGGTTGGTAATTGATAGGCAATGCAATTTATTAAACGCGCTCGCGACCCTCTTACGACGACACACTGACTGTTTAGGCGGCAAGCAACGCGAACACGTGCAACTATTGATTAACCTCCGAGGGCAGACACGTAAGCAAAACCTTGAAATAACAGAGCATCATGTAGCCGAGGCTCGGCTGCTCAAGGACTGGCCCAAGCTCGGACCAACATTGAATAGTCGAGGTTTGATTGTTCGTGGCTGGCCCATGCTCCGACTAACATCGAATAGCCGAGGCTCGGCTGCTTAAGGACTGGCCCAAGCTCGGACCAACATTGGATAGCCGAGGTTTGATTGTTCGTGGCTGGCCCAAGCTCGGACTAACATTGAATAGCCGAGGCTCGGCTGCTCAAGGACTGGCCCAAGCTCGGACTAACATCGAATAGCCGAGGCTCGGCTGCTCAAGGGCTGGCCCAAGCTCGGACCAACATTGAATAGCCGAGGTTTGGTTGTTTGTGGTTAGCCCAAGCTTGGACCAACATAAAAAAAAGTTGCACTAGATCGACCCAGGCCTGGGCCAGAATTGAAGGGCCGAAGCTCGGTTGCCCAGAGTTAGTCCGAGCTTGGCCCCGTCGTTCAAGACTGGGAGTTCCTACATGGGCTTTCAGTTAAATACAGCAATGTTTGAAGCGAAAAAAGAGTTTACTTACGAAAACCATAATATTTCTTCGTTAGAATAATGTATTCCTTTAAACAGAATATTCATCTACTGATTTCAACAATTTCGTTTTCTTAAAATAAGATTTGCGGGCTTGAAAAAAATAATATTTTTCTTTAACACAAGAAACGGATGGTACTTCTTCATAATAAACTCGATTAATATTTGAGTTTAAAGCGTTATATGTTTGTATTAAACATGAAACATTTTCATACTAAAATAACAAAAATTTGTTTGAAAATTTAATTTTTTCTTAATTTTTTATTTTTAATAATAAAGCAATTTTACAAATCAATGGAATGGTATATAAATAAGATGTGATTATTGTAACATATCTTTATTGAACATAAAATAATAAAAAGGACAACGATACACACATGAACAATAGTATGAAAGGAACTAAAAGAAATTGTTTAAGACATTTTAGTGTTATGTATGATTCACCAGTAGGGAGTGTATGCATCATGACTGGAAAATGCGTCTTTTTTTTTTTATCCATGATAAGAACTTTACTTCCATTTACTGATTCGACCTTATATAAGCTCTTTAATGTAACGTTGTGATTGCTCAAGTTTTCCATTTTGATAAGAAGTTGTTTAGTCCAAATGATTCCAGTAGCTGTAATATAAATTATTGTTTTTAATTTAAAATCAAAACTAGAATTCTTGGTTTATCGATCAAACGATTCTCATCATAAAAAAATCGACTTGCTAAAAGTGTAAATTTTCTATCATAGATAACCTTTTCTATACATATACAATCCACAATAAACGATTTTCAAATAGCAGTAGGTAGTAGCCATTTTTTCTTAATCGAGAGAAAGCGCGCTTACAAATTTTGCTAAACTGTAGATACCTACTGCTATTTAAAAAACAGTTTTATTTTACTACTACTTCGTTGAGGATTCGTTGTGGATAAAATTGATTTGTAGATATTTATGTACCTATATACAGCAGATAACGTGATACAGAATGAATTAAAAACTTAATTCTAATATTGCGGCTCTATTACATATTTACCATGCAAAATTTTGCATTATTTCATACTTCTATTTTAAATATAATTAATAAATAAATTCGTAAAAATTAAGTATTTTAATGGGTACTTACTTGCAAATGCTTCTCCAAATTCTCCAAAGCCAATTTTATTTAAAAATTCTTCCATTTTATTATAAAAATATACGCCTGCTTTTTCAGAAAATTTTATTGTGCACCAACAACTCACTTTACACTGATAGTTCATTAACGTATAACGCAATATATTGAAAATCGAAACGGGAGACAAATATGGAGCTCATCAAAGCGTCATATATTTGTACTAAATAAAATGTTCTTTAAAATGAAATGATAATGCTTTATCGAAAGCAGAACTGTTTTGTTTCGAAGAAGTGCTTTATCCAATCCAGTTTTCGGCTAGTTGAATAGAATTAATATTTTATTGTTTCAAAACAGAAATGTTTTAAAATTAAGAAATTACTTTTTGTTTAAACCATTCAAAAAGTTGTAGCAAAAGAAACATTTTCATTTCAAGTAGTTCCTTGACTTGTTTTAAGAACAGAGTTAGTCTTCGATCGAAACCTGTATAAATTTGTTTCAAAACAAAAATTCTTTCTTTGAATCAATTGCAGTAAGTAAATAAAAGTGTTGAAGGAAGTATTCTTGTTTTCTTAAAACAAAGCAAAATACTAAAAAGAAGTATTTATTTATTTAAAATGAGTAAATATCTTCAAAGCAATATATTTTCTTGTTTTAAAATAGTTTTTTTTTCTGTGTATGATTTTCAGTTATTGTAGAAAATGTTTAGGTTGACCAACGCCATAAAATTTTCAGAATATTTTTTTTGTTTGTAAAGTCCCCCTAATTTTTGTAAAATCCATTTATATAAAAAAAGTAAAGCCTTCTGCTACACTTTGTATTCTTAGTACAATTCAATGAATATTAATTAATTGTATACGTCTCCTTTTGGGATTCATTCATATTTAAGAGTGCTCTTTGAAATATTAGAAGAAAAAAAACAGAATCGCCATAGTTAAATTAGATGGAATTTCCAAATTGTTTATAAAGAAACATAACTCGTTGTTAATTGATGACAATATTTATAATGAAGTTACAACTAACTAAACAATAATTGTTTACCACGTACCTACCCTTATCGTTTTTAAAATTTTCTAAACTATCTTACAATTAGTAGTTACAACTAGGTCCACCACTGTTTGTTGTTCACCGTTTGGTAAGTGTTAAATATAAGGTGGATACTTTTGTATTTTTGTTGTATAATTCAATTCAACGGATAAAGAAATGTCCTTTTTTGTACAGAAAGAACTAAGTAATGCGCAAACAATGTTAGTAAATAGTTAATTATATTCATAATATTAAGGTCACTTTATTTGTAGGCCAGGAAACTTAATATTAATATCAACAAATCCAGTGGGTCAGGGCTTATATTCTTACTAAATGATGTTTCTTGTGCTATCACACAAATTACTGATTACAACGGACGAAACTGAGAATACATAGTAAAATTACAATGTTGGGCAAAAAACGATTGTTAGAAGCTAAAAGACACTGAGGGGGTGGCGTAGGAGTTGCATGCTTGTATCGTAGTGTGGTGCGCGCGCGTATCCGACAGTCTGTTCATTGATCAGAGGCAACGGCGTTCGTCCCATCCACCGCCACGGAGGAGTACGGTACGAGACAAGCAAGTGTGGAGGTAGTGTGGTCGACTACGAGCCGTCGTAGTCGTCGTCGTAGCCGTCGTCGTCGTCGTGTAGGACATACGTAGTGAATCGCGCGCGCCGGGTGAAGGAGAAGTTGCGTGCAGGCATGACATGAAATGTCCCGTGACCCGTACGTGGGGGGTGCCCGTTCCCCAGGTCGGGGCGTGAGGCTTCCGACCGTGGATCGGTCCCCCAGCCGCAGCGGCTACGGAGGAGGCGGCGGGGGCGCAAGTCCCCTAGGAGGGCGAAAGCCGCTGCGACAAACTCGCTCAGGAAATAACTCCCCCACGGAGCACTACGGCTCCTACCATTCTGCGGCACCGTCCGCGGTGCCGTATTATCGGCCTGGAGACGAAGACCTCGGGAGTCCGATGTTGGAAGAGAGAGGACGACCGCTGGCTGCTGGAGTCGGCCACCACCACAGATCTAGAAGTGCTACGAGGTAATATATCTTATTACTGACTGGAACTCCACAAAATGCTTTTGTCATCTTGGTCAATCAAAAAACTATCAATGAATTCAATAAAACGACATGTCTAGTTATGTTCTTTTAAAAAAACATAGTATTTCGGTCCTACCAGCTCTCCTCGTAATTCTCTTTGAGTTGACCTAATTTAATGACACGTTCTTCCATATACCTACCCTTACATCGCCAAATATCACTTTCAATATTTACCTTGAACTCTCCGTAAATTATTTAAGATGTACGTATGAAACAGAGGATTCAAATGAATCTCCAGAAATTTTCTATAGTCTCGTTTAATTCGTATTCACATCAAGTACTTTTGGTGCAGTTGCGGTGAGGGAATTTATTGATCGACAATCTTATGCGTGGATAAACCAAATTTTATGCAAAATATATCGTTTCCTTGAAAATGTCTTTTCTTCGTTATAATTTTCTGTGACTATCAACTAGTATGTGCTTTTAATATTGATACCGAAAACGGCGCTATCCATAAAACGACCCTGTTGATTTTGCATGACCTACTTATCCATATATCTAGGAAAAGTGGGTACTAAATTTGCCGTTTTGTATTTATAACACGAAACGCTTAAATAGCCACGATTTATTCATAAAACTGCAACACTTTTTTGATTTCATTAATAAAATTGTAAATAACAAGAGAATGATAAATATGACATAATTTCATACTATACACAAAAGCGTATTAATTAAATCAAATATTTTAAACGGGTCACATGCGTGATAATAATGATTAATTATGTACCTACGTATGTAGATCTATCTAGTGGAAACGTTTTAGAAATTGATTAATTTGTATAACTGTATCGGACTTCTATGTGTTGCGCATATCTACTACATGTTTAAGGGTTGGTGTAAAATCGATCACGTCAACGCGAAAATGGTATATAATTAATCTTTGTCTTGCTGATCTCAAGAAATTTTATGGACGCAACCAATAGCGACCTAATCATTCTGCGGTTATAAATAGATAGCCAATGATATTGGTATTAATGACTGTTATATAAAACTTTATCAAACACCCTATTAATGTTCCATTTCGTCCCATGCTTTTGCGATTATTTCGGAGAATGATAGGAATTTGATAAAATTGATATCTACAGGAAGTTACGTTAATCCAACTTCTCACAGTTCTATTGCTACTAATTATGTTCCTTTTTGAGAGCTGTAGATATTTTTGTAAGAAAAAAAAATAAGAAGATTAATCTAAGAGTGACTTAAAGCTTAAATAAAAGTAATTCATTTATTTGAAAAATACAATTAATTTTGAAGGAACATGATATGTCCAAAACAGCAATTACACTAGACTCCCGTTTATCGGGAACACCTCATTTTCCGAAACAACCATGAATTATTATGATTATTCGAAATAATTTTTTCAAGCCTTCGCGTTAGTCGAAATTTGTAAAATAAGTGTGTAAATATAATTTATATTAAGATTTTTATTGTTAGAATGTATTAAATCTGTAAAAGTAAAGTGACTTTTATTTACATAATTTATTTATATATTTGTTTTGTTGTTTAATATTTACATTAAAATTTAATAAATATCAGTTCTGAGGGATGGAATTTTGTTAAGTTCTTTACTCTGTCCGGAAAACTTTTTAACTGACTGTCATAATAAAGGGAAGAACTACACAAATTGGAAAATGAAATGTTTCAGGGTTTTTATGAAATTTACATATTTAGATTTTCTACATTAAGTGAGTTTTATTTAAGATGATCGACTACATTAGCTTTAGTTAGTAGCGATTTGTGGGTTGTATACATAGGAAATCAAATTTAGAAACCATCATCCCAATGTTAAATTCATATTTCCGACATGACAAACATGTTAATACTTATTTTCACTTATATCCACTTAGCCTGAAAAATTGCTTTCCCATAAGCAACTTTACATTTCGTCATCACATTATACAGCATATTGTGCACGCATTTGTACTTGATGGGCTAATATATTTCTTTTCTTTCCTAATTTTCCAGGCATTTCTTCAAAAACCGTAAGAAAAATGTAGTCACTCTCAATGTACTTACGATGGAAATTGTGAGGCATTGACGTTCCTATAGATAATAATAATTTAAAAAAATATATAAGTAGTAGTAAATATCCGATATGAATTCGCTTTCCTTATGTAGTATGTAGTAGGATAACCTAACCTGACCTAACGTAACTAAACCTAACAATATAAGGCTAATAGGGTAGAGTCTGAAGAATACAATTAGTTTTTAAAGCCTTTCATGATACTTTATAAACTCCTTCCTTTTCTTGTTTCCTTGTGTATGACTACACATCTGGATTGTTTGTTTTAATGAAACTGTTAAACAATTTTCAGTTTTCAATTTAATTATTTATTTACACTACTAAACTAGCCCTCTGCCTTGAGTTAAATGCTATATAATTAAATGGGGTGGAACGTAGTCGCGTGGGTGGAAATTTCACTGGCGTGGCGTCGTTGATTTGAATCATCCATTAATAACCAGACTCCCCTTAGATACATCATCAGACGGAACAAAATTGGCTCATTGGTTTAATATAATTACCCTTGAGATTTTACAGAAACAACCAACGTGCAGATGTGTAGGACACTTGAACGGATAGTGCGACGAGTTAAACCCATTAAAAACCAGAATCATAAGCCTAGCAATAGCATTGTTACACTAATTGCTGTGTAAACACATTGCTCTGATACAGAACTTCAGATTGTGTTTAATAAAATATATTTGCAATACTAGTAATTGCTTTTCTTTCTTCAAAGTATTTTCATTGCTGTTAATTCAAACAGTAATAAAAAGATATGGGCCAGTGTATCGCCATCTGTAGAAAGATATTGATTTTGCAGATTCAAATGAGCTTACACCTCAACATCCAAGAAAAGGATTTTTTATTGATAAAATTAAATTAGAGAATAATGGAGTTTACAACTCATTAAAATCATGAATGATAATATTTTAGGCTATTTAGGTATTTTTTTTATTATTTTCAAAAAACGACAGAAAATGGTTAAAATACCAAAATTTTTAAAAGGGTTAGGGTTAAGTAAAATTTCATTCGACGTTATAAAAAGTTTTAAATGATATAAGCAAATGAAAATACAGCAAAAAATTAACGTAAATCAAGCTAGCACGACAAAGTTATTTTTCCGATTTTTGATTTGCACTATAATTTGTCGCTAATTTGTTACCAAATCCAAAAATTTGTCGCTCGTGTCGTTTAGCTATAATCAGCTGGTATGCTTACTTAATTTCAAGCTAGCATTAGAAACATTTGGCGTATCTCAAAACCGAAATGTCGTAGGATATTACTGTAAAGGCCATAATTTGTCGCTAAAAGATGATACATTCAACGAATTTGTCGCTAGTCTTATAGTCCGGTCAATTTAGACATTCGAAGCTACATAAATTCCCACCAAGCTAAAAATCAGTAAGATCGTTTAAAATATGATTAAAAATAAAATTTAAAAGTTCCCCATCTTTCCCCTGTATGAAAAAAAAATATTCAAGGTCAAAGGTCAAAAAAACGAGTTTTTCGCGATTTTCAACAACACGGTAAGTTTTATCATAAAAATACTTCAGACAAAAATTGTAGATCATAAAATTATCTATACAATATGTATCAATATATTTTTTCCTAAGAGCCACCGTTTCTGAGATATCAGGTTAAATGAAACCCAGTTCCTTATTTTATACGCCAGTGTAACCTCGAGACAACATCTGTCTCCTGTTCAATTGTATGCGTGGCTAGGGTCTTATACCTGCTTTATGTCAGTGTGCCCAATAAATGAAATACTGTTAGTTTCAGGGTTGCCAAACTAGGGGATTTTCCCCAAAAAATAGGGGATTTTGTTTCCTTTGGGGCATTTTTTGGGGATATATTTTTCAGTGAAATTCTTCTGAGGAAAAATCTTCCTCTAAAATCTTTTTTCTATTTGCACTAAATATTTTCTAATTCTTGGGGATTTATTTGTCACATAGCTTATTTTGGGGTATTTTAGATACATATTTTATAGATAATTTTATAATCTATAATTTTTGTCTGGGGTAATTTTATGATGAAACTTACCGTTTTGCTGAAAATCGCGAAAAACTCATTTTTTTGACCTTTAACCTTGAATAAATTTTTTTCCATACAGAGGAAAGATGGGGAACTTTCAAATTTTATTTTTAATCATATTTTAAACAATCTCACTGATTTTCAGCTTGATGGGAATTGATGTAGCTTTACTCTTATTTTTTGGTTTAATTTGACCGGACTGTTACCTTCAACTGATAAGCGAAAAACTGCTGGAAAACCATCAAACTGGCACTACATCCAGAACGCTATTATGCGCATATGAACAATAGCGATACTTGCGGTGCCAACTAATTATTATTAAGCCGTTAATATCAGTTGATTGTGACTAAACGGGTTGAGGACTAATTTTTCGAATTGGAAACAAATTAGAGAATAATTGGCGACAAATATTACAAAAATTACAATATTTTGAAATTGACTAATTATTAAATTGTTTAATAAAAGGATAAAATTAGCAATGTCTAATACTTTCAATGCCTAGAACGTTAACACATTTAATCAGGTTTTTTAATTAAAAGTCGACAACATTGTCGAATTTTCTATTGAAACTAAATAATTGCTGGAGAAGTGGGCGGTAGGTATCTAAATCAGGTGTACCATATGGTTGGCTGCAAGCAAGTAGAATTTGATGTTTGGGAAATCGAAACCGTTGATGTTTCAACAAGATATTTTATTAATTACTCGACAATTGTTTCGACTTACAAGTGATTTTCAGCAGTACTTTGACAATACTAAAGTAACATTATAACGACATTCTATTTATATGTATATTCTAAAAGTGAGAACCCAATTGATGTACAGTTATAAAGTTTCTCATAATTACAAGTTTAACAAGAGAGGTATATTCTGTGTGGTTATTAACGATGTTTTTGTTGGGTTTCTGATAATGTTGGCGTTGCAAAAATTCAGATAAATAAAATAAATGTGCGAACTGGGGTTTCATCAAGATAAGATGCTTGATCTTGACATTTAACTTTTACCTCGACTTGTAAATCAAAATTAAGAAAGCAATTTTTGTTGTCATGTGCACTTTCTTGATCATAACTTCTTGTTTCGGTTCAAGAATCTGGATATTTCGCGACATAAAAAGGAACATTTATCTTAGGCTTTAAAACTAAAGATACTGTAAACTGTAATATTGACACAAATAATGCTGTTAATAAGAAAAACCAAGCAAGATGCTTAAGGGACCGTTCATTAATTACGTTAGAGTTTCCATGAGGAGGGGGCTTAAGAAATCACTCCATGAGCTTATCTAGGGAGGAGGTGTAATAGTCAAAATTCACCTGGGAATGCGTTTCGAAATATACATTGTTTGAAATTTGAAATGAAGACTTTAAGCAAAACATTCCTTTTTTTACTTTTTATTTATTTCAAATTTTCTATTGTTCAATATTGTGTTTAAAAAATCTGACCTGCGTTTATATACATATTGTAGTGTAACTTACCTAGGCCCACGTGATCGTCAAAAACTTCTTACCCTTCGTTGTGTTGAAAAGCCAGGTCTTGCCAAAAATGACAAATTGTACTCTGGTACGGGTTTACCATTAGAGGAACAAGGTTAAATAAAACACAGTGAATTCATTCCTACTTTTTAATTCAAAATCAAAATCAAATGTAAATTTGGAAATGAGAGTGTTAGACTCAGCCTGTGGCTAACGTGGAGAAAGAGCCTGACAGAAAAAACCACGATCTCAGCCACTCAATGATTAAAAACAAATTCAAATAAACATAAAAATCAAAACATCAAATTCAAGTAAATCACATATCAATCAAATATCCAATGAAAAAATAAATTTAGATAAAACACAAATAAATCAAAATATCAAATATAAAAAAATAAGTTCCAGTGAAACACATGTAAATCAAAATATCCAATGCAAAAATAAACTCAAGAAAAACACAAGTAAATCAAAATGTCAAATAAAAAAAAAATAGGTTCCAGTGAAACACATGTAAATCAAAATATCAAATATAAAAATATATTCAAATAAAACACATGAAAATCAAAATATCAATGTAAAAATCAATTCAAGTAAAACAGGTAAATCAAAATATTAAATTCAAATAAAATGGTAAATCAAAATATCAATGCAAAAATAAATTCAAGAAAAACACAAATAAATCAAAATGTCAACCAAGTAAAATGGTAAATCAAAAAAAAATCCAGGTAAAAATAAGTTCCAGTGTAACACATGTAAATAAAAAATAATGTCCAATGTAAAAATAAAATCAGGTAGAACAGGTAATTGCAGAGTAAACCCAACACAAAGTAAAATGCATATAAAAATAATCAATCAATAAGAAAATTCAATAAAACACATATAAATCAGGGCACAGAAATACACATGAAAGGGTAAAAACAAAATAAAACAAAAACCAAATAAAATGTATGTAAAATTATCAATAACAAATTGTTGTAAAGATAATTAAAAATTCTCAAATAAAATGAAATCAAAAACAACTTGGAAAAGATAAATTCAAATTTTGTAGTTCTCAGGCTCAACAAAAATGAAAAATAATTTGTGTAATAAAATTTAGAAAAACATGAAAAATTCACAAAAAGTAAATCACCCAAATTTGATTATAATTTCCTAATGTTTGATTAATTTTGACACAATTTGAAATTCAATCCCTACAAACAGCAGCACATTTTAAAACCAAAAACATATTTGTTAGTTAATTTAGGAGTCTGGAGTCCTGTATGGAAGCAATCCAGATAACGTTGATTGTTGGAACGCATCTGGCTACACGACAAATGTTTATTTGCATTTTCTATCTTGTCTAGGCATTTTTCTCGTTGAGCGAGACATCATCGATAAAACTCTCAATATAACAAAAGCCCCTGTTATACTCCCATCAACGTCCACACGGGAGAAAATATTAGTACTTACAACAAGGCATTTCATACTTAGATTGAACCACAAAATGTTTTACCCCTTTCGAAAATATACACAAATTATTATAATTTGAAAAATGAAATATTCATGTTAAGCCTGAAAAACTTTAAGTGAAATAATTTTAAAAATATAATTTAGTAAGATTTACCTGAATTGAAATTATTTAAAAAAATTTAGTTTATTTAATTTAGAGATATTTATCTGAATTGAAATTAATTTAAAAATGTAGTTTATTTAGTTTAGGGAGATATACCTGAATTGAAATTATTTTAAAAATTTATAAACAATTGAACAGAATTCCCATAGTTATAAAAGAAAATAATTAACAGGGAAATTAAATTTGAAACAATTAAAATTATAAAAATGATAAAAAAAAATAATATTAATTTAAAATAATAAAATAATTATCATACCTGTAAGTAATTAATCCAATTTGAAACAAAAACTCAAAAACACAGAAAAACTCAAAAACACAAAATACAAATAAAGACACAAAACAAATTATACGAATTGAAATTAATATGATTGTTGGATCTGAACCAGAATTGAATATGAAACAGAATTGAGTATGAATATGATTGTTGAAATATGAATAAGAATTGAATATGAAACATAATTGAATCAGAATTGAATCGAATGCCTTAAAAATCACGTAGCAGCCCTTTTAAAGACTCGTACTAACACGTCATCAAAACTAATCGAACCCACGCCGCATCTAAGAAAAATTCCCACAGGAAATCGATCTACGAGACAAGCAACAAAAATTTTATCGAAAAGAGGACATGTCTCACGTCAGCTCAAGAGTATTTATGGTTATTACACCTTTACACCCCATATGTGCGAAACGCCTGAACACCAACAGAAATTAGGCAGACCACACAAAAAAAAACGTGGTTGATTAGTTTATTTTACTCACGTAAAATGCAAGCAAATATTCAGAAAGTTATCAGAAATTTGACAAATAATTCTTGTAATACCATGGTCGAAAAACTATATAAATTTTTTTTTTTGTTTTTTAAGAAGCGTGCATAAAATATTTAAAGGATTAAAGATGACCATTGGATACCACAATATCGAAATTAATTATTAAATATTTTAGTTAAAATATTTGGCCATTTTATAGTTTTTGGGAAAACCTTATGTAAGAAGACCAAAAAAATCTTATGTATTATTTTATGGGAACGGGAGGGTTAAAAAATTACCAAAATCGCCCTTATGTAATTAGTGAGTGACCCCTAACATTGATAGATAAAAATAACAATTCTTTTAAAGTTTTAACATTTATTAATCTATCGGTTGAAATTTCATGAATATTTAAGGTGTTAAATAAAAGAACACTAACCTATCAGTGCCATGCACCAAATTAATGTATCCCATTTATCATACCGTATAATAATGACGAGACTCTTGACAAATATTCGTTGAATTCGAAGCGATTCTTTTAATTTTGTTTCGATTTTTATATGGGTGCTCTTGTCTTGATCCTGTCTCAATTCAAGACAAGAATTTTTGAAGATGATTTATTAATACTAACTTATATCTATTGTTTAAAAAACATTCTAAGCTCCAAAAACCTTATTGACTTTATTCTAAAGAACGTTTTTCTCAAAATTAGACTTTGCTGGAGTTGACAAATACCAAGAAGTTTTAGACACGCAAGAATAACACGTTCTGTAAGAAATATAATTTTTCCGAATAGATTTTACGACACTTCCGCAAATGCTGTGTGACCGCCTTTCACATGTTTTTTACCGTCAGAAATATTCTTTTTCTAAACATTCTCGGGTCAAGTGTATGCAACGGAAAACCGACGAGTATCCAGAGTGAAAGAGTCACTTGTGAATTCTATTGTCCCATTCTATTTTTATTCAGGCCAAAAATAGTATACTTAGATACGTTTTCCTTTTGAAATGAAAATATGTAAATGTACATACAGTTTGTCTAAAATATCCTTTAAGTTGAAATCCCTAATGAAAAATTTATAATAAATGAGCAAAAAAACATTCTTCTGTCTAATTATTTTGAAAATGTCTTTGTTTATTTTCGTTTAGGATTCACATCTTTAGAAGAAAACATTCATTGAACGAAATTTTTTTGAACAATGTGTACAGATAATTCATAACTTGGACACATATTTTAATGTTGCTTTTATCTTTGTTCTGTTCTATGTAAGTACGTGTGAAATTTTAAAAGAACGTGATTCATTACATATCAAAAAAAGTGAGCGAATTTCTTATATCGTACGAAGACGCGAGTACCATGCATATGTATATGTCAAAACTATTCAACATGGATTGTGATCTGAAGCTCTTTAGTCCTCGTCAGCAGCAGTAAATAGCTCAACAAAATTTCGACCAATTTACTTAAAACATTGTTATAAAAATAAGTACAAACAGCATAGTTAATGCCACCTCTAAGTGGTATATTGACCAACCAAGAAAACATTTTGGTTCAAATTGGTTAGCGGCCGTTCATAAAATACGTTCGCATACAAGGGGGTCTTTCTGAGTGTGACAAGATGTGACAAGGGGGGATAGGGGGTCTACGGCAACGTGACGTTCACCGTTCATCAAAAAATTTTACTGAATTTTTTCAGAATCCTTGGACTTCTGATAAATAGAAATATTATGTATTTGTTCGTTACAAAAAATACTTACTAATATATTTAAATATTATTATGAAAATAAAATAAATAGTTTTGACTATCAAAATTTTTGTATTATCATTTATCATGTTCAGGGGAGGTTCAGTTTTTGTGACGTAATATTTACAGGGGGGTCACACAAAGTGTGACACAGCGTGACAACCGGGGGCGGGGGGGAGTAAGGGAGGTCAAAGAAAGCTTATTTTAGTGTGACGTATATTATGAACAGCCCCTCACGTGCCTTTCGCAAGTCGATCTCATTCTTAACAAACGTTATAGTGGAACATTACTGAATCTTACAAAAATACTTAAATAAAAAAAATTATAAAAAAATATGTATACAGCGTTCAATACGAAGTCAGTGAAAGTTATTTAATGATAAGAAAACTGGTCGATGTTCTGTCCGTTAGCGCGCTGGGGAGGATAAAAGTGTTTGAACAAAGTCTTGATCGACATTATAGTTGTGTTATATTATTTGGTAAAGACGAGTTAATTTAGAAGAAGTCCTTCCTGAACATATTCAACTCCATTATGTCTAACAAACTATTATTTTATCAGTGTATAAACTTGTGTCCAAAAAATGAGGAAAAGTTTTACTGTACATCCTAATTGTATTAAAATATATGGATTAGAAAAATTTGGAATAATATCAGGTAGAGTTAAACATAAAATAATATTTTAATAAGTTATTCATGAATTTAAAGACACCACATGAAAATTCGTAAATGAAAATAGCACAGTATTAATACCAACCTAAAAAAGAGGCAGTAGCTTTATTTCAATCTATTAGTGAATAAGTATAAGTAGGCCAAGATTCCCTTAAGATGGAATAAAATAGATCACATTTGGTGATCAATCAAACTCATACGAAATTAATGGAAGGTCACGAAAAATACTTTACTTACAGAGTAGTAAAAGAGTAAGGCTCGAATTTCTAGGGGGAAGCAACATAAAACATTTTTCGGAGCATATGAAGACTAGCTTAAAGTATAGTAAAATTCAATGAAATTGCAATGTACGAAAAGTAGGTACCAAGTTGTGGCGAAATTTATACAGTTTCATAGTTTTTAGATTTTCACACAATTTAAAAATAATGGAATAACAATTGTATTCAGAAGTGCATCATTTAATAAACCTACCACTTTGGTCGATTTAAAAGACATTTTGTACACATTTAGGTCTAATCTAATTTAAGCTATTCTTGATAAATTTTATATTGTCAAACTGAACAACATTTTTAAAAATATCGACATCATGACGAGTAGATACATATATAGATGTTGTAACTTACGAACCAAACACGGATATTCTGTTATACTTACCCCAAATACATATATACTAGAATTTGAAGGTCGTATAAAGTTCATCAGGCATAAGGTATAAATAAAATTATTTCAAATAGACACTGAAATTAAAAATTTATCAAACAAAATAAGAGAAAATGACAAAAATGCTAATTTTTATTTTTCTGTTAAGAATTTCTTCTGGCTTTCAGAAAGTTTGTGCTTAGATTTATTATAATCATGTATTACTAATGATTAACAAACCAATTAAGTTCTTTGATATCCAAGAAATTTCCTGTGGTGCGGTTGTTATAAAAAGTAGTAGTGTTATAAAATTAGGAGAGGTGATTAAAAAGCACAAAAAGTAAATGAATTATGAACAACAAAAAACAGAATACTTAATTTGTATACGGTGATTTATACAAATCAAACGAAATTCCAGTAGAGATATTTCAAAATCTTGTGAGCCGCGAAATATGCGACAACGGCTAGAGGCGGAGCTTATGCTCGAGTTTTTAGTTAGCAAGGGGAGTCATGCATTTCTTCGCACACCAAGGTTATGGCTCATGCGATTCTGAAATAGCTCTACCTAATCTACTGTAGTGGATTTTCTGTAAATACTAAAATTAAAATTATTCGAAACTTTATATAGGGTTAAATTTATGCAGTTTAATACATTATTTGCTTCCTTTTCAATAGATATTTAGTAGACGGTCTACATAAGCTGTTGTATAACAAACCAATTTAATTAATAGGTTCTACATTTACTTGATGTAAGTTCATGACTTTAAGTAAATAAAAACACTGTTTAATTTCCACACTTATTTATTGAAACATTTACCATTGTTTCTTCAGAAGGTATCAGTGGATGATTGAAATGTAATTCTAGTTTACAATTTATATCCGCAGCTAAAGTGGGGGTTTTTAAATAGATTTAACAAGGGAGAATTGTTTAAGTCTATTTGTTCGGTTAAAAGTACATTACTGTTTTTGTATTTATTTATTTCTAGAGTTTCTAATAAATTTAATTTATAGCTTTTACTTTCGGTATATAATATTTTAAATTGTGTGTTAAGATTAAAGAAGAGTTAAATTTCAAACATTCACTGTTACCTCCTGAAGTAGCTACAAAGTATCGAAACAATTGTAAAAATTTCAATAAGTAAGTGTGGAAATTAAACAGTGTTTTTATTTACTGAACAAAAGAATTGTTAAAGCTGTAATCAACATGTTTTCTGAAACTTATTTATTTGTTGTTTTTTCTTTGAATCATTAAATGTAGTAAAGTAATGTTCCTTAAGGATATTCTGTACATATATAGGTATACGGAATAACTTTCGTTTTATGAATGATTTTGATTGTCTACAGGCCAACTATTGGTCTTGTTATAACTTAATTCAGGGGAATAAGCACATTTAAGCGCACATGAATAAATTACTTCATACCTCTACAGCTATGACCGATCTAATTTTGAACTCTATCTATTTTGGTCGATAGACTTTTTTTGTCGGATGCAAAACGGTGAAACGTGACCGCCGAAACATAAACAGTCTTTCCATTTTACTACACAAAACGCGATCGACCTAACAAAATGAGATGAATCAGCCCAAAATTTTTTCTATCATAACTTTATTAAATCATCATTATTCTTATTAACTTTTATAAACGAATTAGATGTTTCTAAATTTGACTTCCTATGTATAAAGTTATCACCAATAAATTATAATAAGGATAAAGGGAAATATGTGATATCAAATTTAATTACAGGGATGATATGATAAATCGTCCAAGCCTTGGTTTCGTATTGGCTAGGCAGTATATGTTCTACAATATTCATTCCATTTAAAAAACACTTAAAGAAATCTAATAAAGCAAATCTAATAGTTTTAAGGAAACTTGAACGAGCAACTTTTGTAAACTTCAGTTTAAATACATCTCTTTAGACGCTTCGTTTATAACAATCAACTGTAAAATTGACATTATTCGAATTAAATTTTTGAAACGGTACCTAGCACCTGTGCTTAATTAAAAGATTTCATCCATCTACCAAATTTGACAAACTATTTTTATATGTCTCAGCTGGATCTTCTAATAGAAAGTGCGCCCAATGAAGAAGTTCACGCTTCTTTTAATAAGAATATCTTAAAACACATTACATGCATATAACGTACAGATATTAATAGAACAAGTTTCGGTTACTATAACCTTCTATGATTAAATATCTTTTATATTGTAGTATTCTGTTACATCTAGGCTTTCCATCTCTAAAATCTGTCAACCAGGGCAAAAAGCGTAAAAACCCCGGATATTGATGCCTACAACCCGGACATATTAGTAGTGGTTTTTTTTTAAGTTACTTAGCAAAATAAAAAATAATTTTGATTTTTATTTATTTCTACATTAAATTAAGTTTTCTTAAGAAACAAAACAAAACCTTAATGTTTTAAGAATTGTTAGCAGTCTTACGTTACCCTGCCCGGACGCTCCCCGGACTCCCTCAAAACTAGGACAAATCCCGGGAAACCCGGACTAATGGCATCGAACTTCTGCTATAAAGTATCAAAGTTCCTGATCCGAACTGTAACGCATTTATTGTTAATATTTTTTAGAAAATTGGGGTTTCGCCAAAACAAGAATCTTAATTTCGATGGCCAACTCTTGTCTCGACTTGAAGATAAATATCAAGGAAGTGATTTTTCATATATTGTGTAATTTATTGTCTTCATTCAAAAGTCTGATATTTCTTGATACGGAGAGGATTGGGCTTTAAAGAATGCCCAAAATGTTAATGTTTAAACGATTTTGTTTAAAAATTACCTAGCGAGGTGTATAACACGGATAAGTATCTATTATTATGGACCAAGTGACTAATGAGGGAATGGTTTATAATGTGCGGGTATTATTGATAAGGACAGATTATATCGGGCCACATAATTTATTACGTAATCACAATTATTTACCACAGTGTCTGGTCATTATGAATACTGCTACGCAACAGTCGGGCAATTTGATAATTTAGGTGCATTGGGCGGGGTACGGGTATAGAAACAAACGCGTAACCTGGCCTACCCTAACCTAATCTTACCTAACTAACTACTAAGAACTGCTTAATTCTAAAAATAGAACCGAATCTTACATCCTACTCTATCTCTAAATCTCGTGTCACAATGTTTGTATGGAATAAACTCCGGAAGTATTCATCCAATTTTTATGAAATTTGACTTACTGTGTGCAATTTGACCCAGCTTAAAAGATTGGATAGTTTTTATTTCCATTATCCAATTATGTTCCATAAGTATCTAACAGATGGCGATGTAAGTTAATTTAACGACACAATGCTTCAACATCTTTTGCTGTCTAGGCTTTGCCAGCATTCAGTAGATGATGCTACAATCTATTCCACGTCATATGTGTTTGTGTTTAGGGGCTGTTCATAAAATACGTCACGCTAAAATTAGCTTTTTTAGACCCCCACCCCCCGGTTGTCATGCTGTGTCACACTTTCTGTGACCCCCCTTGTAAATATTACGTCACAAAAACTAAACCCCCTCCTGAACATGATAAATTTTGATTGATAATACATAAATTTTTGATAGTCAAAAACATTTATTTTATTTTCATAATAAAATTTAAATAAAGTAGTAAATATTTTTTGTAACGAACAAATACATAATACTTCTATTTATCCGAAGTCCAAGGATTCTGTAAAAATTCAGTAAAATTTTTTGATGAAGGGCGAACGTCACGTTGCCATAGACCCCCTACGTGTGGCCAGGGCAGTTAATATGAGTATAAATTATGAGACTTATCATTCAAATGGTGATTCAAAAATAAGTTATTCTCGCGCTAAATATTTTGACAGAATGCAGGAAATTAAAAAATTGTAATAGAATATATTTTTATTGCCCAATAGGTTATTTAAAATGTCCAGGCAACTCAATCATTCCAATAGTTGTCATCAATTGCCCTCTTCCTAAGTATTAGGTATAATGATCACTTAATCGCTTGGTCCATAACATTAACACATACAGTCGACGCGGGTTATATCGTCGCGCATGTCTACACTGAAAGGGTTTATTAAATGCTTTAGATATTAAGTAAAGGATACTAATATGTGAATGCTACCTTTTTGTTGGAAATAAGATTATTATTATCCATTTTCTTCCCCTAATGTTTACAATAAAAGACTCAGAGCTTTAAGGGGTAAAGAGTTCTTTATTATAAAAACGACACCAACGTTTCGGTTCCGATGTGAACCTTTATCAAGGTGTTTTTTTGTGTTTCTTAAAATATAACACAAAAAACCACCTTGATAAAGGTTCACATCGGAACCGAAACGTTGGTGTCGTTTTTATAATAAAGAACTCTTAAAATATAACACAAAAACCACCTTGATAAAGCTTCACATCGGAACCGAAACGTTAGTGTCGTTTTTATAATAAAGAACTCTTTACCCCTTAAAGCTCTGAGTCTTTTATTATTATATTTGATTGAGTCTACTGATACTTGATTGAAATTCATGTTCACTACTTTAAATAAAACGCTTAATTAAATTTCAATTGTTGTTTATTGCACTTGACAATTGTTTCGCCAAACTTTGGCTTCTTCGGAAGTTATTTGTTACTTAGCATAATTTACAGCAAAATAGACTTATATACTAGTTGTAAGGGTAGATGGAAATAAATTTAAAAGTGGGGAGTTGCTTAAATCTGTTTGTTCATTTATTAAAGTTTTGGTATTTTTTGACTTATTAATTTCTAGTATTTCTAAAAATGTTAGTTTTTGTTTATTATTTTCTGTATGTAGGATTTTGAAATTTTCATCGAAATCATGATTTTTAGTAATAAGATGGTTAGCATAATTAGAATCTGTTTTATTGTTGTTGTACGATCTTTTATGTTCATTAATCCTCGTTTCGAAATTTCTAGATGTTTTGCCTATATCAGGGGTTCCCAACCTTTTTTACTTTAGAGCACATTCTAAAATATCGGTAGGTTGGCGGGCACCACCTATTTTTTATCAACAAACTCCTTCTATAACTTCTCATTTTCCCATAATTTATTTTCTTATATTCATAATTTGTAAATAAATAATAAACAAAAATGTTTCAAAATAATAAATTATTATTCAAATTTCATACACACGGAGAAATTTATTTGCAAAACTTAAACAAATTAAACAAATACAAAAAAAAACATTTTATAAAAAATATACTATCAATATGGAATTCGTCAATGTGATCTTTGGCATTGCATACTATTGGCCAGTGCTTCATAATTAGGAGATTATGACGATAATCCTGTTAGCAAACAATCATAAAGATGCTCATCGGTGAGTCGAGATCTATATCTTGATTTTATTCAGTTCATGTTTGAAAACAATGATTCGCAAATATGTCGAACCGAAAAATGATTCAATTTTATATGCCGCTTTTTTCAAAAATGGGAACTTTTCTCTGTCCACTGTATTCCAAAAGTCCTCTGATATAAGGGATTTTAGCAAAATGTCATTCTTAATGCCCAACATTTCTAACTCTACTTCTTCTGTCTTTTAATACCTTGAACAAAATCTGCAATACATGCGGCCATTTCCATTACATTTATTTGGCAAGTAAAAGGATTGATACAGAAAGAAACAATTGGCTCGATAAGTGTAAACTGCGAAAATCTCTTTTCAAACTGGGTTTTTAACACTTAGTCTGGCTCGCCCCTAGACAAGTACTGTCAGCAAAGGAACCACTCATACATACAATATCGCAAGCATACGAACTAAATTTTATAAACCTAGGCACTCAAAAAAATTTAAACTCTAACAAATAAATAAAAATAATTCACATTTTTAATTAATGTTTATGAAAAAGTTATGTCTCTGTTGAATAGTGGCGGGCACATACGAATCGTACCGCGGGCGCCATGGTGCCTGCGGGCACGAGGTTGGGAACCTCTGGCCTATATAATACATTTCACAGGTATTGCAATTTTATTTATAAATACCGGATTTGTGTGACCTGTCTGTTTTATCTTTATTATTCTTAATGTACTTACTTAAATTATTGTTAGTTCTATAAGCTAATTTACAATTATTTTTGCGTAGTAAGGGTGAAATGTAATTTGTCTTTTATTATTAATAAGATTATTAGTTTGAATACCAAAGTTTAATTCTGCTCGCTCATTTCTTTATCTATCTTGTCTTGAATTGAGACTAGACTAAAAAAAGAATTATTGATAATCAAAAGTCTCATGAATGCCTAAGTGCCCCTGAACAGTGCTCTTAGCACCGCAACCTTTTCGCGTACTCTAAGCGCCGCAATAAATCCACGGAGAGTTCTCATATCAATCACTTTTTATCAAACTGAGTGGTTATTTGTGTGGACTTCAAGGGTTCCATCATACATCCAGCTTGGTTTTAAATTATACTTAATACGTAAACAACTATTAGTATCAACAAAACAATACATACACTACTAACACAACAGATTACACAGAACTGAATAAAATTTCACAATTTTACCTACTTTTATCGAGATAATAAGAGCATGGAAGAAGGTTGGGGCGCTAAGATCACGACATCTTTAGAGGGCGGTCTAAAAATAGAAATGTATTTACAGCAAAATTGTCTTATAAATCGATTAAAGTACGTAGAACTCAATACTCACAGATTTCCTTGAAAAAAGCTATTTTCTAACTTGTTTTAGTTCCAACCGATTTAAAAAAAAAAGGGGTCACCCTGAGTTTCATAGTATTCTTTATGTGTAATTTGCACGATTTATTGGCCAATTTTCGGTAAATTTCAACATATTAAGGAGTAAATATAATTAAAATTATTAAAGTATATTCTAGCGTTTCATCAGTACAATTAACACAACAGTAATTTCGGTTTAGAGAGTTAGCCATTAGGCAACAAAGCAAGACTATTGTTGTAATAAAAGATTTCATTGCACTGTATTCAGGAAAATTATAACAATTCTTCTCTTTTCCTTTTTTATAAAGTAGACACATTTTATTACACAATAAAGTGAAGATATAGAAACGAAAACTAAAACTTTCGACAGTGATATATATATTTTATTGCTTTCGCAAGTAGATAACATTTTTACGCATTGCATAAAATTATCTACCTAAATAGATCATACCTTCAATAAAATATGTTATACGAATATGACAATATGAAAATACATCTACTTTTAGTCTTGTTGGTAATGCCATTATGACCCTTTTCGAAGTTTTTGCATTCTCTGCACATGTAGATACATATGCACCATTCATTTCAATTGGGCTCGGAGGGTAAATCAAACAATGGCCTACAATTTGACATTGACCTTAACCTTATGCTTCATTTGAAGTTAAAAGCGACTATTTGAAGGTTTTTGGTGATAATTGGTAGATAGAAAATAATTATATCAAGTATGTGAATTCACAAATTAAAAGCTACATTGTTTCAACACATTCTATTAACAATTCCCGACGAGTCGTTTCGACCAAGTAGTCATTTATAAGAATATTATTACAATATCACTTCTAAGTCGCTATTTATACAGTAGTAAAATTAAGATACTTCAATTATGAGGAGAGGGGGTTACAGCCATGAGGTTATAAATGGATTAATATTTGAGGTGCACATAATTTTAAAATTTTACACACCCCTCTAGGTACTTTTGTCGAAAATTGTTAATAAAAAATGTTTAGTGGTTTGCATGTGAATTGATATGTTTAGGTCTATTTGAAGAACCCATCTGAGCGTAAAATTTGCATTCTTTTCAAAAAATAGCGGAATCTAAAAAAATGTGATCTTTAAATCACTTAGAAGATAGAGATGGAATTGTAATTGTAGGTCATATTCTGTCTCCCTTCGAAAACAACAATTGTTTGAAAGATTCTGGTTCAAATGATATTCAAGCATAATTCAACTGTGTGTCACCGTTTCGCAAATACCTACATATGTCAATTTCTCATAGATTTCATGTAGATATAAATTTGAAAACACTTTTATAATATTTTCACGATAATGAACATTCATCTGCATTTGATCAATTCACTTTCAAATTTTCAATAGATTCTTTTATTCCCAATACTGTTACACCGAGGATGTATCTTAGATAGATACTTATCACATCATCCAACAATCAGCTCAACGAATTACAGATTCTATAAATTTATTGCAAAAGCAAATTGTAATTCTGTTTAATGAATTGTCCACTTCGGACGCCAGAACGAGATAATTGATTGCGCTATCGTTTACATCAATTAATTACAACTTTCAGGCCTTCGAATCCTATGTCGGTTCGTTATCAGTCTCTGGACCGTGGACCTACAGTGATAGACCCCGAACGCGAGTTCATACCGATCAGGGATCACCGCAGGGATCGTTCCTTGGACCGGAGCCTGTATTACGACGACCTCGACCCACCCTACTCCTCCCGCTCTGCCAGACAGTCGCCCACAGCCCATCAGCCTTTTATTGGTTCGTATTATTGATAAATATTTAAAGAAATCATTTTTACTATTATTTCGGTTTTTTTTATTATATGTGTATATATATATATATGTGTGTGTGTATACCCATTTACACTGTTAAAAAAATTAAGAATTGAATATAATTGACAAAATTTGCTAATTGTTGCTGCCGAAAGTGCTGTAATCGAGACTTTTTTTATTGATTTCTTGAAATAAGAAAATATAGTCATTCAGAAATTGTACATCTATAAATTGAATCACACAGTAACGTATTGTGGTATTTTTACAATTAGGTATTTGACTAATTTTTTTTTGTTATTTAAATTGAAGTTTTTTTATCTGACGAATAACCTGGTATAAATAATTTTTTAATTTTTTAAAAAATTAAAACGATATGATGTTTAAAAATCACAATTAGACAGCGAGGGAAATATAGTTTTATATCGCCATAAATAATAATAATAATAAAAATAATTAATTACACTTAAAAAAAAAAACGCTAGACAAAAAACAATAATAGGCTATAACTTTTTTATTTTTGACCAATTTAAAATTTGATTCCGAATTTTGTCATCGTATTACGTATAGGTACTAACATATTGTAACGAATAAGCGGAATTTTTATAGTGTTTTTAATGATTTGATGAATTACGTGAACAAATAAAACCTATAAACTAATTACAAATATATATTACAACTACTTCCCTAATTAACTACCAACTAGGGGCGTTGATAATGGCAGGGACTCTTATTTGGGCATTAGGGTGAGTGATAGCGGTAACCCGCTACACCTCTCTAACCCTTCTGACTCGCTTGCTTGATCTTTCTCACCTCCTCTCTTACTTACTTTCAAAACTAATTCTTTTATACTGACCCACATAGTTGGTTACGGATCACTTTTGCCATGCAATTATGTCCCTTTAGAGACTGTATATGACTGTTTTTTTAATTAACGTGCTCCAAAAGTTTATTATACGATAAGACATCTGCAGCGTATCTATTTTGTAAAAATCTATATCTTCTTTTTTGTAGTTTTTATCTATATTTTTTTGCATTTAGAAGCAGAATAACAAACTTGAGTTAAACTCTTCAGCATTTAGCATATATACCTTTTTAGGACCAATTTTATTTATTTCTATTTTTCTAAAATACATATTAAACAAGATTCAAGTATGTGACAATCATCTTATTGGAACAATTTGGTATCCTAGGTAAAGTGAATTTACATGAAATTGATGTTAAATGATATAGGTTAGACATGTTCAAAAATTTGTCTATTATAATATTTATTTATATCGATCTCAAAATTTCATAAGCAACAAAAAGGAAGCTTTTGAATCTAAATAATGTAATAATATTGGGAAGCGCGGAGGTCACATTTCCAAATCGATAAAAAATGAAATTTTTCATGAAAATGCCATAGTAGGGGAGATAAGTAACATAAGGTTAAAAATATAAAAGGAATTCGAGGGAACCGTTTCATTATTAACCAAAATCCATACAATTGAAGATAACAATAACATTTTTAGTTATCGCCTAAATTTTTAAAAAATTCCTAAATATCTGCCTACAAAGGACATATTGATGGTAAAAAGTTTGCTTTCAAAAATAATCACTAAGTGTCGTATAACGTAAAGAATCGCCATGATTTTTGTTAAATTTTTCGGATACTCATTTTAGCTAACAATTTCGAAAAAATAAACCTACAAAATTCTCCATTACTCATCGAACATTATGACTATCGACTTGAAAATGTGGCATAAACGCTATTAACACAAACAAAGTTCGTTTCATATGGGGGTAGTTTTAAAATGGCCTCTAAAATAGATAATTTACTAACCGGTTCAGCAGTTAAGTTGAACTACATCTAAATTATTAAAATAATGTTAGTTGTGAAATAGTGGCATCTGTCAGCTCATATTAAACGTTTTTTTTCTGGTCCTATGAACCCAGAACACCTTGTGTAACTTTAATAGCAATATTTTAAATTACAATTTATTCTTCTCACATGAATGCAGATATTTCACACGTAGAGTGCGAGATGGGTAACTCAATAAAGGAAGTTGTGTTTTACAAAGAGATCCCGCCGGCTATATGGGAACTTCTCTAACAAAATTAGGGCCCAGAAAACTAGATAGGTAGTTACGTAATGCAATTTCAACTTGAGAGAATTCGTTTCTTAAATTACTCTAAATAGGAGAATTTGACAATATTCATTCAACTTGATTGGTAATAGCAAAATACTACATTTCGCATTAATCAGTAGGCACTACATGTTCCCACCTCATTTAAATTTATTTTCAAGAAAATGTTAGAAACTTATAAAAAAATTAAAAAGTTACTTTAAAAGCAATTTTTGAAGAATACTTTCTTGTGAACACCCTTTAAAGATACTTTATACTCATATAAAATTCAAAGAAATTTAATTTGACATATAAATAATTCCATATGGAACTAAAAATTGTGTTTTGGATTCTTCTTTATACTTGTACGTACTGTTACTTTCCTTATGAGGAAAAATGGTTCTCGATTTGAGCCAGGTTAAGAACAGAAATAAATTATGTATCTATTAATTGATGTTTTGGAATTTATTTTTCGCAAAAATCTCATATTTCAGGTAAGCGTACTGTTATTGGGTTAATAAAGATGTTTAATCTGTGATTATTCTCGTCAGTAATATCCAATCTTATAAATATAAATATTTGCTCAACATTTCCTGATGTAAATCTTGGCTCGTATGGCATAGTAATAAACTTGGTCTTACTGGTGTCTGTTTGAAAAGTCGAAGATCTTGAAACAGAATTCTTAAATTTAATCTTATTAACTAATTTATCAATGGTTATAATTGTAACCATTGTCAATAGCAATTTTCTTAATTGTACAGAGTTCCTTATGATATCTACTTTTACTAACAATAAGGGGAAAACTAAGCAATCTATGTACAAGAAAATTAAAACTAGCCATTTTATGTTGAACGCAATGATTAGAGTCGTTGGTTATAAATCTAGAGGTATTAGTGGGTTTCCTATAGATATCAAATTCTAAAGAATTCTCATTTCTTATAACCAGCACATCTAAAATGGTAGCTTGCCATCTTTCTCCATTTCAACAGTAAATTTGACCGAAGGGAAACGTGAATTTAAAACATCAAGAAAGTCTTGGAGACTTCTGGAACTCAAATCGAAGATAGCAAAAAAGTCGTCCACGTATCTAAGCCATACTTGAGAAAAAAACTTTAGGTGGCTAAGGTCACTTTCAAAGCGACTCATGAATATATCGACTATGAAGGGTGATAAGGAATTCCCCATAGCTGATCCTTCTCTCTGTTCGTAGAAGCAAACGTTTATTTGAAAATAATTTTGCCGCATGCACATTGAAGTCAGAGTAATGTATTCAGCTACAATGTCATCAGAGAAACCATTTTCTTTAGGTTAATCCTCTAAATATGTCAAAGTAAGCTGAACTGGCACACTTGGAAAAAGGGAACAAACATCAAATGAAACAATAACCTCACTGCCTTTTAGCTTAATATCTTTGACTTTGTTTATGAATTCATTGAATTCTTAACTGAAAAACTAGGTGGTTTAATTGGGAGGTTGTTGAATTCATTTGTCAACCACTTGGCTAGCTTATAAGTCGGTGAACCAATTGCGGAGACAAATTTTTACCCCTCTGTAAATCTGAAACCCGGAATGGAGAAAAAAAAATTTCAAAGTCGCTTTCGAATGTCAAATCTCGTCTAATTGATTGTAGTAAAATTTATTTTGTTTGTTGTTCAATAGTAAAAAAGTTATTCGCGGTTTAAAAAATCCCCCTCCCCCTGAATGATGCCACCCACTCAGGGATCGTTCCGTCGTATCAAGTAAACAACAACAATGTAGTGAAATTTGTTTTATTTGTAGTTCAACAAAAAGGGTAGCTTTTAGAAATTTAAAAATTTTCGAATTCCAAAAATAAATACCAAAAAATTCGTTTGACGTATCTATCAAAAATTACGTTTAATTGATTGTAATGAAAATTTTTTCGTTTGTAGTTGCTCAAAAAACAAGATTTTTCAAGTTTTACATTTCACCCTATAGCTACACAGTAAGAAAAAAGCTTTTTTTTTTAGTTTTAAAAATCACTTTTAAAAGTCAAATTTCATGTAATTGGTTGTTGTAAAAATTATTTTGCTTGTAGTTTAAAAATTAAAAAGTTATATGTGGTTTAAAAAATCCCCCTCCCCCTGAATGACACCACCCATGCAGAAACCGTTCCATAGTATCAAGTAAATATAGTAGGTGATTATAGGGTGAAATGTAAAAAAAAATCTTGTTTTTTGAGCATCTACAAACGAAAAAATTTTCACTACAGTCATTTAAACGTAATTATTGATAGATACGTCAAACGGATTTTTTTGGTATTTTGATGTTTGGAATTTCAAATTTTTGAATTTTTAAAAACTACCTTTTTTGTGGAACTACAAATGAAACAAATTTCACTACATTCATGCCATCATTCTGGGCGAGGGGGATTTTTTAAACCGCGAATAACTCTTTTACTATTGAACTACAAACAAAATAAATTTTACTACAATCAATTAAACGAGATTTGACCTTCGAAAGCGATTTTTAACAATATTTTTTCTCCATTCCGGGTTCCAGGTTCACAGAGGGGAAAAAACAGGTATCATTCATTCATTATATCCTTAATATTTGAATTAACCGATATAGAAAAAATTATAATAGAGTAGGCATATTGGAGTGAAAAAATAAAACATCAAATAATTAAACAATTGATATAGTAAATAGGCCAGTCAAATTAGAATTTATTGAAGAATTAATTTCCAGTAAGCTGGAAATCGATTTAATACCTCCATTTGGCCATAAATGCGTGTAAACTGAGTTTGCACAATCCTAGTAGGTGAGCATATCTTTTGGCAGCCAGTAAACCGCAACACGTTGATAGTGTTTGTAGGTGTGCTTGTAACGGAAACGTTGCGTCGGACGGCAAAAGTCATTGTATTCAAAATTAAATATTAAGAGAAATTGTCTGAGCTTCAGCAGAATGGACCCACCGCAAAGCTATGGGTCCAGTATTTCCACATGGTGTCCATTGTCAAGGAATTTATACAGGCTGAGCGAACTAGCAATTGGCAATTACATCTACAGTCGGTACAACGAATGTTGCCCTATTTTCATTCCGGCGTTCACTTATATGCTAAATCATGCCAATTGTACCTCCAGGGCATGTTGGATTTGGAACAAAAGCTCTTACCTGATGAATATAACAAATTTACGAAGCAAGGCTTCTTCACCATTAGAAGATCTGACAAGTTCTGGTCTGGTGTATTCACTGATCAGACGATTGAGCAGGTCGTCATGAGATCTCTGAAAGCCCAAGGTGCGCTGTCACATGGACGAAGCATAACGGACAGTACTCTGGTGACTTGGGTTGCCACAATCCCTACCATCTTAGAAATTGCCGTACAACTGGAAGATGTATGGTACGTCAGAGCAGCACGTGATACCACCTCTGCATTCTATCGCCAAGGGAAGTTGAAGGTTGTCAAGCTCCTGGAAACGAACACGGCTTTATAGGAGGCTGTCAAGGTTTTCCACCATGCAGATGCTGATGCTGAGGCCCTCATTTCAGCAGGTTAACTGTTCCTGGCAGCCCTCTATTCACCTAAGGCCGATGAGACCTCCTCGGACAAACTTAGCCACGCGATCTTCTCCAAATCCCTCATAAAGCCAACTTTTAATCTGGCCTCTCTACCCCCAACAAATACAGCTGCCGCCCAACATATTCTGCGGGTCTACCTCCAAATGCAGGCCTAGTATGATAGACCAAAGGATCCTCTCAGCTGGGGTTGGAGGAAGACGAGGCCTGTTACACACCATGAATAAAAAGGATCCAGCTCCAGCTGAAATCTTCAACACAGTGTCCTGTAAAGTAGGCATGAAATGTTTAACAATTTGCTTCAACTGCCAAGGCCAGTCTTGCTCGAATTCGGAACCCTTCGAGGATGAGGGTTTGTCTCGCATGCCGATCGCCGTAGAAGCAGAAGTAGTTGAGGATAGTTCATTAGACGATGATCCCGATGACGAGGGCCTCGCCCTGCCACCGCAGCTTGAGGGCTTTGTAAATGAAGGGCCATCGATGTCTAAGAAAATAAGAACATGACCGCTGCCTCTGGTTGTGCTGCATGCTTATAGTTTTCGATGGCATGTTTTTATACATATTCTATCAATCAGTTTTACGTTTTAGTTAGTTATTTGCCCCTCAATTACTAATATTAAGATTACTTACTAATTCATTAATTTATATGAATTCAAAATTTACAACTTTGTTAAAAGGAATAATGTTTTTTATACGTATTACCTCGAATCCCTACTTAAATTGTTATTTTGGTGAAACGTTTCGACAAATTTTGTTTTGACTTAAATGAATAACCATTTTGCGATTTTTTGGCTGCCAAAAGATAAGCTCAACTCAGATTATACGCCATTAGGACCAAATGAAGGTAATAAAACGATTTCCAGCTTACTGAAAATTAATTCCGCAAAACGCTTTTTTTGGATCTAATTTGACTGGCCTAAAAGCTATTTTAACAGCTTTGATTGGGGTTGATTATATATTTTATTTTGCACTTAACTTTGGGTTTGTTTACGAAGGAGTATTATTGCTATTTTTAATATTACAATTAAGTAGAAGTAGGTAATCTGTTTATTTCAAATAAAATTCTATTAAAAATGTAGTTATATTAATTATACCCCGTACAGATTTTGTATGAAATAAAAATGTTATCTTTCATTTAACAACTTATCTACGTTTAAATACAACGTAATAAATAGTTCCAGCCAACGATAAATAAGACTTCAATTAATAATTATATACTTTTAAAACAAACATATATAGTCAAAAATAGCATAACGTTTAAGTAATTGATATTGTTATATTGAGCACATCTTTTTATTCAATTTAATGGTACTTTTGTTAGAACAAATTTAAAATTGTCAAGTTAAGAATATTATTTTAATCGTATCCACATAATCGATTCAACTACATATAAACTTTTTTCCGTGCAAACCCTTCTGTAGATGCTATTTTCTTTTTGAAAAATTAGAAAAAGGAAGAAACTGATAAACATTTTTAGGTTGCTTACAAATTTATTATTATTAATTAATAATCATTTAATAAAAATCTATTCGTCCCATGTGCAGAGTATTTCGGCTGACCGAGCATATCTCTTTTCCAAGTCGCCGATACCGTAGTCCACAAGGGTTTGTTGAACTGTAGCTTTTTGTTCTTCTGTTAAATACCAGTCCCTGCTCCTCACCCATATGAATTCTAGAAAAATAATTTTATAATTACCACCAAAAATATTCCCAAAAATGAAAATTATTCCAAACGCCGCTGTCTATTATTTTTTAATACAAACAAAAATACTCTGTAAATTTAGCTTACCCTGTAACGTTTGGATATCTTAAGACTATAATCCCTTCGTTGTCTTCAGTAAGGGGTTCAAATGTTACTATACCATCATCCCTTCCGCTCCAAGTACCAGTGGTCATATTTCTTTGTTTCCAATGAAAATCGGTGGTTGTACTGTTTAATAAGTTGTAATATACTGTCTGGCAATTAGCTGGGATTCCAAAGGTGAACATAGTCTGCCACGCTCTGCCTTCACTTGCATACTATTATTACGTAAAAAAAATTACGATAAAAGGGGTTTCTAAAATTTTTAAATAAATTCGACTAGGTACTTACCTCTGACAAACTGAAATTGTTTACTGGTGTTAACTCTATTCTGTTTTCACATTGACCTGAAGAGGTGATTTGGGAATAAGAAATTTAAATTAATGCAAGTAAAGCAACTGCGGAAAGTTGAGTAAACATTTTCAAGTATGTACTTAAGTACTAGTATAACTTTTAGTTGACTCTGTTACTTCTAAAATAATTAATGGTCCTGTATTTTTCGTGGCGTATTTAAGTGGAAAAAATTGTTAAAAATAATCAGTGAAGCTAATCGGGTCCCTTCATATGTAGACATCTACTTAAAAAAAAAAATGAATCACAGTAACAACGTGCTGTTTTTTTTTAATTAATTATATTTGAAATGGTGAAGTGTTTGCACTTTGCACAAGCTCGTATCATTATTTTTTTGTTTGGATTTTGTTGCAAAAAGTTAAAATTATTGTCGTCTACTGTCGTCTATTTATTTGTTCATTTATATAGATCTACTGATGTCACTACTCACCCAGCAAACAGCACGGAGTGGGTATGAGAATGAAGCAGATTTTTTTAGAATGTTATAGGGAGTTCAAGTATGTTCTAAGAAGTAAAAGAATGTTTTATTATAACATTTCAGAATTATTTGGCAATGTTGAAGAATGTTTCAGAATCATGAATATCATTCAAGAATGTTTCAGAGTGTTAAAAAAAGTTAGAGAATGTTTTGAATTATTGTGGGATGTTCTGGATAGTTCTAAATTCGCGAATATTCCATCGAACGTGTGATATATTCTTACCCGAGCAACGCCGGGTATTGCTGCAAGTTTATCTCTATATTTCTGCTACGGCTTTATGAAACGCCCTGTATTTTTTTGCGTATGTTTGTAATTCAATAATACATTTTCATCTCAAGTGAACAATTCCTTTGAGTAAAAACCTTAACCCAGATTAGGGTAGCTACTTGTTTCTTTAAATTTAAAGCTTCACCTCCACAACAATAATATGATAATGATTTCGTTATATTTTTTGTTTTTTAGCAAACAAACCAGGTTTCTGCTTCTCACCCATATGAGTTCTAGAAAAATAATTATATAATTACCACCAAAAATACCCCAAAAAACGAAAATCATTTCAAACTCTGTCAATTAATTTTTAATATTTAAAAAATAAAATAAGACACTTTTAAACGTTTCAAACGTTTTTTTGTAACAGGATATTACTAACATTCATAAGTTCTTAGTATCTATTTATATCTAATTAAATGTAGTAGAAGAAGACAATTAGGAAAAACCGTAAATATCACCCACTAAGAACTATGTTTGATTATTATACTGGTAATTCTGGCGTCTATTGCAGGGGTAATAACAAAATTTCGTTATTCATTGCTAAATTATCCTTATGTTTTAAAGATTTTTTGATTTCAAAATGTTCTAAAATAGTAAATCTAAGCGCTTACCTTTTCTTTCATTATGTATTAATTTTATGGCGTCTAAATTAATAAAATGTTTAAAATTTATGCAATGTGATGCCAAACCGGTGTTATGTTTGTTATCTATTGTGGATTTTTTATGTTCATTAAAACGGCCCTTCAGATTTCTGCCAGTTTGACCAATATACATAATAAGCATCACAGCTGTTACATGATAATTTTTTTCAATTTTGTCTTTGTTATTTACTAATATTTTACCTAAATTATGTTTATTTAATGATATGGTATTTATACCTAATTTAATAATATTGTTACATATTATATTAGTTATTTTGCCACAGTAATTTACAAAATTATAATTGTTGTTGGTCATAATATTTACTCGGTGTAAAAAATTTGTTTAGGATAAGTTTCTTTTCTTTGTTTTTAACAAGTTTGTCAATTAGGCTCGTTTTGTACCCTTTGTTTTCAGCGATAAGTTTTTTGTGATATGCAAAGTTTAATGCTATTAAGTAATTGTGATTTTTCATTAGAGGTGATTTCTGCATTGGTGACAAATTTTCTAAAATAATGTCTAGTTTGTCTTAAGGGATTGAAGTAAATAAACTGTTTACGTCGAATGAGACTAGAATCGCTACAGTAGGAATTAGTACTTTTTCAGTTCCTTTTACGAAATCAATAGTTTTTTAGAGCATATTTCGGATTAAAATAATTTTTTAATACGTACAAAAATACTCCGTAAATTTAACTTACTCTGTGTAGTTATTAAAATTGATACATCTGTAATGCAGGGTGCACTCGTCGTAAACTATCCCAACAACAGGGTATATCAATGGATTGGGAAATTTTTCGTATCTTAAGACTATAAAAATTCCTGTATACATATAAGAAGGCATTGCTTATTAATTTCTACCTACAACTTTGAAACGTTTTGTAACTAAAACTTGTCCATATCTGTGTCATTAGGAAAAATTATTTTTAGATAGGTATTATTTTATTAATTTTCACAAAAAAAATATTAAGCCAAGCAACTGAAGTATCCTGGGCTGAAGATATCAGTTATTAAAAATTTAACAGTAAAGTCGATGAACATGATTTCACTGCATTTTAATAAGCAAATTCACACTTATTTTAGTATTATTTTTGAAAATTTAAAAAAACGATATACATTTGTATATTTATTTTTAATTATCATCAGTACATCGAAACTAGATGTGTAAGTAGGTATGTCTAGGGCAAATATTATTCAGATTTTTAATTTTTGAAAATCAAGTAACCAACGTTTCTTTTTTTTTTTTTGCTATAAGGTATTTTTGAAAAATCCGCTATTTACTTACTACTTTTGATTTTTTGATTTGTCAAGACATAAAGGTAATTTCAAAAAGGGAAGAGAGCGATAAATATTTTTAGGTTGCTAACATGTTTATTATTTTAATTAATTAATAATCATTTACAGTATTATTTTTTCATAAAGATCTAATAATCCCGTGAGCAGAGTTCTGGGTCTTGCTCAGCATATCTCGGTTCCAAGTCTTCGATACCGTTGTCCACAATTATTTGTTGAACTGCAGCTGCTTGTTCTTCTGTGAAATTCCTGTTCCTGCTCCTCACCCATATGAGTTCTAAAACAATAATTTTATAATTACCATCAAAAATACCCCAAAAAATGAAAATTATTCTAAACGCCGCTGTCGATTATTTTTTAATACAAACAAAAATATTCTGTAAATTTAACTGACCTGTTCTAGCTGATTCATTCACATTGATACATCTGTAATCCAGGATGTATTCGTCATAAACAACCCCAATAACAGGGTATATCAATGGACTGCTAACATTTGGGTATCTTAAGACTATACCATCATCCCTTCCGACCCAAGCACCACTGGTCAAATTTTTTCGTTGCCAATGAAAATCGGTGGTTGTACTGTTTAATAAGTTGTAAGACACTGTCTGGCAATCAGCTGGGGTTGCATATGTGAATATGGTGTACCAAAGTCTGCCCTCACTTGCATACTATTATTATGTAAAAAAAGAAAGATACGATAAAAGGGATTTTGAAAATTTTTAAATAAATTCAACTAGGTACTTACTGCTGACAAATTGAAATTGTTTACTGGTTTTAACGCTGTTCTGTCTTCACATTGGCCTGAGGAGGTGATTTGGGAATAAGAAAGTGAAATTAGTGCAAGAAAAGCAACTGCGGAAAGTTGAGCAAACATTTTTAAGTATGTACTAGTACAACTTTTACTTTTACTTTGTCACTTCGAAACTACTTAATGGTCCTGTATTTTTGTGGACGTATTTATATAAAGAAAATTGTAAAAAAATCGATTAATGTAATCGCATCTTATATATATAGTTACGTAATTTTACAATATGACGTATTTTTCTCAACACTTTTTATTAAATTTACTCTATAACAACAACTATTCAATATCTATTTCTATAACAACAACAACTCTATAACTATTTCGCTTGTCAATCGCTTTTCTTCTCTTCTCGCTTATATCTGTCGCTCTCTTCTATCGAATGCTGTCAAACTGTCCAACGCTGTTCCTTATATAGTATTATGGACGTTTCTAGGCAACTCTCGAAACGTCCAGCAGCTCTCGGACTTTCTGGAACGCGTCATAGGTTACTTCCACACAATTTTCGCAGTCGGCGGTTGTCAACGTCAGAATGACACATCTGTCACACTGCCCCCCCCTCTAGCTCTGATCTTCCCGATCAGTTTCTTCCACTGTGTATGAAGCCAACCGGTCGAGGTGTACAACTTTCATCTTCGATTTGGGGCCTCGTTGTATCCTGTAGACGACATCGTTTATCCAGGTAATCACTTTGTACGGGCCCTCCCAATTCCGTTGTAATTTAGGGCACCTTCCTTTCTTGCGAACTGGGTTATAGAGCCATACACGATCGCCCTCCCTGAATTCAGTGGAATTCGCTCGCTGATCGTAGCGGGTCTTCATTCGGTCACTTTCAAATTTTATTCTTGTTCTGACGGCTTTATGGATGGTGTTTAGCCGCTCGCGTAGTTTAGACACATAATCGTCCGTGGACAGCGAAGAATCTTCAGGTCGGCCAAATATCAGATCAGCAGGTAGTCTCAGTTCTTTCCCGAATAGCACGCAGGAAGGTGTCTGTCCGGTGGTCTCGTGTATGGATGTCCTATAGGCCAGAAGGAATAAGGGAATGTGGCGATCCCAGTCGGTCTGATGATCGTTCACGAACATCCTCAGGTTGTTTTCTATAGTCGCATTAAATCGCTCTACCATGCCATCAGACCGAAGATGCAGCGGAGTCGTTCTAGTTTTCCTTATTCCCATCAATTCACATACTCGTTGGAATATTTCTGATTCAAAATTTCGGCCCTGGTCTGTGTGAATCTCCTTAGGAACTCCATATCGGCTGATCCAGTTGTTTATTATTGCCTCCGCCACGGTGGTTGCATCCTGGTTGGAGATTGCATAGGCTTCCGGCCACTTGCTGAAGTCATCCATCACAACGAGGATGTAGCGGTTGCCATCTTCAGTTCGGGGAAAGGGACCAGCGATATCCGTGGCTATTCTTTCGAATGGTGCTCCGACGTTATACTGGTGCATCTTTCCTCGTGTCCTGGTTCTCTGACCTTTGTTGGAAGCACATACTTCGCATTTTCTACACCAGTCTTCCACATCCAATCTAGTGTTCACCCAGTAATACCGTTCACGTATTTTCTCTAATATCTTCTTCACTCTAAAATGTCCACCTCCAGTCCCAGCATGCAGCTCTTTTATGACTTCTTTCGTCTTTTTCTTGGGGAACACAACTTGTAATCGCTTCTTGGTCCCGTCCGGACTTTCCCAGATTCTTTTAAGGACTCCATTCTCGAGCTTTAAGGAATCCCATTGGGCCCAATAACATTTCGTCGTAGTACTCAGGGGGCTTACATCTGCCCACGTTGGTCGAGATTCTCCTGCCTCCTTCCATTTCATGATGGGTCCAAGGTCATCATCGGTTCGCTGTTCTTCAATCAACACTGTATCTTCCCAATTTTCTTGTCTCTTCACGGTGGTATGAAGGCATTGATTTGTTCTAACCCTTCTTTTCGTTCCACAGAAGGACAGTGTTTGCAATTTCGCGGGCATGGTCGTCTTGATAAGGCGTCGGCATTACCATGGTGTTTTCCTGGCCGATGTTCAATTTTGAAATTGTACTCTTGTAAACGCTGTAACCATCTGGCCACCTGTCCTTCAGGGTTTCAGAATTGCAGCAACTATTTAAGAGAAGAGTGGTCAGTTCTCAGCAGGAATTCTCGCCCATATAGATATTTGTGGAAATGTTCTATAGTTTTCACCGCGGCCAATAGTTCTCGGCGGGTCACACAATAGTTCTTCTCGGGCTTTGACAGTGTCTTGCTAAAATATGCGATTACTCTTTCTTTGCCGTCTTGAACTTGAGAAAGAACCCCTCCAATACCCACATTGCTCGCATCGGTGTCGACTATGAATGGTTTTCCAAATTCGGGGTAAGTCAAAATCGGGGTGTTAGACAACTTATTTTTAAGAACTTGAAAAGCTTCTTGACAGGTGTTCGTCCAATCAAAAGCCACTCCATTCTCGGTAAGTCTGTGCAAGGGGCGAGCCACATCCGCAAATCCCTTCACGAATCTTCTATAGTACGAACATAATCCTAAGAAACTCCTCAATTCATGCTGGTTCGTTGGTTGCGGCCATTTACGAACTGCCTCGGTCTTGTCAGGATCTGTACCAACGCCTTTACTTGATATGACATGGCCTAGATATTTCACTTCAGTTCTAAACAACGCACACTTTTTGGGATTTAATTTTAGTTTTGCTGCTGTGAATTTCTGAAGTACTCTGCTTAGATTGGCGAGATGGTCTTCAAACGTTCGCCCAAACACAATGACGTCACCAAATAGACCAAGCAGATTTCCCAATTCAGTCCTTGTAAAATGGTCTCCATTAATCTTTCAAAAGTAGCTGGTGCGTTGCATAGGCCGAAGGGCATTACATTGAATTGCCAGAGACCGTTCCCAGTAGTAAACGCAGTCTTTTCCTTGTCTTCAGGATATACTTCGACTTGCCAATATTCGCTCTTTAGGTCCAACGTCGAGAACCATTTAACTTCACTGGACAGACAATCTAACGTGTCGTCGATTCGTGGCAAAGGATAGCTGTCTTTATGTGTTACTTCATTTAATCGTCGATAATCAACACAGAATCTCGTTGATCCGTCCTTCTTACGTACCAAAACGATAGGGGATGTCCATGGACTTTCGATGGTTCTATTATCCCTTTCTTCTGCATGTCCTTAATCAATGAATCGACTTCTTCTCGTTTGGCCCATGGTACTCGTCTGGGTGGCTGTTTGATTGGTCTTGCATTTCCTGTGTTGATTCGGTGGTACGCTAAATTGGTTCTTCCATAATCGCTGTCATCAATCGCAAAGACGTTCTTGTTAGTTCGAATTAGGTGTTCTAGCTTTCGAGTTTCTTCTTCAGAAAGATGTTCGGTAGCCTTGTTGATTAATTCTTGTAATGCTTCTGGCAGCATCCCGTTTTCTTCCCTCTGTTCTCTAATTTGGTCCAAATGATTGATGGTGGTGACTGGTTCCAATGTCCCTATTGGTGTTCCTTTGGAAAGCTTTTGTTCAAAGCCTTTCAGATTGACAACTCTGATTGGAATCGTGGTCGAGCCGGTTTGTACCACAGTTCTTCCGACAAGGATAGCCTTCTGCCTCAAATCTTCGTTGTCTTGCTCTATGACTCCAGTTATTTCATAAGGGACATTGTCCTCTATTGTAATTCGGGCAACAGCTTCGGAGTGTCCCGGTTAAACTTGATCTTCAGCAACGACGACCCGTAGTGTTCGCTGATCAGTCCCATTTCTTTGTAGTGGCAGTTCTTGATCTCCTATTCGTAAACATTTTGTGCCCATGTCTAGCTGGATTCGGTGTCTCTCCATGAAGTCGAGTCCCAAAATGATGTCGTCGGTAATATCGGCCACCAGCACTTGTTGGTACAGGCTTGCGTCTCCAAGACCGATCACCACTTCGCATTCTCCATGAAACGATGTTGTTTCCCCTGTCGCAGTTGTTAAGACAGCATTTATGGTAAGCGGTCGAATCCTCCATTTACCGATTATTCGAGGGTTAACTATCGTTCTTGATGCGCCAGTATCCACTATCAGTTTTAATTTCCTGCCGTCCACAAAACCATCCACAGTAAGTGAATTACCAGTGGTTGTTTTCGATACGGAGATGATGATTGGGGCTTGGGGACGCAAAGCCGACTTTCGCCCCGTAAGGCCGGCTATTCTTAGTTTCCCTGCTTGCTTCCTTTGGCGGCTGACGTCTGCCTTCTTCCAGATGGACAATCGCGTGAAAGATGACCCTGTTTGTCGCAAGTCCAACAGCGTGGGCGCTCACTCATCTCTTCTTTCGGTTTTGGAGAAAACACTTCTTTAGCTATTTTTACAACTTCTTGTCGAAGTAACTCGCTGTCCTCATCAAAATTGAACCCAACCTGTCAAATTCTAACATGTTCTTTGGATGCTTGTTTGGCTGCTTCATATTCCAGTGCGTGCGACAAAGCTTCGCCTGCAGTTTTATGTCGAGACATGCGCAGGGCTTGCTGTATTTCGACATCTCGCACTCCATCGACAAACATTTGGGTGGACAGCTGGTCTGTAAAGTCTTGAGGGGCACTAGGATAAGCCAACCGCACAAGCCTTTCGACGTCCGCTTCGAATTGTTGGAGGCTTTCGCTGCTACGTTGATAGCGACTCTTTAACTGCGCCTGGTACATTTGTTGTAGGTGTTTATCACCATAGCGCATCTCCAATCGGTCCACCAGAATTTTAAAATCGTTTTGTTGCATTTCTGGTATACCTTGCAGAACGTCGAGAGCTTCCCCACGTAGCGCTATGATCAGGGCAGTGGCTTTTTCCATTTCATTCCGCAGCAGCGTCGAATTGTTTAAGATAGACTGACCAAGAGACCTTCCCATCGAATGTTGGTGGTTTTATTCTAGACATTCTTACACTTCCTTCTTCGCTTTTCTTTAGTATTGGGTATTCTTGAACGTTCAGATTGGCCTTCATTTCGTCTAATTCCTTTTGAAACTTTTCGTGTACGGCCCTTACTTCTTTTAAGTCTTCTTGAACTTCTTGAACTTCTACTCTTACTTCCTTTAACTCTTCTTGAACTTCTGCTCTTACTTCCTTTAACTGTTCTTGAACTCCCACTCTTTCTTCCTTTAACTGTTCTTTTAATCCTTCTTGCTCAATTTTAATTGTTCTCATATCTTCGATTAATTTCTCTTGACCTGCCTTAATTTCTTCCTGGCCTACCTTCATTTCTTCCTGGCTTGCCTTCATTTCTTCCTGGCCTGCCTTCATTTCTTGCTTCATTTCTTCCTGGCCTGCCTTCATTTCTTCCTGGCCTGCCTTCATTTCTTTAAGCATTTCCATCAAAAATTTCATTTGCTCCTCCATTTTTGCCGCTTGACTTCTTGTTACTGGCATAAATCCTTACTCCTGACACCAATTGTTACGTAATTTTACAATATGACGTATTTTTCTCTCAACACTTTTTATTAAATTTACTCTATAACAACAACTATTCAATATCTATTTCTATAACAACAACTCTATAACTATTTCGCTTGTCAATCGCTTTTCTTCTCTTCTCGCTTATATCTGTCGCTCTCTTCTATCGAATACTGTCAAACTGTCCAACGCTGTTCCTTATATAGTATTATGGACGTTTCAAGGCAACTCTCGAAACGTCCAGCAACTCTCGAACTTTCTGGAACGCGTCATAGGTTACTTCCACACAATTTTCGCAGTCGGCGGTTGTCAACGTCAGAATGACACATCTATCACAATATCTATATAGCTTACCTTATTTAAAAAAAATTGCATGGTAACAATTTTTCGTTAATAGAAATATAGGCTTCGATATTTATTTAATAATATTTGCAACACTGAAGTGTTTGCACGTGGAGGTACTGATACGCACGTATCTCATTGTTTTTGGTAATAGAAAGATAATATAATAAAAAAATTGTTTTTCTAATTTTTGAGTTTATTATAGACAAATGCATTTACCGTAGCTGCATATTTCTGTTACATCTTTATGGAACACCCTGTATTTTAATTTTTTATGTACATTTATAATTCAAAATTATATCATCATCTCTAGGTAGGGAAGAAAAATTCTTTCAGGTAATTTATCACTATTGTTATGTAGTTTTCGAGAAACATTACTCCAGATTAGGGTGTTTTTTTTTTTCATTTCTAAGTAGATACTTGTGGAACATTTCCTTTTTTATTTATGTTCTTGCAAATATTATTTTATTATGTTTATAAATTCCAGTGGCTATTTAATATTGTAGTGTAACTTACCTAGGCCAAAGTGATCGTCAAAAACTTCTTACCCTTCGTTGTATTGAAAAGCCAGGTCTTGCCAAAAATGACAAATTGTACTCTGGTACGGGTTAACCATTAGAGGAACAAGGTTAAATAAAATACAACGAATTCATTACTACTTTTTAATTCAAAATCAAATGTAAATTTGGAAATGAGAGTGTCAGACTCAGCCTGTGGCTAGCGTGGAAAAAGAGCCTGACAGAGAAAACCACGATCTCAGCCACTCAATGATTTAAAAACAAATTCAAATAAACATAAAAATCAAAATATCAAATTCAAGTTAATCACAAATAAATCAAATATTCAATGTAAAAATAAATTCAGATAAAACACAAATAAATCAAAATATCAATGCAAAAATCAATTCAAGAAAAACACATGTAAATCAAAATGTCAAATCCAAAAAAAATGGTAAATCAAAATAACCAGATAAAAACAAGTCCAGTGTAATACATATAAATCAAAAATATCCAATGTAAAATAAATTCAAGTAGAACATGTAATTGCAGAGTAAACCCAACAAAAAATAAAATGCACATAAAAATAATCAATCAATAAGAAAATTTAATAAAACATATAAATCAGGGCACACAAATACATATTAAAGGGTAAAAACAAAATGAGAAAAACCAAATAAAATGCATGTAAAATAGATAATTTAAAATTCTCAAATAAAATGAAATCAAAAGTAACTTGGAAAAAATAAATTCAAATTTTGTAGTTCTCAGGCTCAACAAAAATTAAAAATAATTTGTGTAATAAAATTTAGAAAAACTTTTGAAAACTTCACAAAATGTAAAACACCCAAATTTTATTATAATTTCCTAGTGTTTGATTAATTTTGACACAATTTGAAATTCAATCCCTACAAACAGCAGCACATTTTTAAATCAAAAACAAATATATAAAGAGCTTTTATTTAAACATAAAGTTATTTTACATATTAAACTTACATTATTCATACATACAAAATAAAAAAATAATAATTCTTAATACCCTACAAACATTTCTTTTTAACCTATTTAACATAAGGGTATTCTTGTATTTTAACCTCCCCCCCTTTCCTACCGTCTTCTTCTTCATTCTAATATTTTTTTCAATATGGTCAGACCACTTCCATCCGCCTTTAATATCCTTCCACGCTCTTCCCTCTCATTCTTCCCCAATTCTTCTTCTAATATATTGTAGCGACCAGGGACTGTACGAGTGTGCGATAACAACTTATCTGCATGCATTTCTTATCGCTAACATGCTTACGGCGTAGACACCGCGCACGGTACTTTTCTTGTTATCAACTTACAAGATGTAAATCATTCCCCAGCGACAAGTAACAAGTTCAATTCTGGAATCATCGAGGACTCTCTAATTATTACTCATCATTCGAGAATCGTCAGGATTTCCTTTTAGAATTGTCTAGAAAGGTGTATATAAAGTGATCATCTTTGGACCGAAAGCAGTAGTTGGAAGAAAGCATCAGTGCGCGAATTAAAACCGATAATAAACAAAGTGATATAAATAAATTGTGATATAAATAAGAGAACTGTTCTAATATAAATAGTAGTTTTAAGTTAATGTTAAGTGTTATATAAATAGTGTTAAATAAATTATTAATTAAATAAATACTTTGACTAGAAAATTCGTTAAAATTGGTGTCAGGTGTGGGGTCTGCGAATCGACCTCCAGAGAATTTTCTAGTATAATAAAAATGCCGAAAAATTTGTTCGAGTTGAAAGTCGCCGAATTGAAAAGCGAACTCGAAGAGCGAGACCAAGATACGCCCGGTACTAAGAACATCCTACAGAAGCGGCTCGAGGAGACTTTGATACAAGTAGGCGTCGATCCCAGCACGTATGAATTTGAGGACGAATTTGAAAAGAAATTGAAAAAAAAACTAAATGAAAATTCAAAGAATCTGGAAGAAAAATTAAACGAAAATCTTGAAGAATTAAAGGAAAATTCAAGTCCTGGAAGAAAAATTAAGTGAAAATTCAAAAAATATGGAAGAAAAATTAAATGAAAATTCAAAGGTCCTGGAAGAAAAATTAGAATAATTTGAAGGAAATTTGAAAGAAGAACTGGGAAAATTCGAAGAAGAAACAAGAGAAGAATTAAAAGGAGTTAAGGTTGAACAAGAAGAAATAAACAAAAGATTGGCTCAGCTGGAAGAAAGGATTCTGAATTCGAAAAAACGAGAGACCAGTCACCAACTTACGGAAAAGAGGCATAGCGTGGTTGACGGCAAAGAAATCCCCGACGTGAAAGAAGAACAGGTCATCTCCAAAGTGCATATGAAGCTACCTACGTTTGACGGAAAAACATCATGGACCACGTTTCTGACGCAATTCGAGGTGGCTGCAAAAGCCTACAAATGGACGTGAGAAGAAAAAGCTTCCTCACTCGCCCTTGCTCTGCGTGATGGTGCTGGCGAAATTTTGAATACATTGCCACCGGAAGAATTACTAGACTACCATCGGCTAGCAAAAAGATTAAAGATGCGATACGGCCAAGCACATCTGACGGCTGTGTACCACGTGCAGCTAAAGAACTGACGACAGAAGACAGGAGAAAGTCTCCAGGAATACGAGGCGGACATCGCACGGTTAGTTCGTCTCGCCTATCCGGGCACGGCTGATGATACACTGGAAAGATTGGCCGTCGACGCGTTTATTGACGGATTAAAGGACGACGAAATACAATAGCGACTCCGACTGGACCGGCCGAGGACTTTGGTAGACACATTGGCCCGTGCACTGGAATACGACGTCGTCAAACAAGCGTCAAAACGACAATGTCGTGTGCGGGAATTAAAAGAGGAGTCAGCCGGCCGGGCAACCCATCCGTCAGCGACCCAGGAGACTACCACTGGCCAATAGAGAAGAGGCTGAAAACATCATCAGTGAAATGCAAAGGGACGGGGTAATAGAACCATCTACTAGCCCCTGGACATCGCCGGTAGTTCTGGTCAAGAAAAAAGATGGCTCGACACGCCTCTGTGTAGACTACCGCCAATTTAACAATGTTACGAAAAAAGACAGCTACCCGTTACCACGAATAGATGACACCCTGGATACACTGTCAGGGTCGACGATATTTTCCACCTTAGACCTCAAGAGCGGATACTGGCAAGTGGCTTTGGACAGAGATGCCAAAGAGAAGACAGTGTTTTCCATTGGAACGGGGCTGTGACAGTTCAAGGTGATGCCGTTCGGGTTGTGCAACGCACCAGCCACCTTTGAGCGACTGATGGAAACAGTCTTGGTTGGCTTAATTGGGAAGACTTGCCTGGTATACCTCGACGACATCATCGTAGTCGGGAAGGACTTCAACGACCATCTGAAAAATTTGGAGGAAGTTTTCCGAAGACTTCGTGATGTCCACCTAAAACTGAGCCCCAAGAAATGTCAGCTATTCCAAGAGACCGTCAACTACCTGGGGCATGTAGTATCCGGAGACGGCGTTTCAGTCGACCCACAGAAAATCAGGGCCGTGCAAGAGTGACCTGTACCTGCTGACGTCCATCAAGTCGGAAGCTTCCTTGGGCTCTGCACCTACTATAGACGTTTTGTTCCCGCATTTGCTAAAATTGCTAAGCCTCTGACTCGACTCACAGAAGTATTTTGTTGGGAGCAAGACTGCCAAGCTGCTTTTGAAGAACTAAAGAAAACCCTCTCGTCTACACCTGTATTGAGCTATACCCTACCAACTGGAAAGTTTGTCCTGAACACCGACGCTAGCAACATTGGAATTGGCGCGGTCCTGTCACAAATACAGAATGGTGAAGAAAAAGTGATCGGCTACTTCAGCATAACTATCCAAACCAGAACGGAATTACTGCGTAACCAGGCGCAAATTGTTTGCTGTAGTAAAAAGCGTGGAGCATTTCTACAAATACCTCTACGGCAGAAAGTTCTTGCTACGAACCGACCATGCCGCGTTGAAATGGCTGCTGAATTTTAAGAACCCCGAGGGCCAAGTAGCCAGATGGATAGAGAAGCTGCAAGAGTACGACTTTGACATAGAACACCGAGCGGGAAGTAGCCATAAAAGCGCCGACGCCTTATCCAGAAGACCTTGCCCGGACAATTGTAAACACTGTCAACGCGTCGAGGAACATGAAGAGATTAGAAGGATAACTATCCTGGACGAACAATGGTAGCCCGACAATATTAAGGCAGAACAACATTCCTAAACATGTTCTTGGACTGGAAGAAAGAAGGCAGAAGACCAACCTGGCAGGAAGTAGCTGCCAAGTCAACAGAAGTAAAATCGTTGTGGGCTCAATGGGATTTCATTGAAGAAGAAGATGGTCTCCTGAAGCGCGTCGTTGAGAATCAAGATGGCACAGAAAACAGACGTCAGCCGGTGATACCTGTTAAGAATTCCAATATTTAAGCTGCTTAATAGGTATACGCATTTTATTAATGTGACACTTTATTTATGAGTCATGTAAGCAGGAGACTAAAATATGTTCTGTTTATGTTTTGTCTAGATTAGTAAAGTCTTTATAACAACTCTGCTTCGACTTGGATTCGCTCACGAATCTTTCTTTGAAATAATAGTAGTCGTAAGCTTGCCTTCAACATATTAAAACGTTTTTTACAATATAACTTACAAAATAATTGAACTTTGCGTTTTCTTTTAAAAGCCACTGCACAGCAACTCGCTAACAGGGTTATGGGCCCAGAACTTAGTACCCAATATTTTTTTTGTGATTAACGGTTAAAAGAACGCGTGTGTATTGGTTCGGTAGTTAGGAACTGTAATACATAAATGTTCGTGCAATTGACTTTTGGTTGTCGTCGCAAAAAAATAAAATGGCGGTAAACGAGAGTGTAAATGTCGGGATGATTGCGGAGAAACTTAAGGGTCGTGAAAATTATGCGGACTGGAAGTTTCAAATATCTGCATTGTTGAAGCTAGATGGATTATGGAACTGCATAACTGGACAGTGGGAATCGAGTGTAGATGAAGCTACAAAAAAACATCGCGGTGAGAAAGCTCTCTTAAAAATAATTCTTTCTCCACAGACGACTACGCCTCCTAAGAAACTTGTGTTCAATAAAATTAGAAAATTTCAACACGATGGAGGAATACGTTAACGAGGTTATGGCTTTGTCACAGAAACTTCGATCAATGGGAAAACCACTGGACGACGAATTCTTAGGAGTTATACTGCTACAGGGTCTTACAGCTGACTATGACCCAATGGTTATGGCTCTGGAAAATTCAGGCGTCGAAATAACTTCAGACTTTATAAAAACCAAGTTGCTACAAGACACAAAGTGGCAAAACAGTAAGCACAACGGCGGCAGTGCATTTGTTGCAAGAAAAATAAAAAAACTTCCGTGGTGTTGGGGCTGTAAGCAAAAAGGCCACTACAAAAATCAGTGTCCCCAAAATAAGAAGAGTCCAGATCAAAATAGTTCTGAAAAGACCAAAAAGGACAATACAAGTGGGAAGAAAGCTCTATTTACGGCAGCTTTAAGTGTAAACAATGTGCGTGACCAGGCGTGGTATGTCGATACTGGAGCTACCTCTCACATGACTGGTAACAGTGAACTCTTTTTGAACCTGACAGACGAAGACTCGGGACAGGAAGTGCTTGTAGCCAATAACTCAAACAGTCTGTTTGTGGTACAGGTAACAGTCTCGTAAAATTAAAACCGTGCGGTGATGAGAGAAACATATCAAAAATTAAGTATGTGCCAAATCTCTCAGCCAATTTGTTATCTGCAAATTCGTTTGTATCAAAGGGATACTGTGTGTAAACTATTTAGAGTATCAGCTTTTAATCGTTGAAACATATCCATAGTTAAAAATATGAAAAACACAAGTTTCAAGAACAAATTTATTATATTGCACTACAATATTGTTTCACCACACAGTGGCTTCATCAGGTGATGACTTAACAAATTACATCTATTTGGTAGTATATATACTTATAGCGAAGGGTAGGGGTTGAACAGAAGAATCAATGGAAGTTAATATTTAAAAGTGGGGAATTGTTTACTTCTATTTGATCATTTAATATGATACCTTTTTTATTGTATTTATTAATTTCAAGGGTTTCAAGTAAATTTAATTTATAGCCTTTATTTTGTATATGCAAAATTTTGAAGTTTTGATCAAAGTTATGTTTATTATTAATTAAATGTTCGGCATAAGTTGACTCTGTTTTATTGTTAGTGAAGCATAGCAAATGTTCATTTATACGTGTCTGAAAAGACCTTCCTGTCTGACCTATATAAACTTTATTAAATTGCAAGGATTGTCCAAAAGTTTATATAGGTCAGACAGGAAGGTCTTTTCAGACACGTATAAATGAACATTTGCTATGCTTCACTAACAATAAAACAGAGTCAACTTATGCCGAACATTTAATTAATAATAAACATAACTTTGATCAAAACTTCAAAATTTTGCATATACAAAATAAAGGCTATAAATTAAATTTACTTGAAACCCTTGAAATTAATAAATACAATAAAAAAGGTATCATATTAAATGATCAAATAGAAGTAAACAATTCCCCACTTTTAAATATTAACTTCCATTGATTCTTCTGTTCAACCCCTACCCTTCGCTATAAGTATATATACTACCAAATAGATGTAATTTGTTAAGTCATCACCTGATGAAGCCACTGTGTGGTGAAACAATATTGTAGTGCAATATAATAAATTTGTTCTTGAAACTTGTGTTTTTCATATTTTTAACTATGGATACTGTGTGTATTTTGATTCCGAAGGATGCAAAATTCTAGACGAAGGTAAATGTAGAATTAAGGGAGAACCAGTGGCTACTGCGACAAACATAAATGGCCTGTATAAGTTGGATGTCGCAACCGAACAGGTAAATGTAGCAGGTTCAACATACCCAAATGCTATGTCATAGACGACTAGGTCATTTGAACCACTACAGCATGTCTTTGCTCAAAAATGGCTTAGCTACTGGTGTGTTCTATAATGAAGAAAAAGAACCACAACGATGTGAAAATTGTATCAAGGGTAAGCATGCTCGAAAACCCTTTCCCTATAAAAAATATAAGGGAGTTGCCAAAAATAAACTTGATTTAGTCCATTCAGACCTTATGGGTCCCATGGAAGTATAAAAATAATAAAAATATCCCATACTAGATACCAACTTTTTAGGTTTTATGTAGGTTTCGATAAACATTACCCCAGATTAGGGTGTTATTTTGTTCATTTCCGCGTTGTTGTGGAAAATTTCCCTTATTGTTTTAACGATTTTTAATTCCAGACGTACTGATAAAATAGACTAAAAAAAATATTAAACGTAAATGATTAAGAAATGATTACGAGTTATCCAAATATTATGTTCTTAATTAATTTCTATGATAATCAATCATAGGAAGCTATCAATACGTACTTATACAATTCACTTGATAAGCTTTGTGAATTGTACTTGAATAGCAGATAGGTAAAATATTATTTTATTTTATTTCTCAAAAAAAAAACTTAAGTCAATCAACTAAAGTGTCCTGGGCTGGAGATACTCTCAGTTATTAAAAATTTAACAGTAAAGTCGATGAACATGATTTCGCTGCATTTTAATAAGCAAAGGAACACTTATTTTAGTATTATTTTTGAAAATTTAAAAATAGGATATACATTTATTTATTTATTTTTAATAATCATCAGTACATCAAAACTAGATGTGTAAGTATGTCTAGGGCAAAAATTATTCATACTTTTAATTTTTGAAAATTAAGTAACCAAGGTTTCTTCTTCTTTTTTTGCTATAGGGTATTTTTCAAAATTCTACTTGTATTTATTTACTACTTTTAATTTTTTGATTTAGAAAAGGGAAGAGAACGATAAAAATTTTTAGGTTGCTAACTAATTTATTATTTTTTATTAATAAATAATCATTTACAATATTATTTTTTCATGAATATCTGTTAGTCTGTGAACAAAACGGATCAATATTTTCTCAGAGAATAATTGCTTCGGTTGAGCTTTCTTGTTTAGTTGTTTAAGCTCCACATTTTTATAATTATAACAATAATTCCATAAAATAATATCTGTTTAATTTATATTTGCATAGAACGAGAACGCGGAAAAAACAGGCAATTCGCAACAATTAAGGAAGCCTAAAAAATAATTACCCCATTCACTACCCTAACTCACCTTATATATGTAGTATAGGTAACGTGTAGTGCGTTATTCACTTTGAAAAATTGAAAATGCGATAAAGTATTCTCAGACTATCTACAATAAGTTTCGAGATAAATTAATTTTCCGCTGTTAAACTTGTTTATCAAAGGTAAAGTTTAAACCCTAGGTCAATTTTTTATATGACAAGAAAAAAGTCAATATTATTTTTAAAGAGAATTTCTCCAATTAGCCAGTCAAAAAATATATTCAATTGCTTTGCATTAATTTTTTTTAATGATCAAAGAACAAATACAACACTTGGTGTTAAAGTTTTACAAAAAGTTTTTATTCACTCTGACAATTGTTTCGACTATAGGGTCATTTTCGAAGAGTAACAGTGTTACTAATAGTCGAAACAATTGGCAGAGTGAATAAAAACTTTTTGTGAAAAATACCAAGTGTTTTATTTGTTCTTTGGTCATTAAAATGTTCAACATGTTTCACCAAGTGCCAAGCGTTGTAATTAACTAGATTGAACAATAATTAACAACTAGAGAAAAGCAATTTGTTATTTAGTAAGATAAGAACTAACAACTATTTGGGCGAGTGAAAACGGTCACCCCTTTCAGCACCCTTATTCATTTTTGACTTACTTCTAAACATGATTTTAACTTCATATAAATCAAATTAATTACCCAATAACTGGATGAAATGTCTGTCTACTATTATAAATAAATAAACTGTGTACTATGTGCCGACTTAAATAGAAATAGATAGATGGTACATAGTATGCGGATACTTTGTAAAGGTCTTTCAAAATTTCATAAACCGATAGACGTAACTTCCGCTTGACCATTTACTTTAAAACGGGCTGAATTATGGTGCTGCACATTTCAAAGTTGCTCCTCATGAGAATTTGAAGTAACTGTAATAGTTTTGGAAAAAAGACACATTTAGTTAAAAAATAGACAAGACAAGACAACTTTAGAAGATCATCAACTCTAAACTAAAGAAATCTAATAAAAGAGAAAATAAGATTGACAAGATAATACAAGAAGACAAATCAGTGCTTCATGACCCAATGGAGATAGCTATATAATAACTGTTTTAGCACCATCGATTTAAAATTGAGTAGTAAAATTCGAACACCTATCTCTGAAATAAAACTACCACCTGCTAATACAAATACAATTTTCTTGTGTCTTGCTAATGGTTTGGAAGTATATGAAATCATAAATAACATGAGAATAACGAACGGTGGTGCTGACAAAATCAATTCAAATAAAAACGGATACAATACCGATAATAATAAACCTTTTAAATAAAATTTCATTAAAAACAGCTTTGTCTAAAATTTACCCATTAGAAAATACAAAAAACAGCACATAAAGAACAATAACGTTTTAAGGAAAACCCTCAATTAACATAAAAAAGTTACTAAGTAAATAAAAATAATATTAACATAGCATTTAAAACAAGTAACAAACTTAGCGTGCATATTAAAAAAAAATAATGATAAAACTCCTCAAAACAATAAATCCGGTGTGTACAAACTAGAATGTGGAACATGCAACAAGTTTTATATAGGACAAATTGGCAGAGAATTTATTACGCGGATAAACGAACATAAGAAGTCATTTGAAAAACTAAAAAACGATTCCAACTACGCGAACCATTTAATTACGGAAAAACACACGTTTAATTCCAATTTTAAAATTTTGCATACTGAAGGAAAAGGCTTCAAACTCTGCCTTTTGTAAACATTGGAAATTAATAAATAAAAAAAAGTAATTTATTATTAAACGAACAAATATAATTAAATAACTCCCCTTTATTGAATCTTTAGCCAATTCCTCCATCCCCACCTTAACTAACTGCCCTTAAATATACAGAATCTTGTAAATAACATAAGTACCTTTGTTAAGAATAATAAAAAACTGGAAATTAACAATAGTGTTTGTGCTTTATGTTTAAATTCAAGAGTTCTTAGAGATGGCTGTACCACTGTCGAAATCTTTGGCACAGGTCTTCAACGAATGCATAGAGCAATCTACTTGGCCAGATGCGCTAAAAATGGCTGAAATAGTCCCAATTTACAAGTCTGGTACAAAAGATAAGGCTGAAAATTATAGACCAATTTCACTGGTATCGAATATAGCAAAAATTTTTGAAAAATTGATTTATGATAGGATATTCAATTTTGTTACCTATAATAATATTTTGGCTGATAACTAGTTTGATTTTATTAAAAATAAAGGAACCTCAGATGCCCTAAACCTACTAGCAAGTAAAATATATGATAACTTGGATAGAAGTGAACCAATAGCAGTGGCTTTCTTGGATTTAGCAAAAGCCTTTGACACGGTCAATCATAAGATATTATTATCCAAAATATATAACTACGGGATACGAGGAAAACCGCATAAACTGATTCAAAACTATCTTGAAAACAGGATGCAAAAAGTTAGAATCGGCCAAGTTGAGAGTGACCTTACTAAGGTTAAACTGGAGTCCCGCAGGGAACAATATTGGGTCCACTACTGTTCCTGTTATATGTCAACGACCTACTGACGGAAAGGACGAAAGGTTCAATTCTGTCTTATGCTGATGAAACGGCTGAAATTGCAAAGGGAAAATCATGGAAATCAGTAGAAGACAACATGAATGAGTGTCTAAGTAAAGTTGATGAATGGATTGCACAGAATGCGTTATCTCTAAATATAAGCAAGACAGTGTATATTACTTTTGGGTGCTACCGTGACAGTGTGCCTAATGACATTAGTATAGAAATAAATGGTGTTAAGTTAAAGAGAGTTGTAAGTTGCAAATACTTGGGTTTGATTTTTTATTTTAATATGAAATGGAACAAGCACATTGAATACATAACTAAAAAGTCCAAATATTTAATTTGTATTTTTTACAAGATATCCAAGTATATGCAAACTCAAACATTAAAAATGATATATTTTGCTTTCTTCTACAGTATTATTAGCTATGGTATAATAGCCTGGGGTGGAGCAAATTACAATTTTTTGGGATATGCCCAAAGACTACAAAATAGACTTTTGAAAATAGTTAATAAAAATAAATTTGCGAATAATAATCCATTGAACTTCAATCAATTATTTACTTTTGAATCTTTAAAGTATCATTATAACAATGTTAAAGAAAAATATCAAAAGTCAATGAGTAAAACTAGAAACAAGGCAATTTTAATACCAAAGGTAGTTAAAGCTATAAGTGATAAGTCTAGTTATATTAAGGCAATAAAGACATTTAATGATTTACCTAACGAATTAAAAATTTTAGATATTAATAAGAAAACAAATCAAACTGTTTTAAAGAATTGGATCACAGGCAATATTTTGTGAATGAGTTCTATTAGGACTCAATTTTTGTTACGTTTTGATTTATTTAGCTTTCTCACTGACTAGTGATTGCATTTATTTTATACATACATATATATAAAAAAATATACTAAAGATGCTGTGATACTAATGAATTTTTTAAGTATTTTAAGGGTTAATAAGTGTAATAGTCTATTCTGCAAAAGTTTTTGGTCTCAATCAGAGATTAATTTTAATTTTAAATTTAATTTTAAGTATTTCGTAATACCAGACCAGCGAACAGGAAAAGATGTTTTTCCTTTGCTGGGTTACCATTTGATGTTAATTAAATTTTATGTAATTTAATGTAACAATTTTCTGGTAAATAAATAAATTAAAAAAATTTTAAATTTTGTCGACGAAATTGTAGTAACTAATCTTTTTATAGTTTAGTAAATAGTCTACAAATACAAATCTAATAAATATTGCAAATTTGGCTTTATTTCAAAAAATATTATTTTTGTTTTTATTATTACTCTTTACTCTATAATAATAAAAACTACGTTCCTACTATAAAACGGTTGAATATTTAATTTTTTACTCATAGGAACAAAGTATTCGTTATTGTGATTCTTTTTCATACTTGTATTCGATTCAGATCCGCAAAAACATACATTTTTTAATGGCAAACATAACGCATACTAATATTTTAAAGTCGATATAGCTCAGATTATTTTGAATATAGGAACAAAAGGTAAATCACATCGATCCAATGTAATAAAGGTTGTAACGTTCTTATTTTGATTTTCTCATGATATGTGTAAAAGTAGGTATGTAATTGTAGCGCACAAATGTTTTACCTCAAACTAAAAATGATGTCAATTAGTTAATTAACTTAATTAAAAAAGTAACACTGGATCCTCCATAGTCCTCATAATTTTGACCAAATCATAATAAAAATGATAATTATAATTGAGCTTGTGTAAATGCGAAAAACTTTTAGGTAATGCTACAATTTTAATTACTTTTAGGAAATAATTGTAATGGTTTTTTGGCACTTTCCGTATCATTTAGAATAAATTGTAATCCTATTGCTTGCAACCATTAAAAATTGTAGCTTTCTCAGCAGGATAAAAAATAAATTAATTAATCTTAAGTACTTAACCTTCAAACAGTTTAAATTGTTTGATCTCTAAGAGAAACTGGTTTCGACTAGAAAAAATTAGTTCAAAATGAAATCGGGCATAGTTGAACAAAACTACATGTTGTAATAAATAAAGCAGATTAAGGGGCGAATCTAAAACAAAATAATCAATTACATATTGACGTTTGTACTAATAATATTGAATTGTTGAACAGCCATGTTAAAAATATAAAACATACATATAGGACAATGCTTCTTAAATATAAATTGTATAAACATTATTCTTTCCCTAATGAAGAAAATCAAGCAACGGCAACGCAAGGGATACAAATTTCTTATTGCTATATAACCATGCCAACATTTCTCTATGGCTTTGACCTTTGTACCCTAAAGAAGCTTTAAAACTATAAAGCGAAACGTTGACTTGATTATGAAGCAATAAAAAAGTGCTCACCCCTTGATTAAATAAAAGAATAAAACAATGTAATGGTAAAAATTCTGAGAAAAACTGATTTCTAATATTATAATGTTATAAATAATACAAATTGATTTACTAAAGAAGTACTTGTACCATATGGTATTTTAAATAACTAACGGATGGTGGAGATATATCCTTAAGTCGTCAAGAAGTATAGCGAAATAAAAAGCAATTTTACGAATCAGCAATTCTTAATCAAATTACTGTTTTAAATAGTATTTTAATTTTAGGTGAACTGCAAAGTCAAAACTCCGACCTGCAGCGAGAATTAGGAAATTTGAAGAAGGAATTAGAATTAACTAATCAAAAACTCGGATCATCCATGCATTCCATAAAAACGTTCTGGAGTCCCGAACTAAAAAAGGAGAGAGCGCTTCGAAAAGAAGAGTCTGCCAAATACAGCATGATAAACGACCAGTTAAAACTGTTGAGCAGTGAAAATCAGGTAATTTTTTTTTAATTTCAGCTTGGACAGTTGCTCGCTACTTCTAGTAAAGACAAGATTAGGCAATATCATTTGTACTATGAAGGTTTTTTTCAGTGCAGTATTGATTATTTTATCGTAATATCATTTGTGCCAAAACATAATAAGGATGCTCAAAAGTGGTATTATATACTTAAAAAAAACAGATAGGAAGAGCAATATTAAAGATCTTTCAAGATATCTTTAGTCTTGATCCTGGGGTTCGCTTATTGTTAACTAGATACTCGAGCCAAAGCTCCTCCTCTCACCATTCGTGGACTTTCTACGGCACATTTCAAATATGTATTTTAGGCAATACTAATTATGACAAGAAAAAAATATAGACTGTGGGGTACAAAGCAAGAACTCCTTAAAAATTATATTAAGACGATCTTTATACTTAACATGAAATTATAGTTTAAAATAATTTCAAACTCCGGTTATTGTTTTTATAAAATGATCTACTTATTCGTTTCAGAAAGAGAAACTTGTTAAAAACACTCTTAGATAAAAATACTTTAAACATATTTTCCACAGCCCTTGATTTTCTAGTCACATCCCGAAATTATGAGTACACCTTATACGCATAATAGGGAAAGCTACCCACACCGTATTTTTACTGAAAATGTCAGAAATTCATTGTGATATAACACGACAATATAGCATCAAAGATCACACAAAAATCGTATACCAGTTTCTTTGACAGAAGATCTACAATATGTCCTAGAAGGAAAATTCCTCAGAATAAAGCCTAATTATTTTTTACTAATCTATATATTTCGTGCCTTTGGGATATTACCATAGTGGTTCTACTAGTTTGTTCCCCTAAATATATCAATCTTCAGACCCTATCAGTTTTCTAACAGTCCTCAATAGTTCCCAGAACAAGAAATCTTACGAATAAAATCTAGTTCCATTTTTTATATGATTTTGTATTTTAACAAAACCTCCACCCTACCTTTGGAGTGTACAATAGTTCACTTAAATGTCAACTCGAAAAGACTTGGTAGTTTTCCACGAAACAATCCTTTCCAGAAAAAATAATTCTCAAAATAAAACCTAATTAAATTCCTGGGAACCTTTATATTTTAAACCCCAAATCCAGGAAAACAGTCCTTAGTTTCCAAAACGATGAATCCTCCATATAAAAGCTCAATTCAATTTCTACAAAACCATTACAACTTAACAAAAAGTTCCGTCCTACCTTTTCATCTAAATGTCATCCAACAAATCTGGACAGTTTCGTTATAAAAAAGTCCTCGTTAATTCCCAGAATAAGACTCCTCCAAATAAAACCTTAATTCATTTTTTTTTTTAATTTTACATTTTAACAAGACGTCGCGTCCTATATTTGGGGTGCAGAATACTAATCGATTTTTTGGAAGCCTTTATATCTTAATCACGCATCATGTCTTTGGGATATTAATGGTTCTACTGATGAATATTAGTTTACCAGAATATCAACCCGAAAGCCATGGCAGTTTTTCAATAAAGAATACAGGGTGTCCAAAAATTAATACTACTTAAGTAAGAACTTTAAGGGGTTGTAACTTGATTAATTTAAATGGAACGCCATATTTTTTAACATGCCAGAAGACGTATTTTTTAATTACGTATCGATTGGTATTAGGGTGTTCATAAGCTAAGTCTTCGCGTTTTTTCAGGAAATTTTAAATGATTGTTTTATGCACTATTTGGAGTTTTTTAAATAAAAATTCCAATGTATCTAGTTGTCTTTGGAAGAAGTCCCTTTTAATATTAGAACTACCATGTGGCTTCAACTGGATGAAGCTCCACCTCATTATCACCGTGAGGTTCGGCAATTTTTAAATGACAACTTTTAAAATAAGTCGATTGGAAGAAGCAGATTTTAAAATTGGCCCCCCAGATCCCTAGACTTAACATCAATAGAATTCCTTTTGTGGGGATACATCAAAGAAATTGTGTATAATACGCCTCCTACAACTCCACAAAATATGAAAATGCGTATAAGAGACGCTTTTGAAAGTGTTACCCCGCAAATGTTATCCAGTTAGCAGTGGTTTCGAAAAAAGAATTTACAAGTGCCTGGAAAACGATGGTCGACATTTCGAACACATATTATAAATATTTTATTTGTATTATGTTATACTAAATTAGTTAATATATGATTTAGAACATTTAATTACAAAATTCCAAAGGGCGCATAAACCAATTATTTAGCGTTTCCTGAAAAAACTGAAAAGACAGCTTATGAAAACCCTGATACCAATCCGTAGGTAATTAAAAAATTCGGCGTTCCATTTAAATTAATCGAGTAACAACCCCTTAAAGTTCTTACTTAAGTAGTATTAATTTTTGGACACCCTGTATAAGATGACGAGTTTATTATAGTTGGGATATAAAATATAATCTATTGTTACACATCATTGTAAATCTTGCTGACATAACTTAAATACTTCTTTAGTATTTGTAAAATGAACATTAGGTTAGAGTTTGATAGAATTCAAATTATTTAAAAAACTTTAAGGTTTAGTTATTATAAACCTTATCAAAACAAACACTTATTTTGATCAAAGAATACAAAAATACAATAATATACATGGGTTCCATTTAAAAACACAACTTTGATACTTTTAAGGCATTTGGAACACCCTGTATAATATTAAAATAATTTTAAAAGATAACCATAGTAGACACCTATATAATCCAAAAGTTGAAGTTTATGAAATTGTCATATTTTGGCCATAATATTTCGTGCCGTATAGCGTGAATAACCCTGTATATACCTACCAACTGATGTTGAATAATATAGTCATAAGAACAAGTGCGTCCTGTAGTAAAATGACATCATACAACGACCAAGCGCAAAATTCGAACTGGGTTCATCATACATAACTTCAAAACTATAATGTATCCTCTAGTGAACCTAAGAAACGTTTCTTCCCAGAAATGTATGCCATATTATGTGCTAACGTTCTATGCGATTAAACAGACCCATTGATATTGTATATTACTGGTCGCGGAAGCTGCAGCTGGATTTGAGATCTTCAAATTTGGAATAAAGGGAGAATTTATGGCACGAAATTTAGGAAAAAACAGATGAAATTTCGAAGTTTCAAAGTGATTTTTGTTTGTGAATATTTTCTTTAATTAATTACCCATGTTCAATACACTTGCGTACCATCTATGTTATAAAAACGGAGATGAACGAGTTTGAAACTTTGGTGAGTTGCTGTGCACACGCCCACGAAGATTTCTAATAAAAAAATTGGCAAAAATTATCGAGTGTGCCATAATGTTCCACATAAAAGGCATTGCAACGCATGTCGAGTTAAGCTAGTGTAGAATAAAGGTTTAAGTAAGGGCAATTATTGACGAAAGACGTAGGTAAAAGGAAATCCATAACAATTTGTTCATTAATCCGCTTGTCTAAATTCAAATATGTACTGTTGCTGAGTTAAATTGCATTAAGATAAAGAGGAGAAGTCCGACGAATGTGTCTCGATTTTCAACTGCAATTTAGGATGTCGACTCGTTAGATGCAACGTTTCTAAATTTCACTGGTTCCTTAATTATGCAAAATACAGTATGTATATGTATATGTGTATGTAGGTATGTATATGTGTATTATACACTTAAACGTCGCCCGTCTGTTTTACCTCGATGACATTTTCATAGGTAGAATTTGATAAATTTAACAATTAAGCGAAGCTACTACAATTACACTCCGAGATAAACCACTAAATTAATCCTAACTTGTTCATACGAAATTATTTTGAGACATGTACATATATAACTATCTACACTATATGATCACGAAAAGGAGATGATGTATACATATTTATGTATAGGATGAATTTTCTAACTCGATGTTCCTCTTTATCTATATTTATGTAGTGTTATATTTATATAGTTTTATTTAGTTATATTCTATAAAATTTCAGATTGCATGTGTATGAAATATTAATAAATCATGGAACTCACAAAATTACGTGTAGTGTTATACCTATCAGTGAATATATTTAAAAATACGTCGTTGTCGATGTATGCATAAAAAATTTTTGTAAATAGTAACTCTTGTTTAAATTGGACATGGAAATAACTTCTGAAATTTCGTTATTTCTTCACTGTTCTTAATAAAAAAATCTTATCAAATATTATATTTATTCGGTATTGTTGTAATTTTAAAATAAGACAAAACACTCATTTTCATGGTTGAGCTGCATTTATCTATGGCTCTTCAGTAGTATTTGTCAATCAAATTTAGATTTTGTAGAAATTAAAAAGAAACTTAATTTGACTCTAAAGTAATTGAGTGATACTGTTTAGAATAATGATCCCATACAATCTTAAATTTTATAGGGTATACGTACCTAATATGTCCTATTATTTGTGGTAATTTGAATGTGCTAGTAAAATTTTCAACTTCTTGGTATACAGGGGGTACGAGAAATATACTTTTTCTTTACTGATATTTTAATATTTGACCATTTTCAAGCCTTAGAAAGCAGAATTATACTTCACTATTCACAGTCAAATTTTAACCTATTGTGACGTGTTCGGTCACAGAAAACACAATTAACAAAACAAAACAACGAATTTATTTAATTACTAAAGTTAATTTGACTACACTATAGTTATAAACAAGTCTACACAATTTATTTCACTAAAAAGTCTCTTTTCCCGCTCGCTTCTGTGTGAACACTATCATCGCTCTCTATAAGGTAGACGCTCGGTATGAATTCTATCGCCCGTGTTGCCTATCGATCGCTTCACTTCCAAACATCAGCTGTTCACTGTCAACTAACTCGGTGTGTGTCTCGCCTTTATATAGTCTGTTCAGCCTTTTTCTAGGGAATTCTACAGCCGTCTAGTAATCCAATTGTTTTCCCATTGATCCTTGCTGGTGTTTTCTAGATGTTGCAGGGAAAGCCGGGAATATTCCTTGTGTATTCAGGGAAGATGTTCATTAATTATGCTCACACCAACTTAATTGGCAAGTACTCGTAACACTATACTAAGTGTGTAATGTGCATATTACTCATAATAACACCGAGATAACAAAGACAAAAATACAATATCTTAGCAATTACTTTCAGTATATCAAGAACTTGCCTCAAAAATATAATAATACGTAAATATTAATATGTATGTAATTAACCACAGGACATTGTTTCTGACTTACCTGTGTACTTCAGAGAGATCATCAGATCTGGATTAAAGCATATAGTTTGAAATATCTACTTTTCAGATGGAGATACGTATACTATTTTTTGTCATATTACGGCGGAAAGCTCGTAAAAACATTGGCCTATCATAGTTAAAAAAAAAAAAAAATGTGGAGATTATGAAGTTATTTATATCACGGAACTGACGGGACTTTAAATTTTTTTTCGGCTTCTTATTATTTAAATAGGTGATTAGTTTTATTATTGTTTGTAAGAATTATTGAAAATATAAATTAAGTAATTTTTAGATTTGAAATGTTTTTTATTAATCAACATAATTACATTGAACTTTTGATAACGTTTTTTAACATAAGCTTTTATTATTTAATTAAATAAGATTTTCTAAGCTGGACAAAATATTAAACTTTAAACATTATTTCAAACTAAGAAACTTTAGAACAAAATTAATATTTTTTTTCATTATATAAAAATAATATTTTTTTAATGCAATTAAATATTAAAGTTTTTAAATAACACAATAATATCTTTCAGAGCAACTAAACTTGAGAAATTATAAGTGATAATACTTTGTGAAAATTAAATAATATTTTGTCGAACCTAATAATTTTAGGTTTTGAATGAAAAAACTCCGTTTAATTTTCTTTTTCTTCTTTATCACCAGAAAGATAATAATAATTGATTGTCACATTAGTCATGTGCTGTATATTTATGATCAATGGTGGATGATTTTTTTTTTAACTTATTTCAGTATTATTATTTCTCAGAATATTTCTCTGATTGTTTTCAATGTCCTTAAATGGTGTTTTCGTGGCCGTGTTGGTATTGAGATTAGAAGATGTCATTGATTCATGATTTTCAACAGTTGGTGATGAACGATGATCTTCATTTGGTATCCCATCGAAATTTATGTCAAGTTTATCCAGACAAACGCTAGGTTTCAATTTTTTAGATGCAGGCTCAGCGATATGTTCCGTTGATTCTGATTTAGAAACTTCAGTATCATCATTAATTTTTTGTGTAGAATGTTTTGAAGTTGTAGAAGTAGGCTTGGCTATATATGTTGAAATATTCTCAGAAATATCCTTTAACAAAACTATTACTTGGGTTAGATATCATTAATAGTTTGTTATAAAAAAGTTAATTATCATGAAATACTAAAACGAAAATGAGCTCGGGCGCCACTTTGTCAAACAAAGAAAGGAATGAATGAAACGACAAATTTATTGAGCACCGGGTAGTGCATCGGTGGTTCCTGTAGAATCCTGAGAGTCAAGAGAGCTCGAAGCTCTCTTAAAAAAAACAAAAAAAACTTGAAGAGTATATTAACAAAAAATTACACACAAACAAAATAACAACATAACTTACAACAACATATGTAGCCCACCAAAAAGAAAGGTTCCCTGCTCCACTGTAGGGACTGGAAGCTGGTTTCAGGGTATAATCGGGGACTTCTTGTGCTGTGTTGTGAGGCAAGAGGATAACAGCGAAATAGCTTCTTGGAGCAACCTTTTAATCTTCAGGGGGCCGCCTGCAGGAATTTATCGGCCTCTAACAGGTTATTGAGATTAGTTGGACACCAGAGCTTTGTCTATTTGCCTTTGTAAAATAGTTTTCAGGAAGTCTTCACCCCTACCCTTTAATCCCAGCCCCCTAATCCAACTGGAACCTATTCTAAGAAAATTTCAATGGGCTGACAAATAAGGGCACAAATAAAAGTGCTGATAAATTTCCTAAAACTAAAAAATATTAATCAAATGTTAAAAAGTTGTTCGCATTGAAGATGCTTAAAAAAAACGGATAAAAAGGGAGGAGTAGGGGTGTCCGTCGTTAAACCAACATGCACTCAAGATACACCCCGAATACCATAAAAAAATTTTGACTATTAAAAATATATAAATTAAAAAGTGAGAAAAATTAATTAAATGAAAAAATTTAAAAATTGGCCACAAAGGCCCAAAAGATTACAAATATACAGTTAGATATTTAAAAAAGAGACCACGTGGTAATAAGGAAAATTTCGTAAAAATTAATCAAAGTTACATCAAAAATAAATATTGAGTGAATAGCAAAAAAGATTTTAAAAGAAATAATTAATTTGAATGAATTTTACATGAACTATTAAAATGCAAAGGTAAGTGGATCACAAAAAAACTCTCACGCAAAACCAAGCACAGAACACCAACAGAAAAACACACGCACACACACGTCACGTCAGTGTCAAGGATCGAGGAAGAAGACCTCGAGCACCGACCGGAAATTTTCATCGATCCCTCCATCGATCGCCTAGTCCTGCGCGAATGTTGTTAGTCTTGATGATAACACGGAAGGTCGATCAACATTAAGAAATAATCAACAAAACTGAACCAAGACAAATACAAACTGAATCGAAATAAATAAAACTTCAGTAACGGGATTTTTCATAGAAAAAAAACGTTACAAACCCCTATTACCAGGAAAAAGAGGACTGACAGTCAGCCTACCAGAAATCAAAAACGGAAAACATAATAACGGTACGGGAACCAAAAATCTAATACGAATCTAATCCTAAAAAAAATCGAGGAACTTAAACTCAAACAGACAATTACTAAATATAAAAAATGGAGGCTAATTGCCTAACTAAACGAAAATTATTGGTCAATTCGACCAGACAATGCTACTGCATTAGAAAACGAAAACTAAAACTCCATTTAAAATGCATAGCACTTATAATCAAGTGCCCAAGGCAAACGAAAATAAATTAAACAGAACGGCATTCAATCTTCTGCATTTACTATGTAAGCGCCTATAGCAGACGTAAAGGATAATTATAGCCAACGCACGAAATAATTTTTGCCACTCGGCAAATTGGGTAACTTACCCTGTCAAACGAACGCAAGAGATTAATCACCTCTACCTAAATCACGCAACGAAAATCACATAGGCAAATCTCATCTGCAAATAGCACTCTCAAAACTACGTACTCTCGTCATAGAAAAATACGCACTCTACCCTGCATCTAAAATGCAAAACTCAGAAACACCAGAAATAGGCCTACAGCCCAACGCTGCATCTAAAATGCAAATTTCTGAAACATCAGAAATAGGCCCACAGCCCAACACTGCATCTAAAATGCAAAACTCACACTAAGAATATGCCTAATGCCCTAAACTGCATCTAAAATGCAAAACTCATAATCGCCAAAGACAGGCCCAAAGCCCAAAACTGCATCTAAAATGCAAAACGCAAAGCCATGAACAAAAGGCCTAAAGCCCAAAACTGCATCTCAAATGCAAAACTCAAACACTAACAATAGGCCCAAAGCCCAAAACACTATATCAGGACTCAAACCTGAAAACGCAGATACATTCCGCATCCGGAAACCATAGCACTCACTATTGAGCAAAAAACCAAACTGCAACTAAACGCTGCACCGCATCATATGCAAAACCAACACGCACAGAAATATGCATAAAAAATGCACAACTGCATCAAAACTGCATAAGAAATCACCCTGCATAGGGAAAATGCATCTAAACTGCACCAATAGTGTGCAACAACAAATCAACTGCATCAAAACAAATGCAAAAACCTAAACTGCACCAAAACAAGTGCAAAAAACCTAAACTGCACCAAAATAAGTACATGAATATAAACTGCACCTAATCCAAAGCACAACCGATTACTCAATAATCGAAAACTGCAGCTATCTGCAAACTAAAAGGCAATATCGCCTCATAACGAATAAAAGTCGCACTCAAAGATCACCTAGCACATATAATAGGCATCAACTATAAACAAATCGAAACCAGTAAACTAAACTCAAAAGGCATGTGCATCGAGCACCAACAAAAAAACGAAAAAATCACTTGAAAGTGAAAATAAAATTCAAAAACTTAAATCAACATTCCTAGCTGTAAAAAATGCATTCTAAGCTAGAATGAAACTAAACGGTGGAACTATCCCGACTTAAGTCGAAAACGTAAACTAAAAACTTACCTACTCGGGAATAAAACGAAACTTAATCCAAAATGGAATTCATAGAATTCTTTAAAAACGAAAAAATAAAAAATTAATTGGCTAAAAGCCATACGTAAAATAGGAGTGGCTTTCATGAGCCAAAAGAGGACATCTGTAGAGCTACATAGGGGACAGTAAAGAGAAAACAACAACAACAGGGGACGGCCAAAATAAATTCAGAAAAATTTTTCTTTTATTCCAGTATGCAGTCAGGTACTACATGACTGAAAAGGGACGGTAAGACCCCACGGGAACCTAAGCAAGAAAGAAAGAAAGACCTGAAAAACTGATATCCATTTCCTACGAAATGCCAAATAACAGTAAAAAAAAGTGTACAGTTGGGGTTCCAGCCCGAAGTAAAATGACCTGAAAGTATTAGGATTGAGGAGGCGAAAAACGAAAGTGAAACGTAGTAAATTCCAGAGGTGAAATTGGGAAATGAAGCCAGGAATTGTTATAGGCAAATTATGAATCGAAAAATATGATAATGAATACGAAAGGAAGTAAGATACGCATACTCAAGGGAAACTCTCTTCGAAGGGGAGACAGAACCTCATTCACTCTGGTTGTGAGCCCGATTACCCCTAAGGCACGCATACGCTACGAACCCAAAACCTTTGGCCGATTCATGCCCCTAAAAAAACTCGCGATGGGGTTGTCCCATGCACTCACAGATGCACTACCAAAGGAAAGCACGAGAAAAGGTAAAAATGACTGGAATCATGTTGGAGACAAAGGGTTGGAATTTACTCACATGCATGAAGCAAACAAGAGTCTAAAAAGGGAACAGAGGGACTCCTGACCAACATCATGCATGTAGTGAGAGCTGATAGCACCCCTCACTCAAGGTGTGAGAAACGAAGAAGAAAGAGATAGAACAACAGTCCTTGGCACTGACACAACTAATGTATGAAAACAAACACGAAGAGGAGCTGCTCCAAAAGAAAAGAGATTTATTGGATCGTGAACTACAGCGACGTCTGGATCCGCAGATTTAACCGAACAAGTTTCGTTATCTGAACGAAAATGAATGTACCAAAAAATTGTCCAGAAAATTTGAAAGTCCTAAGTTTCCTAAACCAACATTATTCCCTAATACAGGAACATCACTCCTGGAACCTGAAGCAGAAATTAAACGTGGAGTAGACACGACCTTAACCAATAAAGAAGAATTAACAGGAAGTATAAGTGATGACGTATCAGTTAGTCGACTATTTAAAATACTAATAGGCAAAAAAGGTAGTGAGCATTTGAATTACAAACTTTAGTTAACGTGATCTTTTTGCAATGCAACTCTGCACGAGAAATACTCAAATTAAGAAACAACTTGCCAATACTAGTTGGCTTCAATTTACATAAAAAAAACCACTTGGCTCTCTTTTCTAAATAATTAAACTTGTTTTCAAGTAATTTCAGTTCATCAGAAGTTAACTCAATTAAAGTATGATTTCGTATGGTATCTGTAATCACTTACATACTGTAGGAATTCGTCAAACTCACGATAAACATCCAAGTTTTCCAAGTCACTCACTGTAATTTCGTCTAATACGTCATCATCAGGAAGGATAAGTCAATCACCAGAGGATTAATAGAGAATACATCCATAATGCAAAACAAGTACCTAAAATTTTACACAAGTTTGAAACTGTACAAACAAATTTGAAAGATATTAAACAAGTAAACAGACAATGTTTTTCAAACTTTAACAAAACAGATCTCAGAGATAAATTACAGAAGGTTAAATGCAGTAAATGCAAAAATAATGTACAAAATATAAATTTAATCACAAAAAAAATTTATGTTTACCAGTTACAATAAATACAAGAAAAAAATTGCAATCAGGATTCTTCAGGTCCCTGCTCGTGCCGCGCCAATTTAACAAAACTATTACTTGGGTTAGATATCATTAATAGTTTGTTATAAAAAAGTTAATTATCATGAAATACTAAAACGAAAATGAGCTCGGGCGCCACTTTGTCAAACAAAGAAAGGAATGAATGAAACGACAAATTTATTGAGCACCGGGTAGTGCATCGGTGGTTCCCTGTAGAATCCTGAGAGTCAAGAGAGCTCGAAGCTCTCTTAAAAAAAACAAAAAAAACTTGAAGAGTATATTAACAAAAAATTACACACAAACAAAATAACAACATAACTTACAACAACATATGTAGCCCACCAAAAAGAAAGGTTCCCTGCTCCACTGTAGGGACTGGAAGCTGGTTTCAGGGTATAATCGGGGACTTCTTGTGCTGTGTTGTGAGGCAAGAGGATAACAGCGAAATAGCTTCTTGGAGCAACCTTTTAATCTTCAGGGGGCCGCCTGCAGGAATTTATCGGCCTCTAACAGGTTATTGAGATTAGTTGGACACCAGAGCTTTGTCTATTTGCCTTTGTAAAATAGTTTTCAGGAAGTCTTCACCCCTACCCTTTAATCCCAGCCCCCTAATCCAACTGGAACCTATTCTAAGAAAATTTCAATGGGCTGACAAATAAGGGCACAAATAAAAGTGCTGATAAATTTCCTAAAACTAAAAAATATTAATCAAATGTTAAAAAGTTGTTCGCATTGAAGATGCTTAAAAAAAACGGATAAAAAGGGAGGAGTAGGGGTGTCCGTCGTTAAACCAACATGCACTCAAGATACACCCCGAATACCATAAAAAAATTTTGACTATTAAAAATATATAAATTAAAAAGTGAGAAAAATTAATTAAATGAAAAAATTTAAAAATTGGCCACAAAGGCCCAAAAGATTACAAATATACAGTTAGATATTTAAAAAAGAGACCACGTGGTAATAAGGAAAATTTCGTAAAAATTAATCAAAGTTACATCAAAAATAAATATTGAGTGAATAGCAAAAAAGATTTTAAAAGAAATAATTAATTTGAATGAATTTTACATGAACTATTAAAATGCAAAGGTAAGTGGATCACAAAAAAACTCTCACGCAAAACCAAGCACAGAACACCAACAGAAAAACACACACACACACACACGTCACGTCAGTGTCAAGGATCGAGGAAGAAGACCTCGAGCACCGACCGGAAATTTTCATCGATCCCTCCATCGATCGCCTAGTCCTGCGCGAATGTTGTTAGTCTTGATGATAACACGGAAGGTCGATCAACATTAAGAAATAATCAACAAAACTGAACCAAGACAAATACAAACTGAATCGAAATAAATAAAACTTCAGTAACGGGATTTTTCATAGAAAAAAAACGTTACAATCCATATTATAATTTCCTGAATTTTCAATTCTATCAGATATTTGCCTTTTATTGTGTAATGAGTGCACGACGTAGCCTTCCGCAATAGTAGAAGATCGCCATCCTCCAAGTTGTTTTAATGTAGTTGAACTCGCTCCAGTATTTGCAAGTATTGTTGCTGAGGTTCTTCGAAAACAATGTCTTGTGTAGGTGTTTGGTTCCGAAAGATTTAAATAATTTGCGATGTTTTTGGGAGTTTCATAAATTTTTGATTTTCCACATGGTTGTTTATTGTAGTAAAAAAAAATCTTCTTGTTTCTATATCTTCAGATCTTAGTCCAATATATTTCTTCACTATTGGATGAAATTTGGGTCCGATGACAAATGATCGAGGATAAAAATTTTTGGTGTCTCGTACTGATACGACAAATTGATTGTTCGTTTCATCAATATCTGTAATCATTAGATTGACATATTCTGATGTACGAAGTGCTCCGAACATTCCAAAAATGAGAATAACCTAGAATATTAAAATTAGTTTTAAAATGTTTTCAAATTTTTTATGCATTAATAAAAATCAAAAATATCTCAATATAATATTAAATTTTGTAATATATTACTCACTTTCATGCCAAGATAAATCCGATCATCTGCATTATTTAAGAACTTTGAAATTTCTTCTGTAGTGAAAACTTTTGATTTTTTCGCAATGAAACGTGTATATTTCTGTTTCATGAATATATTTCAAGTTATGATAAGATTTAATACCAATATTTTTCTCTAAAAGCAATATTGATCTAACCATTGAATATCTACTCCACAAAGTACTGGGTTGGAATTTTGTTGACAGTTCATTGATGTAAACGAGAAATGTGTTTTCGTCGTATGACGTTATTTGATTTTTTTTTCTCCATTCTTCAAAATCATTGAAGCATTTTTTGTAACGTTCTGATGATTTCTTTGGTAACAAATCACTTCTTATACTTCTTGCTTCTGCTCTATATCTCTAGTCATAAATTCAAATTCATCACTGGACACGTCGGAACTGTTGGAACTCATTTTGTACACAAAATATTGCACCGATTGCACCTATTATTGTAATAGTTGACTTCGGTGCATGCTCATCAAATTTTTGCGCATGCGTTTTATGACAAATTTCATTTCGTCCCAACTCAAAGCGGCCTGAAAAATGCCTCTTTCGTTTAGATTTTGCGGTAGGAAAACCGAGCTTTCCGTCCCAATATGACAAAAAATTAATTATCCAACAAAACTCATACTAATTTCAACTCTACAGTTACTACTTTTTAAACTGAATACAAGTGTCGTCTGATGCCTTTCAGAAAAAATCCACGAATGCTATTCAAAGGTAACCATTTTGACAATAGTGAAGGCAGAATCTGAAAACAAATATTTTGACTGACATAATCTGGCATACGAGCATTTTGGCTACAATGAAAATATTTATTCAAAAAAACATTTTTTGTTTAATCGAAGTAAATCTTTTAATTATTTAGTTACCATCATTTTTTTCTTTTTGTAATAAATTGCTTGGGGATGATATTGTAAATCTTATTTAAACATTAACTAAAGCTGCAATTATCACAATAAGTACTGAAAGTTTAAAGCAAAGCAATAAAACCTGTACTTCAACATTCATCACCAAGTTTTACGATCAACTGGTTTAAACTTTACAACCTTTTTTTCTGCTCAGCCTCTTTGCTCCAAGCAAGCATTTACATAATATTAAAAATCTTATTTTATTTTTATTTTTAAACAGTAATTGTCTGAGAAGATTGTAGTCAAAATAGTAAGGTTCTTGTCGCCGGCTTTAAAGAATTCGCTGCTGAAGAATTATCTAAATAAAAGATCCACTTCTTCGCTACCGGAAAACGGATGCCATAAATATTACGCTATATATACACTCCTTATAACAGCCTTTTCGATTGTGTGACACAATTCATGCATAAAATAAGGGAGACTGCCACAAACCAGATATTACGGTTATATGATTATTATTTAACATTCAAAATAAATATTCACATACATGACGGTGGGGTTACTAAAATTTATGAATGGAGATAAAGTAAAAACCGTGAAAACGTTAGCATGTTTTTTTTATAAACAATTTTAGTGTACAGAGTGGACAAATTTCGTTGTTTGTATAGGACAACTCGGTAACTGTATAAGGTAAAAAAAAATTATGGTCGCTTTAATGCTTCAATTGAAAAAATAATGTTTAAGACACTACATCATATTGTTATTAATTTAAGTAAAGCATTGTATCAGGAAGAATTTTTCCTAATCTTCATAAGATACTTATAAAGTTTAAAAAGAAATGGAAATTATGAAAACGAAAATTCATTCCTCACATTATAAAATGGCCTTCTTTATAAATTACTCGTATAGCCAACTATGGTTCCTATTATAACTGGTTTCTTTTGTAATTTTTCTGTCGTAACTGCGTAAAAAGGTGCCAAAGAAACGTAAAAACGTTTTTTCTATTTTCAATAATTTTACCAACAATCAAGAGCAAAAACTCGAAATTTTCAACTTTTGCTCATAACTCGATAACAAAAGACGATAGCAATTGTTTGAAAACATCGGTGAATTTGCCCTATACAAACATCGAAATTTGCCCACTGTGTACATAAAAGATACGACGTATAATACTGTATACTGTATACTATCTAATAAGGTTGAATGTGTATGTAAAATTTAATGATGGTAAGAGCAATATGTTCTCAACTCATTTTAATTAATAAGAAAAGGTTAGAGAAAGGCTAAACTGCTCACTTCACATCTTACTAAAAAATAAACTAAACACAAACACTTTAGGTACCAAGTTTGTTCCGGCCATTTTCCCAAAACCTTCGAAGATTAGCAGTATTATGATTATATTCCCTTGCTTCTTTAAATAAAATTTTCAACAATCTGTATTAATTTAGTTTTTTGTCTATCTAAAATAATTATTTATTTATAAACAATATATGTATTGCTATCTTGTTTTCAAATTTTCCTACCCCCTCGACAAAATTCTATCCACGCTATTTTAATTTAACTTACTAATATTAATTAATTGGTATATTTTTAAATTAGGTATGACTACATAAGTTTTAACAAAACTATTACTTGGGTTTTGAAATTATTAATAGTTTGTTTTAAATTAATTTAATTAACATGAAATATTAATAAGAAAACGTGCTCGGGCGCCACTTTGTCAAACAAAGAAAAGAATAAATGAAACGACAAATTTCTTGGGCACCGGGTAGTGCATCGGTGGTTCCTGCAGAATCCTGAAGCTTTAGAGAGCTCGAAGCTCTCTTAAAAAAAAACATATAAAACTTGAAGAGTATATTAACAAAAAATTACACACAACAAAATAACAAAACTTACAATAACACATGTAGCCCACCAAAAAGAAAGGTTCCCTGCTCCAATGTAGGGACTGGAAGCTGGTTTCAGGGTATAATGGGGGGACTTCTCGTGCTGTGTTGTGAGGCAAGAGGATATCAGCGAAATAGCTTCATGGACCAACCTTTTAATCTTCAGGGGGCCGCCTGCAGGAATTTATCGGCCTCTAACTGGTTATTGAGATTAGTTGGAAACCAGAGCTTCGTCTATTTGCCTTTGTAAAATAGTTTTCAGGATGTCTTCACCCCTACCCTTTAATCCCAGCCCCCTAATCCAACAGGAACCTATTCTAAGAAAATCTCAATGGGCTAACAAATAAGGGCACAAATAAAAGTGCTGATAAATTTCCTAAAACTAAAAAATATTAAACAAATGTTAAAAAGTTGTTCGCATTGAAGATGCTTAAACAAAAAACGGATAAAAAGGGAGTAGTAGGGGTGTCTGTCGTTAAACCAACATGCACTCAAGATACACCCCAGATACCATAAAAAATTTTGACTATTAAAAAATATATAAATTAAAAGGTGAGAAAAATTAATAAAACGAAAAAATTTAAAAATTGGCCACAAAGGCCCAAAAGATTACAAATATACAGTTAGATATTTTCAAAAAGAGACCACGTGGTAATAAGGAAAATTTTGTAAGAATTAATCAAAGTTACATCAAAAATAAATACTGAGTGAATAGCAAAGAAAAGATTTTAAAAGAAATAATTAATATGAATGAATTTTACATGAACTATTAAAATGCAAAGGTAAGTGGATCAAAAAAAACTCTCACGCAAAACCAAGCACAGAACACCAACAGAAAAACACACACACCCGTCACGTCAGTGTCGAGGATCAAGGAGAAAGACCTCGAGCACCGACCGGAAAATTTCATCGATCCCTCCATCGATCGCCTAGTCCTGCGCGAAGGTTGTTAGCCTTGATGATAAGACGGAAGGTCGATCAACATTAAGAAATAATCAACAAAACTGAACCAAGACAAACACAAACTGAATCGAAATAAATAAAACTTCAGAAACGGGATTTTTCATAGAAAAAAAACGTTACAAAGTATACACAGTAAAAAATTTTTGACCCACATAATGGCTTCTCATATTCGTTAGACTGCACCTCCCCTGCCCACCCCGTGGCTACCCCACATATGATTGAGAATGTATGTACCCACTGTTATCTGTTATTATTACACTTATTTAACGAAAGTAATTATGATCGAAATTGAGGAATTTATCTAAATAATTGAATAGTTTGCAAATGTTTACTTCATCCAAACATGATTAGGTTATAAATATAAATAACAATTTTTGATAAACAAAATTTAGTCACATTCCATTACCACTCTTCGTACATTAATGTGTATCAAAGAAATTTAAGCTTCCATAAAAAGTTCAACACACTTAGTAGTAGTGCCTACGTTTTTTCTTTGTGTCATAAGTAGTTAAGGAAAGTTCAAGTTAAAGCTGAAATGGCAGATACTAATATTAACACTTTAAGCATCACTCTGTTAAGCGAATTATCGGTAAGTTATAATTACCACTTATAGTTATATAAAAGGAATAAAATTATTAATCGATTTTGCGTATACAGCAACAAAATACTTCAAACGTTAATAAATTAGGCATTAGTGATTATTTCAATCCTTAAACGATTTAAAAATAGATATGAAAGAATTCGTTACATAGTATGGACCCGGCTTTAGTGGAATTTTGCTAAATATTTCCGGAATCTTCAAGTAAATTCCGACTACCATGCAGCTTGAGTGTTGCGTTTGTGTATTAACAGCACTAACAAAGCTTCCTCAGTATAAATATTAATAAACAGTGTTTATTTGTATCTATAATTATTGGACTTGCCTTCCTCTTTCGGTTTTGAGACAAAATCTTGATAAGATTCACAATGCAGTTTTGTTTATTTTTTTTATTTAATTTTTAATTTTAACGCTAATATTATCTAAAATGTAAATATAACTATTTATGATATTATAAGAAAATAAAATACAGTTTGGAAAAGTGTTTTAATTTTAATTTTAATTTAATTTAATGATATATACTCGATAGTTGTTTCGATCTATATGATCAGTAATTTAATAATTCTTGGAAATTATGTTGTCGTTTGATACAATTGTTGACTTGACAAAATTCAATTTATGACACTTTTCCAAATTGGGTTTTATTTTATTTATTTATTACGATAGTTTATCTAACTTGATATCTTTGTGCCTATTATTATGGTTTCCTTTATCATAGTTTCTAATTTCCACAATTTTCTATGTTTCTAATAATGTAATATCGAAAGCGTTACGTTTAACGAATAATTTTTCTCTGGACATGCATGCTGGGTACAAACGTACATATATTCTGATGTTGGCGTAGCACCGAGCGGATGTTTGTCTGTGATAACGCTTTGAAGGGTATTTAAGTTCTTCTCGCTTTTGGAGTGCCCTATCCGTATATATTTTTATTTGAACATAATTAAGAATTACAGCTATAAATTCTAGACTTAATAGGGTTACTATTACAAGCATGCAATCAAAAATGGAAAGGAAATAAAATATGGCAACTTAGGCGGCAATAGCTCTGTACCAGACAACTTAACAAATGCAATATATTAAGGTCTAATTCAGACAAAAAATCTTTCGCTTAGATGAACCGCGAAATTTTTGTATTCGTTCATACATACCTACTCGTGATACTACTGGACCGCTGGTTTACAGTGCTTATTGTCTATTTAATTTGTTTTAAAGTAGCGGCTAGTTATATTTTATACCTCACTGAATGAGTTTAAAAAAAAAAATTCTTCACCGAAAAAGTATTTTATCTATATATAAATAAACCAAATTGGCGTGTCTGTTTGTAATATTAAAATAACCGCTTTTTACTAAATGCATATTATGGACGTGTACACGGTACATTATCAAAATCATATTTTTTACAATTTCTGTCTGTGTGTTTCTCTGTTTGTTCCGGCTAATCTCTGAAACGGCTGGACCGATTTTGACGGGACATTCACTGGCAGATAGCTGATGTAATAAAGACTAACTTAGGCTACTTTTATTTTAGAAAAAAAAATAGAACAAAAAAAAAGGTTCCAACGAAAAAAAACAAATTAAAACTAATGAAATATTGAATAAGTAATAAATAAATTTTGTCTTCATTACATACTACGTACGTTAAATGGTACAAAGATTTGTAAGTGCGATGTTTTTTAACCAGGGCAACGCCGGGTTTCGCAGCTAGTTCAAAATATAATCTCAAAAATGTTACAGAAGGCACACAATAGAGTTGCTTAGATACTGCAATATGCTATGAATGCATGTGAACTATATCGCAGTTTAATTAACTGGTGGAGAAGTAACAGCAACTGTGTAAAAAAATTGCTAAATTGTAAATGCTTGTCGTTATTATCATCATCATTGTTAGCTGGCTTAGGAAGTAAAACTTTCAAAAGATGTATTAACTTGTTCGGTCTAATGATCAACATCTGCACTCAAAAAGACTCAACCTCAGCCGTAAATATGTGCTTAATGGTAATGCAAAGGCACAATAATCCCTATTAGGTCTTTCCTGCATATATTCAATAAGTTATAGAATCTCTCAGGTATCTGAGAGGTCCCCTAAAATTTAAAATCGTAGATTACTTATTTCAATACAGCTCTTAAGAGCTTTCAAACCGTTTTGAGCTCTACAGGCAAAGTGGGCCGTGACCAACCTCCAAAGTTCCGTTTGGGGGTAACTAAAACAGCGCTATATGGGTTATTATAAAAAAATAAGTTAGTAAAAAACACAAAAAGTAAGACGAAGCAAGCGAGTGAGAAGGATTAGGGTGATGTAGCGGGTGACTGCTACCACTCACTCTAACGTCCCAAAAGTCCCTGCCATTATCAACGTTATTAGTTGTTAATTTTAAGGCAAGCACATTTATAATTTTATAATTGGTTTTTAAATGTTATCTATTTTATAAAAATTTTTAATTCATTCAATCTTTAAAAACACCATCAAAAATTCGCTCTTCTTTATTACAAAGTATTGACTTTTGATAAAGAGAAATTGTACTATTTTTCATTTATCTCACAATTTTGTTATTATGGTATAGATACATTAATTAGCATAACAACTGACTGATGAGAGTTGTGCGAAGATTTCCTATACCAATGTTCACTCTTACGTAATCCGTATATAAACTTCATTTTCCATGATATTCGGTACCTGCACATTTATCGTCGGTTTACAAGTTTAAATTGTGCGATCGCAAACTCTATTGAGATTCTGGCTTGTTCACAACCTCATACACATCAAAATACATACATATGATTTTCTCAACTGATCAAACTATTGTCTAAATAATTTATTACTTTTTGCCTATCTGTAGGAAGACGTAATAGTAAGAGAATTTCAAATTGCAAGAAAGTGAAGTTTGAGTAAAGTCAGCTTACCTATATTACTGAACATCACAATATACAGGGTCTTAAAAAATACCCTGAACAGAAGGTGGTCCATATTTCAGGATTATTTCATTTAGAAATAGTTGTTATAAAACTATTCATGATATTTGAGATGCTCTAAATGAAAATCATAAATGTTTATCTATATGTTCATACAGATATTCCGTCTTAATATATCTGCTGCCTTCAAATTGGACTGTGAGCTATAAAAGTGATCTTTAAAGCATACTATGTATTTTAACTTAACAGAAACAACTAAAACATAACACTTTCTTGTTATGAAAAAAAATTATAACCGCACAGATGTGAATCTTTAACATTACGTAAGCAAATCCATCAATTGAATTCATTGCGAAAGATAACGTAATTGTTTATAGTATCTCTTTGAATTAGATGAAATGTTTATAAGCGCTGATGATTCAACTATATACATACACGTATTCCCGGAAAAATTAATTACGTTTAATCGTATTTAGCGACAATTAAAATCTGATTAAAAATATCTAACTAACGAGGGTGTGACTTCACAAAAGGTCTTCAAAAGGTCAATTAAGGACTTAAATTATTACAAACTTTACAACATATTAATGCAATGCTGCATGTCAACTTTAAGGCATGTACTAGGCACAAAATGTCTTGTTTATGGTAATGTGGTTTTAAACATAAATTATTAATAGAAACTCTTGATTAGTTAATTATTCATCACTATTATTAGACGAGAAAAAGAAGAAATTAAAAAAAAAAAACAACTATACTTGGACAGTTAGTTAACAAAGAGATTCTGAAATACCTCTACAGGGCCTTTAAGGTGACCTCCTTTTAGATCCTAGTGAAAATTGCTATACGGTTGTATCCTTCTATAGTATGTGGAAGTTTTGTTTGGGGCTCACCTTAAATCCGCAAATTGGAATTTTTCATTGAATATGTCGGTTGCAGGAGCTTATTTTGATTCACATTTACCTTTTTATAATTTTGGTCACGAAAATATGAATGGACTCGCTATGGACAATATCTTCATGATTCTAGCTAAAATTTTCTGCTTAAAGTTTCCGCTGCACATAAATTTTTATAGATATTTAGGATTATTAATTTCACTTCGCTGAATTTTACTTTCATAATTATCGCGTAACTTTCGCAGGCTATTGGACGGGCCGATGACACTCAAAAATATTTTCTGATTTGATGCCTCTGTGTCAAATCAACGCACGAGAATACATCTATTCTAATCATTTCAATTATAACATCCTCAGGTGTAGCTTAATTATATTTGTCCAATTTCGAAACTTATAATATATAATGTAAAATCAAAGACAAGATAAGACGTTCACCAATTTATTTATTATGACTCGACGTATGTTTCGGGTGTTACCCCATTATCAATAGTACAAATACTGCAACATCCGAAACATATGTCGAATTTTAATAAATAAATTGGTGAACGTCTTATCTTGTTTTTGATTTTACATTTGCACCTTAGACAATTTATTACAGATATATAAAATAATTTAAAATTGGAACCTGGAGACCAGTAAATGTTTCATGTTTATTCAAGGATTTCTAAAAATGGTTCGAAAATATGAGTGATTCCATATCCAGCTCAACTCAACTGAAAAATTAATTAAATAAATAAAACCACTTGGAGAAATTTCACTGTTTACTCGAATGCTCGATGTACATTTCGCCTTATTAGGGCATCATCAGGAGTATAACTGAAAAGATACATCGAGCATTCGAATAAACAGTGAAAGTTCTTTTATTTATTTGATTAATTTAAATATGTTTCACCAAGAGTTACCGGCTAATTATTTTCTTAATTCAACTGAAAAAGTTAGAAATTTTTTTTGAAGACGGTGGATAGCAACATTATTACGCAAAAATAATTGTAGATATGGATTTTTACAGTGCCACAACATACATATTCTATTTTGTTACGATAAGTCCAAGAAAAATGCCTCCTAGTCTACGGATAGCGCCAGTACATTCAGTACAGTGTGGACAAATGTGTACCGTAAATGCACACTAAGCTGCCTGTACCCACAATAGTTTTACTTTTCTATCTATTTAATTCCAATAATGACCAACTAGAACTAGATTACTACATAGAAACAACATTGTCCAAATTTTACACAAAAATTTTAAGTACCTAAAAATTAAAAACTGTTGCATTAAGTATTATGCACACTTGGCGTTTGTTATGTTTACCACTTTGTTACATAATTTTTAATTATCTACAAACGAATATATCTCCGAAAAAATATGCCTCTTTTCATAATCTTAATTTAAATGTTGTAATATAATATCGTTAAATCTATTTATAGAGGCATTCAATTCACCCTGTATAGAGTATCATAATTAACTGCTTTGAAGAAGCGAGAAGTTGGCGTCATCACGATACGATTATTTTGAATGGCACATTCTTCCCTTCCCCCTGGAGAGACTGTTTCCATTACTATAATGTCGTTTACAATGATTGATGAGACTATAAATAGATCTTTTATAGCTATGTATATGTTGTTTTTGTACGGTATAGCATATCAGAGCATCACCATTGCAAAGTTAAAACATTTAATGCGTTTAATAAAAATGCGCAATTTTTGTGAAGTCAACTGAAAGACGGGATATAGTTTCTATTGGTTGTAGTTATATATTTGTAAGAAATTGTCAAAAGTTTTATTACTTATTACATTACACTGTTTTTCTGTTTCCTGACAAAATGTTACCTACAAAGGTATAACCTCAATTAAATCTTCTGAAGTATCTACTAAAATCTGGTTGCACCTATGAGTAGGGACCTCTAAAATAATCTGGTTTCATTAATTAAATGTACCTACAAAAAGAAGATTACATTTTCAGAAAAACGAAAGAACCCACGCAAAATAAGTTTCTCCAAATCGCTCACAACTATTTTGGACTACCAAAAATACGCTCAAAACCTCCAGGCAGTTGTTTTACTTAAGTGTAAATTTAACCAAAATACCAGGAGCCTTGACTTGTAATAGCAATTTTTAATAAATAAGTAGGCAACGATTAAGGAGTCTTGTTCCTTTCAATTATTATTTCATAAAAAACGTTATTTTAACTTCATTTGTATTCTAATTTATATTTCTGTATAATACAAAGTAAATGAATCAGCTATGTTAATCAGGAGTCAATAATCGGTAAGATGAGGTTATAAAACATCTTCTAAAACGTAAAGAACCACTTAGAAACATATAAAAAGCCGGAACATGTACTTATATGGAAAGATAGAAGAAAACTCAAATGATTAGAGATCTATGAAAAAACATTGGTGGTTCTTGTTTTCGAAAAATGCAAAGACTGGGCTGGGTATTCCTTCTAGAAAGTAATAACTGAAATACTATTTTTTCCACCTTTTCTTTCTTCCCCCTCTTTCACTTCGTCCTCTTCTTTTTCTCTTTTACTTCTCTTCCTCCTCTACTTCTTCCTTCTCCTCTGCCTCTTCAACTTCTTCCCCCTCCTTCTCGTCTTCTACTTCCTCTTTCTCATCTTCCTTTTCTACTTTCCCCTCTTTTACTTTTTCCTCTTATCTTCCTTTTTTACTTCATCCTCCTTCTCTTACCCTTCTATTTTATCATTGCTCTCAACATTTTCCAGTTCCCTTTCTCCTATTTTACTTCTTCCTACTTACCTTCTTCTTTTACTTAATCTTTATCCCCTTCCTCTTCTACTTTCTCCTCCTCTTCTGCTACATCATCCTCCTCTTATATTTCCTCCCTCCCATTTTTTTCCTTTCCGCCTTCTCCTCCTTCTCTTTCTCTCTTTCCTTATCTTAGCCTTCCTGCTCGTATTATTTCTCCTTGTAAGATTTACTTGTATTTCAAACAGGGTTTTTACGAAATGCTTTATACTGACCTACATTTTCATAATAGGAGATTGAATTGATGGCGAAACTAATAATATTGAAGTACATCTTGGTTAGTTTTTTGGAGCCCAAGCGCATTGTCAGTTTAATTAATGTCTTCTGACTATCCTCCATTCTCACGAAAATACTTTGGCGTCAGTATTGCATTATTTTATTTTGTCAAACAAACGATTAGTTGAAAAAAGAAATTACCTTGAAAGATCATCAATTAATAGTAACATGGATGCCTTGAATTTTATCAACTTCATTTTCAAATGCCATCTACATTGACCCCTTACCTAAGTTGAAAATCGAAGTCATCATGAGATAGTTCCTAAAGAAACTATCCACTCCTTGCCTCCGAATGTCCCCAAATGGGCATTTAAATCTTCAGGTGGAATGCATGAAGGAATATGTATTTTTTACAGCTTTTATTCTCAAAAAGAAAAATGTAGGAGTTTGTTCTGAATTAATGTTATGGTTTCCAAATTAGTGGTAAATATATACTTCTGAAAAACAGACAGCATGTTCTCACGAATCGCTTAGTAAAACACACAAACAAGCTTTTAAATTTTTTCAAACAATTATGAAATAAAAAATTAGCGTTTTAATAACAAGAAAACCAAACTGTGCTATGCAACACGATGTGATTTATTCTTATTCACAAATATTTTTTTAAAGAATGGGGTTAGTGGAATGAGAAGGAGAATGGCAATGTGCGTTAAATAAAAGAAATTAGACTATTAAATATACCTCATGTTTTTAAACAACAAAAAAGTTATAATATTTACGCCCTTTTAAATTAATGGAAGTATGCAAATGGGAATACGAATCGTGTTATCGTTTATATTCTCTCCCTTTTAATCTAACTTCATACTCCATGCACAAGGCGCCAACCGAGACTTCAACGTTTTTTTCTATTCATTTAATATTAAATTGCAAATGAACTGCTTGACCCAGATCTCTATCTCATTTAATGTCACTTACTTATTGCTTGCAGAAATGAAGCCTTCAACGAACTGGTCGTAAACTGTAGTTCAATTTTAAAAATTAAAATTGTATACATATGTATATCCACATATATTTAAGTTTCTGTAACTGGCACTAGCGTTTAATACTGAATTTTAAATTTCTTGACTTTAATGTTATTAAGTTTTTTGAATTGCTTTGCAAGGTTGATGGCAAAAATATGTTTGGTGTTTAAGGGGTCTAAATCGGTGTTAGTTTCTGATTTAACTTATAACATAAAGAACTCTATAGAATTTGTTAACAAAATTAAAAATTTAGAAATCCCTAACAATGCCATATTAGTATCTTTCGACGTTTCAAGCTTGTTTACATCTATTTCAATCACAAAATTAATGTCAATATTAAACAACCTAATTACAGATAGTGAACTTAATACCCTAGAAGGTAATGATTTGCTTATATTAATCGATTTATGCTTGAATCAAAATTATTTCCAACTACAAGACAAATACTACAAACAAAAGGACGGACTCCCCATGGGGCGCCCCTTTCGCCAATATTAGCCAAAATATACATGTCCAATTTTGAACAAACATTATTCTCTTCTAAGAGCAATCTCATAAACTGTATCTGGTCTTGGTCACGTTATGTAGATGACGTGCTCTGCGTTTGGAAAAGCTCAGATAGACAACTCGACTTATTCTTTAAATTTTTAACTTCTTTAGATAAAAATATAAATTTCACAATAGAAAAAGAGGTAAATAGGAGCTTGAATTTTCTAGATCTAAAAGTATCGAACGCAAACAACAAGTTAGAGTTCAGTATTTTCAGAAAACCGACATGTACAGACACTATCATTCCACAAGAGTCTAACCATCCAATACAAACCAAATTGATGACATTTCGTTCTTTGATCAATAGGCTACTGAGTATTCCTTTAAACATAACGAATTACAATACAGAATTAAATATCATTAAATGCATAGTTTACAGTAACGGTTACAATCCCTCATTAATAGATCAGCTAATTAAAAAGAAAAAACAAAAGTTGGTTACAAAAATGTTATATAACGATAATGTTACTGCTAACCCCCAAAAAAACATACATCAATATATTTCATTAAACATGTCACTTTTAGATTTAAGAACCACCTTAGAGATCTAGAAATTTTTGCCATTGAAAATAGTAAACGTAACTTACAAAATATGTTAGTCAACAATAAAACAGTACTAGACCCAACCCAAAAAGTGGTGTGTATCAAATTTTTTGCAACGAATGTAATGCCACTTACATTGGTCAAAGTGGTAGATCGATAAAAACCCGATTAAAAGAACATGTGTAGAGCATTAATAAAAAACTTAAAAAAACTGGCATATCGGGCCATTGTACCTCCTTAAATCACAATATTAGGCATAAATAATATTAAGATACTACATAGTAATGTAAACAAAAGTAGGAAACTAACTATTTAGAAAACCTTGAAATTAAAAAAGCCTTAAATAAAAAGCTAAACCTAATTAATAATCAAGTTGAGTCAGGGGAAACATCATCCCCTTGTACGTTGTAATTTTAGTACAAATTCGTTTACTCTTGATAATGGGCGATGCCCGAAACATATGTTGAGTACATAGTAAATTTAGTGAAACGTTTGATTTGTGTTTTATTTCCTTCGTTATTAGTAAAAATTGCATGAAAATGGAGTCGATTAGAGGGGTGATCTCATGCTAGGGGAGTTAGCACAACAAACTTGCCAAAATGGAAGTTATCGATTAATTCCCTGAAATAAACAATTATATGCACGTTGGTTCTATTTACAAAAGATTAAGGTCAAACTATATGCAAGTGTGGCCCATTTTTTAAATCAATTTCACCCTTAAGGGAGTGTTGTTTCGCCTACTAAGTCCTTTTTACACTTTTTATGTATACATTGTGATGTTTTGTGGTTTTCATCAATCTCTTCCTGTTTTTAATTCAATCACCTCATTTTAAGTCTCAATGGAGTACCCTGCATCAACACAAATTTTTGTAGGCCCGTTTAATTGCATCTAAAGTTACTGTTCCATTATGATTTTCTTATAATTCCCCCAATCATCATAAGGGAAGTTGTCGTACAGGGTTTCCTAATTGCAATCTCATATTTTTTATTTCCCTCGAAGAAAGAAATGGATCCAGTTGTGAAACTTGTTGTTTTGTCACTGGCATATTAACGGATTTTTACTGAATTACTTACTTAGTTAGATTAAACCAGGTTATATCGTTTTATAGTATTAGGAGTAGATATGTTAAGTTATTGCAAAATTATAACAAAATGTAAAGTCCTTTGAATTGTTAATCGGTAATAACTAAAAATTTGGTGCGTCACTCATAAATTATGTTCCAAGAATGTTTACGGAACGACATTCTATAGTTAACATTCTTTGGTTAAACAAATTGTAATAGTCTCACCTATTAGAATTAAATTGATGTACTTTAACATTATGAATTTTTAAATAGCACGAAAATTGATAAATAATAAATACATACGTATATGCTACGAAAGCATCATTCGTTTGCTGTACAAAGTACTTATCCGTCAAAATAAATTTCTCAATAAAAGTGACGTTGGCTAGTATTCCATTACTTCTCAAAGTATAAAAAGTTCTTTGAAGTCTAAAGTGTTCAAGTACTTCAAGAACAAAGCTCACTCAACCTGATGATAACTGAAACGAGCAGTAGGAGCTACAGATATGAGTGTCTAAAGGATGGTGTAAATGTGATCAGATAATATTCTCGAGTGTAAAATGCTCACTAAACCAAGTCAATAGATTATCTATTACTTAATGTCTGTTTTATTTAAACTGAAAGGATAGCAACTCAAATAAAGTTTGTTTATATACTATTTGGATATGATCTACATAATAAGTTAGGTATTGGTCAGTCAAATTGTATATATTTTTAATCATGATCCATATACAACAATTTAAGAACCGATAATTGGCTCCTTCTTTCAACAAAAATAGGTATATACAATTCAATGTGTGTTAATCAAACCATTTCGTTCAAAACGTCACGTAAAAACAAATCCTAAATCACGAAATGTGCAAAAATTAGAAACCATGCTACAATAAGGATTTTGAGATAGAAATACTTATCCTTACATGATTGATGATAACATGGGATATTCTTTTACAAACCGGACGAATTTGAACAAAAAAATGACCGACACAATTTCGATTTCGATGAAATTTTTTTATGGGTTCTATATCGAAAAAAAAAGGGGATACATGTTCGAGGATTCTTCTTTTTTTTACGTATTCTGGAAAATAGAGGTGATCGAAATTTAGAGAATTTGATGATTTTTGGCTTCAAAAATTCATAGTTCCCATTTTATATCAGGTAGTAACTTATTTTTTTTTTTTCCATTTAAAAGCTACACAAATGAACTTTTATAAAAAAATTGTTTCGGTAAAAATTGTTAACAAATTCCTATTGTTATAAACAATTAAAATTTTTAAAATGGTTTTAAACAATTGCCCTCGCCTCGTATCGAGCTTTTAATATTATCATCGTATTCTACATGTTTGATTTTTTTACGGGGAAGTTATTATTACTTTTAGAAATAAATTAATAATAAATATATACCTAGTGCGGCACGCGCGGATTCTGTTGCACGCATCATTTTCTTGCTCTATATCGTTTTTTTTTTGTCATATAAATTATAATGCGACATTTTTAATCAAATAATATTTATTAGTAAATAAAATATCATACATAATTGAACGAAAAAATAAATAAAAAACATTAGATATTGTAGCAAATAAAATGTGATTTTTTAAGATTTCAATACGATTATTATTAGTTAATAAGTTATATTTACAATAATTTTTTTTTATATCTGCAAGGAGAATGGCTTTTTTGCCAATTCTTAAGGAGAGATTGAAACCGTAGAATAATACTTTAACGTGCCTTTTTTTGTTACAGCATTTTGGAAACACGTTGATAATCGTTTTTCTTCTTCTTCATACTCATTACTATTAGTCAAATAACGACAATTGTTAAAAATCGATTTTAACATTTTAATTGTTTATGAGAATATTAATTTGTTAATAATTTTGAATAAGACTATCAGAATTGTAAGATTTATTATGTGAAGATCGTCAACAAGTTTAGCCCAAGCTACAGGAAGATTTCCCTCAAAGTACTGTAATAAGCTCATCTATCTCACTTTTTACGTACTTACCCTTTAAGCCCTCATTAGTGTTTCACATACACTAAACTCTGTATTTGTTAAGCTTTGAGGGAAGAAAGAGGTCGGCCAACAGGTGCAAATGAAGCTTTTCAATTATTTCGACATCTACTGAAGCTACTACACACTGATATCAATCAATAAAGAGGGTGATTTAAGCAGCAGATACAATTTTGCTCCTCATTATTCGTAGCAACTGTTGTCGATTGGAAGGCGAAGCAAAAATTTTTGAACCAACAATCTTTTTTTAGTCGCTCATTGCAACTTGTTTCAACAATACGATGATTGCAGTAGTAAAAGTAAGATTTCATCATTAATTTAAGTTTGAAATAAAACTGAATTTGATTCTAACAAAGTTTTTATTGATTAATGCAATTTAGAATGCTGACCACATGCAATCTTAAATTTTAACAGATGTGAGTATAAAAAGGTAAAAATCGGATGTAAATGATCGCTTTTACTTCGAAAAAGTTTTCCCCAATCTCTCAACCACTGTTGCAGGTACAAAGAAAAATTTATTTAGACAGAAGTGCTTGTAAACTACTACTATTAATTATTAATGAACCGTTTAATTTGTATTTTAATTTTATACGCAGTTATGAGTCATTTATCAACGTTTTCTAAACTGTCCAAACGTTTCAGAAATAGATTCCTATCTATAACTGTCTACTATCTATTAAACAATTACTTCCTACAACACAACAGAAATCGTCGTCTATTACCAACATGTTAATTTGAGCTAGGAAATGATTTCCTGAATAATAGAAGTTGGATATTTACCAAGTACCTAAGTATGTCCGCTATATTGGATGACAATTTAAATTTTAAAAACCTAATTTCCCATTTGTCGGATCTAATTTCCAAAAATATGAATTTGCTATATCATCTTTATTACTAACTGTCGGTTTATCTAAAATTCGGTTCGTTTATTCCATGTATTTCTATGAATTCCTTCTCCACTTTACTATTGGTAGGTATATTTTCATGCGTAAACTGTTATTCCTATTGATTCTTTACTAAAATACATTTATTGTATAATTCTCTTTAAAGTTTCATCGGTTTTTACAGTCTGAATTTTTGTAATATTGATTTATTTTCCAAGGTACTTTTCATTTATTTTTGTTTTTTCTAAATATTTTCCATTCGTTGGTATTTTGTGTGGTAGTATGCCAAAGTGCGAATGTTGGCGTTGAGTTAAATTATAATACACCGCCCTGGTGAATAAACGAATTAAGTCATTTTTTTATAAATGGAAATGGCTGCAGTATTTAAAATTGGCGCTACACTCTTCTTATTGTTACGGTGAAATATATTGAAAGTTAAAGAAGAAAACCAACCTGTCCGTCTGCATATAGCTACAGTAGAATTATTGTGACGTGTTCGGTCACAGAAAACACAATTAACAAAACAAAACAACGAGTTTATTTAATTACTAAAATTAATTTGACTACACTACAGTTATGAACAAGTCCGCACAATTTATTTCACTAAAAGTCACTTTTTAATCGCCGTTCCGGTAGACACTATTTATCGCTCTCTATGAACACTATCGCCTCTATGGTTCGCCTGTATCGCCTATCGATCGCTTTGCGTCAGCTGTTACTGTAAACTGTCAACTAACTCGGTGTGAGTGTCTCGTCCGCTTTTATAGTCTTCTCAGCCTTTTTCTAGGGTATTCTACAGCCGTCTAGTAATTCAATTGTTTTCCCATTGATCTTTGCTGGTGTTTTCTAGATGTATCAGGAAAGCCGAGAATATTCCTTATGTAATCAGGGAAGATGTTCATTAATTATGTTCACACCAACTTAATTGGCAAGTACTCGTAACACTGCCCCCTTCTTAGAATTGATCGTCCCGATCAATGTCTTGACCTTTGTAAGGCGCCAAGCGGTCCAAGTGTACAACTTTCATCTTGGCCTTTGGTCCTCTTTGAATACGGTAGACCACGTCATTCAGTCTTCTGACCACGGTGTAAGGTCCTTCCCAGGCTCGCTGTAGCTTCGGTGAGCGTCCTTTCCGACGGACAGGATTGTAAAGCCACACCTGGTCCCCTTCTCTGAATCCTGTGCTGTTGGCTCTCCGGTCGTACCTGGTCTTCATGCGGTCACTCCCTACTTGGATTTTGTTACGAACGGCTCTATGGATGGTATCGAGTCGTTCCTCTAGCTGCTGTGCGTAGTCGGTAGCTGAAGGTCGCCGATCTTCTGGGTGTCCAAACCGGATGTCCATCGGTAACTTCAGCTCTCTTCCAAATAAAATGCTGGCTGGTGTTCTGCCGGTGGTCTCGTGAACCGCACTTCGATAGGCCAACAGGAACAAAGGTATATGCTGGTCCCAGTCTGTCTGATGATCGTTAACAACCATTTTCAAATTGGTTTCTAGCGTCGCGTTAAACCGTTCGACCATTCCGTCAGATTGTGGATGTAATGGAGTGGTCCTAGTTTTCTGTACTCCTAGCAGCTCACAGACTTCCCGGAATACTGCGGATTCAAAGTTCCGTCCCTGGTCAGAGTGGATCTCCATCGGAACTCCATACCGGCTGATCCATTGGTTGACCAACATTCCAGCGACCGTAGTAGCTTCTTGATTTGGGATTGCGTACACTTCGGGCCATTTGCTAAAATAGTCCATCACTACCAAGATGTACTTATTGCCAGCAGCTGTTGTTGGGAATGGTCCTGCTACGTCCAGAGCTATTCTCTCAAATGGGGCACCAACATTGTACTGTTTCATTCGCCCTCGGCTTCGAGTCTGAGGTCCCTTGGCTGACGCACACGTTGGGCACTTCCTACACCAATTTTCGACGTCTCTTCTACACTTTAGCCAATAGAATCGCTCTCGCACCTTCTCCAACGTCTTTGTTACTCCAAAGTGTCCTCCACCAACACCTCCATGGACTTCTGTCAGCACCTCGTTGACTCTGTTCTTCGGGAGAACTACTTGATGTCGAATTTTAGTTCCGTCAGGGCTTTCCCACACTCTTTTTAGTACCCCATTCTCGACGATGAGTGAATCCCATAAGGCCCAATAGCTCTTCGTGATGGTACTCGTACTACTAACATCTGCCCAGGTAGGTCGTGCTGTTCCTGCCTTTTTCCACCGCAGTATCGGTTTAATGTCTTCGTCGTTATCTTGGTCTTTCGCCAGGTCTTCGTTCTGCCAGTGTTCTTCAGGTTCCACCATTGTCTGACAGATCCTTGCTAAGTTGACTGGTTCCTTCTTTTCGGCGGCCATGCAATGTTTGCAGTTCTTCGAGCATGGTCTTCGCGAGAGGGCATCAGCGTTACCATGTTGTTTTCCAGCACGATGCTCGATGCTGAAGTCGTATACTTGTAGCCGCTGTAGCCATCGAGCCAGTTGTCCTTCTGGGTTTTTAAATTGCAGCAGCCATTTCAGGGACGCATGGTCTGTCCTTAGCAGGAATTTTCGTCCGTAGAGATACTTATGGAAATGTTCGAGAGTTTTGACGACTGCCAGCAATTCTCTACGGGTCACGCAATAGTTTCGCTCCGGCTTTGACAGTGCCTTACTGAAGTATCCAATGACTTTTTCTTTTCCTTCCTGCATCTGCGACAGTACACCACCAATTCCTACATTGCTGGCATCCGTATCGACAATGAAGTCTGTGTCGAACTGTGGGTACGTCAGTATTGGGGCTTGAGAAAGGGTAGACTTCAGTGTTTCAAAAGCTTGCTGACATCGTTCTGACCATTGGAAAGGGACACCATCCTCTGTTAACTTGTGGAGCGGTCGAGCTATATCTGCAAATCCCTTTACGAATCGTCGGTAATAGGAACACAGCCCCAAAAAGCTTCTCAAGTCGTGTTGGTTCTTCGGGACAGGCCAACTTCTCACAGCTTCAGTCTTGTCAGGATCAGTTCTTATTCCTTCTGAGGTGATAACGTGGCCAAGATATTTCACCTCCTTACAAAACAGATGGCATTTCTTGGGACTGAGTTTCAACTTGGCTGCTGAAAGCTTCTTGATCACTTCTTCGACATTCTTGAGGTGGTCTTCGAATGTCTTTCCCAGTACTATCACGTCGTCTAGGTACACCAGACAAACCTTCCAATTGAGCCCTTGTAGCACATTTTCCATAAGTCGCTCGAAGGTGGCGGGAGCGTTACATAGTCCAAATGGCATAACGTTAAAGTGCCACAGCCCGTAACCAGTCGTGAATGCGGTCTTCTGCTTGTCTTGTGGATCCAGTTCAACTTGCCAGTATCCACTCTTCAAATCTAACGTTGAAAACCATTTGGCACCAACCAAGCTGTCAAGGGTGTCGTCGATTCTGGGTAAGGGATAGCTGTCCTTTAAAGTTACGTCGTTGAGCTTCCTGTAGTCAACGCAGAACCTGGTCGATCCATCCTTCTTCCTAACCAACACTATCGGCGAAGCCCAAGCACTTTGTGATGGTTCGATTACCCCCTGTTCTTCCATGTTCTTCACCAGGTTGTTGACTTCTTCTTGCTTAGCCCATGGAACTCTTCTAGATGGTTGTTTAATAGGACGAGCTGATCCCGTGTCTATACGGTGGTATGTCAGATTCGTTCTCCCAAAGTCGTTGTCAGAGAGGGCGAAGACGTTTCGATACTTGCTGAGTAGTTCTTCGAATTTTCTAATTTGTTCGCTGTTAAGGTTTGTGGCCGAACGCTGCACTAAGTCTCGAAGAACGGTTGGAAGTGGTTCGCTCTCTGCCATTGAGGGTTCAGCTTCAACTTCGCACTGGAGGATGGACACCACGGGTTCAAGGACTCCTATTTCCATTCCTTTACACACTTTTTGCTCGAAGTCCTTCAGATTGACCACTCTGACAGATGCGTTCGGCGTCCCAGTTCGAATCAGTGTTCGTCCTATCAGTATGGCTTTCTGTGTCAAATCCGGGTTTTTGGCTTCTACTATCCCCACCAAACCATCCGCACCTTCGCCGTCGATGTTTATTTTGAGAACTACCTCGGATCTAGCAGGTAGTAATCGGTCTTCTGCTACGATGACCTTTCGAAGACCGTACTCTTTGGTGGGGTTTGTCATCACCAACTCTTCCTTGCCGATGCGTAAAATGCCGGAGCCCAAATCCAGATTAATTTTGTTTCGTTCAAGAAGATCCAATCCAATGATCACGTCGTCGGCGACATCGGCTACCAGTGCCCTGTGTCGAAGGCATACTTCTCCCAATCTCAATTCGATATCGCATTCTCCTCTAATCGGCGCTGTTTCTCCGGTAACCGTGGTCAAACGTAGCTTCCTCTGCAGGGGACGGATTCTCCACTCGTTAACGATGTTCGGCCGGATTATGGTCTTAGAAGCTCCCGTATCGACCACCATTCTAACCTTCTTGTTGTTGATGTGACCTTCGACGAATAAGGACTTGCTTCCGTTTAGTTGGGAAACGACGATTTCGGCTGGGGCTTGGTGGGGAGAAGCCAACTTGCGCCCCTCAAAGTTGGCTGATCTTAGTTTCCCGACTGCTGTCGGTCCGCACGGCGTTCTTCGGCCGGGCAGTCTCGCCGTAAATGTCCGTGCCTTCCACATTCCCAGCACCTTGGTCTTCCTTTGTTTTAGCCACAGTCTCGGGAAAAGTGACCGACCTTCCCGCATTCCCAACATTTGGCCGATTCTCTCTTGTCGTTGATGGTAGTCTTCTTGACAGTTTCGACGCATTCTTTAATCAGCCTCGTAACTTCATTCTTGTATTCGTTGTCTTCAACAGCTGTTTGGCGTACACGCACGTGGCCCTTGGAAGCTTGTTTTGCAGCTTCGAATTCTAAGGCGTGCGCCAGTGCGTCACTCGCAGTCTTATGGCGGGCCAAACGGAGAACTTGCTGTAAGTCGGTGTCCCTCACGCCATCGACGAATGTTTGGACTGCTAGCTGGTCTGCGAAGTCCTGCGGAGCGGTAGGATAGGCCAATCTAACTAGACGTTCCACATCGGCCTCGAACTCCTGTAGATTTTCTGATGTCCTCTGATTGCGACACTTTAGTTGGGTTTGGTACACTTGTTGTAAATGTTTGTCGCCATATCTCATTTCAAGTCGCTCTAGCAGCGCAGAGAAGTCTCGTTGTTGGCGCTCTGGAATACCTTGAAGGACATCCAATGCTTCTCCTCGCAGAGCTATGACCAGCGCCGTTGCTTTCTCAAAATCGTTCCAGTTGTTTGCTTCTGCCGCTGCCTCGAACTGTCGTTTGTATACAGACCAGCAAACTTTTCCGTCGAAAGTCGGTGGTTTAATTCTAATCGTTTTCGCAGTGTCTTCGGACTTCACTTCACTAGCCGGTCTAGTGTTCTCGAACTTCTGTCTCATCTTCTCTACTTCCTTTTGTACTTCTTCTTTCAACTGATCTCTTAGTTTCTCTTGTGTCGTCTCCAATTCTTGTCGTACTTCCTTTAATTCTTCTTGCACTTCTACTCTGACTTCCTTTAACTCTTCTTGCACTTCGGTTCTGACTTCTTTTAACTGTTCTTTCAATCCTTCCTGCTCAATTTTTATTGCTCTCATATCTTCAATCAATTTTTCTTGACCTGCCTTAATTTCTACTTGGCCCGCCTTCATTTCTTCTTGTGCTAATTTCATTTCTTCCTGTCCAGCTTCCATTTTATTCTTCAATTCTTCCTTCATTTCTTCCTGGCCTGCCTTCATTTCTTCCTGGCCTGCCTTCATTTCTTCCTGGCCTGCCTTCATTTCTTCCTGGCCTGCCTTCATTGCCTTCATCATTTCCATTAAAGCCTTTATTTGTTCTTCCATTATTGTTGATTGTTTTCTTGTTACTGGCATAAGGCTTCAAAATTCTTCTTCTCTTCGGACCTCTTCTACGATCTGTCGCACTAACTTTCTTAGGGAATCTTCAATTCCCTTACTATCCCACTCCTGACACCAAATGTGACGTGTTCGGTCACAGAAAACACAATTAACAAAACAAAACAACGAGTTTATTTAATTACTAAAATTAATTTGACTACACTACAGTTATGAACAAGTCCGCACAATTTATTTCACTAAAAGTCACTTTTTAATCGCCGTTCCGGTAGACACTATTTATCGCTCTCTATGAACACTATCGCCTCTATGGTTCGCCTGTATCGCCTATCGATCGCTTTGCGTCAGCTGTTACTGTAAACTGTCAACTAACTCGGTGTGAGTGTCTCGTCCGCTTTTATAGTCTTCTCAGCCTTTTTCTAGGGTATTCTACAGCCGTCTAGTAATTCAATTGTTTTCCCATTGATCTTTGTTGGTGTTTTCTAGATGTATCAGGAAAGCCGAGAATATTCCTTATGTAATCAGGGAAGATGTTCATTAATTATGTTCACACCAACTTAATTGGCAAGTACTCGTAACATTATTTTACCTTTACCATCGTGTGACCTGAATGAGAGTTATGAATAAAATCGTACTTTCAAAAAGTTGTAGAAAATTGTTGTAAGTTGAAAAGTTATATTTTTTTTAGTTTTATGTCTACCTTTGTTGTCTCCGAATTTATAGAAAAATTTCTGAATAAAAGTTGTTTAGTACCATATTTTCTATAAGGTTAACGCGCTGTGATTTTATATTTTTTTAACTTTTTCAGAAAATGAGATTTGCTTAAGATAATATGGTATAATTATAGTAAATTTTTCATTCAAATTTTAATCAAATCATAGAGAAAGATAGGTTTTTCATACCACTTCCTCTCCCCTCAAGTCGATGTGTTTATAAGTATACTACGAGAAAAAAAACTACTTAAAAAAATCGAAAATTTAAATGTTAATTCAAAAAATAATTAATGAAAATGCTTAAAATTATTGGGTATGTGCAACGTACAATTATCAGAACTGTCTGTTTTTAATTTTTGTCCAGTTTTACAATGATTTTTTTTCGCAATTCATCTAGTGCAAAATCTCAGTGCTAAAGTATGCGAACGCACTACGCAATTCGAGTATTCTCCGAGTAATAACGTTTACTCTTTCGCACCCGATATATATTGGACTCAAACACTTAAAGTCGGTATTTTTTGACTAAATTTAAAAATTGACGTCGCATCACGTTTAAACCTAGGAATGTATAGTTAACTCAAAATATCAGGTTTGTATTGCATAAATGTATTAAATAAACCAAGAATTGTATGTGTTACCGGCAATCTGTATAATCCGGTATTCTATACAATACCTAGGCAATGTATAGAATACCTAAAACGTGCAGGTAATGTATGAAATATTATTTATTTCATATTATCCCTAGGTATTCTATACAATACCGAATGCACAGCCGGTAATGTGTGTAAAAGACTTGAGCGGGGAAATTTATTATTAAGACATTGTATTCAAGACAGCAATTTACAGTTTGTCATCAAGAATTACTTAAAAAATATGTCCCTCATCTAGAAACGACCCTCTGTACAGTAACGACTGCAATCTACAGGGACAGGTCAAGGATTTGTCAAATGTAGTTGCGAAAAATACTGTGATACTAAAAAGTGTTCTTGTCTTAAAAGTAAGACTTTATGCACTTCAAAATGTCATAAAAGTTCCTCATGGAAGAATAAATTATTTGTTTTTACTTACTTGATTTTGATTAGGATGTAGACCTACTTGTTTTTTTGACAGAATTGTTTTGTTTCTTTAATTATTTATAATTATTACTTACCTGAGTACTTCTAAGCAAATTACATTATGTTACTTTTAGCCAGAAGATCTTTTTAAGTTTCACGTTAATTTTATTGTGATTTTACTGTAGTAACACAAAGGTAATACGTGTGGTTTTTAAAGAATATTTTATTGTTTATAAAAGTTTATTAGAACTTAACAGTATTCAAGTCTTAATACAATTTTAATAAAGTTAATTTTAAGTAATAGAACATGTTTCTTTTGCCCGTCATTTTATAGGTTTTGCACTTTGCCGATGGACCAGCAGGTACTCTATACAATCCCTAGGAATTGTATACATTGCCTAGGTAAAGTATATAATAGAAAATAATATTCATAATATTTTATATATTGCCTGGACGTTCTAGGTATTCTATACATTTCCTAGGTATTGAATAGAATACCTGAATTATACAGATTGCCGGTAACATATATACATTTTTAATTCAATAGGTACATTAAAATACTTCTTTGTTTGTCTACATATGAAAAAATAATTTCTTCCAAATAACAGTTTTACTTACGTCGGACCTTAACACAGGCTGTTGAGATACAAACATCATTCAAATTACTACATTGCATACAACATCACAATCACAAGTCATAAACATAACATTTCTTTGGACCAACATATCTTAGACGCGTGGAAGCATACTAAACACATTCAATATGTTCCAATTAGGGTTTTCCACGCTTTAAAATTTCGTTTAATATTCAATTCAAACAAATATATAACTCCCAAAGATATAATGCGGTTATGCTTTGATTGATATTTAACTTTTATAAGACCTTAACTGCAGATAGTAAAAAAAATATTGGCAGGTGAACTTTTCCTGACAAATCTGGTCCGTATTATAAAACTATAAAATAAAATAAACTAAGAACTTTCCTTATAATCAAATTTATTTTCTGAGTATATAAAGAAACAATTTCTCTATAATAATAATTTTACTTGAGATAGACCTGTCTGTTGAAGAACAAACACGATCCTACTTTACCTGGTTATCCTTGTTCAAAAAATATAATATAGTTGTGGTGTTAGTTTCTTAAGTGATCTACAATACTCCCTGATGTGGAAAAATAGAAAACAATGGATTAAGAAGCGCTGAATATTGCGAGGTTCAGCATCTATTTGTGATACTCGACTTTTGAAGTGCTAGGTTTCCACATCTGTATTTATACTCGAGACGCAATTATCAATTTTCGTTAATTACTTTGATGTTAGGTTAGTTTAGGTTAGATTAGGTTATATACAGGGTTTTATAAGTTGATTGGCTATTAGAACTACATATATAAATTAGTAGAACGAATTCAATTCTGAAACTTGGGCTCGTCTTGTGATTGTTTATGCTGCTTTTTTTAAAAATATTTTCAAGTTCGATTTACATCCGGTTATACCAGAAGTCGACACCAACTTTGTTATTTTAAATGGAATAGTATATTTTTTACGCTGAATTCGAATAAAAAGTGGAATTCTAAGGTAAGTTTGAAAACCAACATGTACACCTATGACGATCGGTTTCTGAATTAATTTAATTTATCGAAAAAAAATCGCTACCGCAACCCAAATTATAAAAAATCATAACTTCCACAAAATACGACTCAGACTCAAAATTTTTCAAATAAAACACTAGGGAGTATCTATATGAATCGAAAAAGGATAAAAAAGGAGTAGATTGAAAAAATAAAATATGATAGGTACCATTTGGAAAAACAGAATTATTCGTGTTTGAAGTTCTTATACTTTAGAATTTTATTTTCAACGCCCTGTATAAATTGTTTAGTTCAATTTTGTCAAGGCGTTAGCACTAATATTGAACTATTACTAGTAAAAATTTCAACAGTCTGAGTCGTATTTTGTGGAAGTTATGATTTTTTATAATTTGGGTTGCGGTATGGATTTTTTTTCGATAAATTAAATTAATTCAGAAACCGATCGTCATAGGTGTACAAGTTATCAAACTTACCTTAGAATTACACGTTTTATTCGAATTCAGTGTAAAAAATATACCTACCATTCCATTTAAAATAACAAAGTTGGTGTCGACTTCCGGTATAACCGAATGTAAATCGAACTTGAAAATATTTTTAAACGAAACGGCATAAACAATAACCAAATGAGCCCAAGTTTCAGAATTGAATTCCTTCTACTAATTCATATACTTCTAATAGCCCATCAACTTGAAAAACCCTGTATAATACCGATAAATGCAGTTACTATATTTTTTAGTCAACAAACGATGTATTTACTAAGTTCACTTTTAGTAATAGTGTGACTGTATCTCGTTGCACAAAATGATCGATTAATGGTCCTATCCTGGGAGAAGTCTACGTGTATAAATATATTCGCGCGTTCAACGAGTAACTCCATGACCTCGTTATCAAGAAGGAATAGGAACCTGGACTAGAAGCGTTCGTTCGCTGATGGCGTTTAAGAGTTGAAGGAAAAAGGATGAAATATGGAACGCTCGGTGAACGGGGGTGGTCGACGACCCGTCTTTTATTGATCGCACCCGGCTACGAACACGTAACATTCAATGAAGTTTCATTGGTCGGCGTGAACAACGCGTAGCAAGTTTCTCCTGATGACGACGCTTTTATATGCGTTATTTGGGGATGAAACAACAACGAATAACAATAGAAGTTTACGTATGTAGTATGTAGTACGTGCTTTATTACTTAGTGCTTCTCATGAAAAAAGTCAAAGCACTGTTAGAAAGGAAAAAGGAAACGCAGCAACTCGCACATCGTATATTTTTAGGATCTGGTAATACATTTACGATTTACGTATCTTCTAAAAGGATAACACGTTTATAATAATAAAAGAACAAAAATCAGTTAAAAATTAATGTCGACTAGTAAGAAAAATTCATGCATCATATGAGACTGTTTAATCGATTCGAGTGTTCGTAATAAATCAAACATTAAGGAAAAAAATTGGAGTTGTTCTTAAAATTCGAGAAAAATGAAAAGTGCTTTTTCTTGAATGATCTGAATACCATAACTGACAATTCGAACTATCTTTATTTTTTTGCTCGTTGTGGTTCTGGAGAAGTTTTTAGGAAAAGAAAATTAAGGACGATTACAGAGGGAAATCGGAAAATTTGGACAAACTTCAAAAATCATAATTTTACATAGATAACTTTCAACTTTTCAATTGCTTCAAAGGAATACAACAATATTAAAAACAAACTTTTTAAAATAAACTAAATAGAACACTAAAACCGCGTGATTCGACAAAACCCTGTACAGATCTAATCAATTAAGGATAACATATGTATTGGCTGTTGAAACGCGTATTGTACCTTTAAACGATTTTGTGCAATCTCGGGTTTTTGGTGTTCTGTTCCGTAATTAAGGAAGAACATGAGTTATAATGAATTTATTCGAATTTAGTAAAATTAATTACCCGAATGTTGTAAGCTATATCAACTAAAACAAATTATATACCTAACGGCAATTTTAAAGAAAGAGTAGTTGGAAAAGTTACTTTGAACATTGCAAAATTTGAGAAAAACAGAAAGTGCTTTTATCTAAGTTTTTTTTTGAATAAACTTACGATTCGACCTATAGTCTTTTTATCTTCTGCTCGTTATGGTTCAGAAAAAGGAAATTTAAGACATTTACTGAAGAAAATCGGAAAATTTTGATAAACCGCCAAAATCATAATTTTACATAAAACGTTCCACTTTTTTATTAGCATTCACAAATTCACAAAACGATCGGAAACAAGTTTATTCACCTTTAGATAGAATAACATCTATAGGATCAGTCAGTAAATAATAAAAATTGAACACACATTAACTTGAGTTTTCCAAAAAAAAAAAAATAACAAGAATTCTTTCAAGCTGTCATCAAAAGTTTTTGTAGGAAAGGTCTTATAAAAAGAAATAGTATAAAAGAAGAAATTTTTGTGAAACTTTTAACTAGCATGAGTTTAAGTTTTGTTATTGATAATGCAACTACTATTGCATCCTTATTAAATGTTTCGGTATCTACTTTTTTTAATTACAATCGTTATATAATTTATTTCGATTGTTATAGCTTATAACATTTGGATAATTCAGATTATTCGATTGACACTCAATTCACTCGAATCAGTTCAACAGAATTCTTATCCTTCCTTAATTACGGAATATAAAATTAATAACTCGAAATTCCACAAAAGCGTTTAATGACATTATACATGTTTTGAAAACCAAGATATCATCCTCAATCTACTAAATTTCCAAAAAGGTTTTAGTCGAGTAGTGTTCTATTTTAGGTTAGTCCCATCATCCTGCTTTTGATATTCTTGTATTCATTCAAACAAAATTGCCGATCCTCATTAGGTCTTCAGGTGGAAGGCAACTTAGTTGAGCACGACACTTAGTTCTTGTTATCTCGAAACAATCTTGACATTTCCCGAAAAGTAGAACAACCCTAATCAGTACAACAACTGTGATTATTTAGACTCTAGAATAAAACAAGCCCAAGAACTTTTTTTTTGTTAAAGTCAAGATCACAGTGTTATTATGAAGAAGAAATTTATTCAACATAACACAATGATAACCTTAGCTCGTCCAATCTAGCCTATTAATATCTACATGTCTTTTAAAGTGGCGACTAAGCAATACAACTTCCAAAAGATTTATTAACTTATTTGAGCGAATGACTGACATCAGCACTCAAAAAGAAGACCTATGTTATATTGAATAAGTTAATGGATATTAATTTCTATTAAAGTTGAGATTCAGCAACCAACATAGAACTTCTCAGGTTACCTAAAATTGTATTATTTAAAAACTGAAACATATCTTCTTTTATGACTACATGCTACAAAGATAGTCTTAAGGTAGCCTGTTACTAAATAGAATGCCAGAAAATTTGTTAAAAGGTGGTAGTACACACTGTGTATATTAGGACTCGATATTGGCGTCGAGCCAGTGAAGCTATTATGACAGCGGCCTCACTAAACTCACGATGCTATTTATTAAAGAGCACCACCACAGTTATCTTCCCTGCAATTTTGTTTCCCTTTTACCTAATAGTAGACAACAATCAAATTAATTACGAGTATAATTTTGTTATTTAATGGAAGGTTGTTGTAGCAATATTAAACAAAAAGTTTCAGAAAAAATGTTTTAATGGGGTGAATAGAGAATGTACTCGTAAGAATAACAAAAAGTATTTTTTTCCTTAAAATGTACAATGATCACATTCAGCAAGCGCGCATGTATGTGATGGGATCGATTTAGACGCTGCACGGTATCGATCGATCGGCTTGTTTAGAACAAAAAGCAGTCTAATAATTTCTAAATTTTTGAGTTAATATGATCAATAAATAATTTCTATAATCATTAATAAAATTCACTGAAAATTCTTAAATAAGGTTTTTTGGGCACTTGTTCATACGACCTTTTTAACCTTTTACATGTTTATTAAAAAAACATAACAACCCAAATCAAATTCGAGGCCCAATAGTACGGTACAAACAAAGAAAATTCCTATTTGTTTGTAAGAGAGTTAGAAGAAAACTCATAACTTTAAAACATTTCAGTTTTCATTCTCAGTACCCTTTTTGCACTGGACCATCACCTACATTAAAATTTTAAGTACGTAGCAGGAATTTATTGCTACGTAACGTTACGAATTGGTCAGATAACTAGTAGTTAAAAAGATTTTGATGGTCCTGAAAAGACGCAAAGTTGCATAGAAAATCTGACGTTACATGAAGCTAAAAAAACTGTAATGAGAATATAAACTGAAGTACGTATAGTGTCCCATAAACCAAAGAAATTATTCTAAATTTACGTACTGTTGGGACAATTCATTTAGTAGTTTTGTCTTCATTTAACGAAATCAAAATGTTGTAACCGCCATTTAAAAAAAATGTCCTAAAATGAGTGTAAAATGTGTGATATATAAAAAAATTCTTTTTATGACTAGATCCTTGTTTTTGCCACTCAAATTACCCTGTTACTGCTTCCTTGAAATATTGAAAATTTAAATTCTTTTTCTCAGTTCCGCACATGGCCGCACATTTATTTACATTAGAGCAGAATTTTCGTATTTTTGATAAAGTAAAGGAACGGGCCTTACTCAATAGCCAAAAAGCACCTTAATAAAAAATCACATTTTTTAAATATTTTTTTTATTGAATGCGGTCTATTTTACCACAATTTTTTTAATCGAAACTTGTGGACGTCCATCTAACCATAATAGTATTCCTTACGGTTTAGGACATCCTAATGACCAGTGTCAAATTTGAAGCAGCCTGTATGGCTAAATATGAATTTTGGTAAACTCCATTAAATATGTTCATATTGAAATATTTACATCTACCTTTCATCGACCAAACATTATCTTATCTCATCGTTGTACGTTGTGTAATTGCATTGGATGGTAACATAACAGCACATTATAAAAAACAAATAAAAATATAACATTTATCATTTATAGGTACTTAACGTAGGTACATGCTTAAATATTTTACTGGTAAACTTTCGTGCTCTTGTTAATAAGTTCATGCAAAGCTTCCATGATAAATTACTAATGCACCATGCATCCACTTATCATCTCTGTTAGTTATATTCATGTTTACAACTCAATCTTATTTGGATTTTTCAGCGGAAGCACGACCCTTTGATGTCAGATACGCGCTCCTTTGAGTTTTTCTTTCGTAACTCGACATCCCTTTATATGAATTACGGGTACGAGATGGAGCCATTCGCGTTTAAGGACTTTTTTTATTGTATTCTGCTCTACTATAATGATAGTGGAAAAATAATAAAAAGAGGAAATGTAAAAAAAATCTTCAATTCTAAGGACAATACGTATCCCTTGAGTAAAAAACTTTACATGCAATGTTTCCAAATGTAAACACAATAAAATAAACAGTAAGAAGTAATAAACGAATTAATAGGGGCTCATATTATTTAACAAAAATAATGCGGTCTCAATGTTTAAAAAAGGGCTATTTGGTTTAATAGCATTTTTTTTACTGCCGGTCCTCATTAGGTCTGCAAGTGGAAGACTACTTAGTTGAATACGACCTTTAGTTCTTCGTATCTCAAAACAATATTGACATTTCCCTAAAAGTAGAACAACCCTAATCAATACAACAACAGTGATTATTTAGACTCCAGAAAGTCCAAGAACTTTTTCTTTTTGTGAAAGTCAAGATCACAGTGCTATTGTGAAGAAGAAATTTATTTAACATAACACAATTATAATCTTAGCCCGTCCAATCTAACAAAATATTCTGAATAAATTCGACCTTTACTTGATGAAAATTAACCATCGTAAATAATACACTAAGGTTGCAAATTGCAGTGCTATTAATATATCCGTGTCCAATAAATTAGGAAACCAAATACAACTGTATAACATATTTGAGACCATTTACGAATAAAATAGTCAATTACGTGCAAAAATGCGGTCTGAATATTGCATTAAAAACTAATTCATCATTAGGCCAAATTATAAAAAATAATAAAGATAAAGTAATAAAAGGAAATCAATTAGGAGTTTATAAGTTAACATGTGGATCATGCCAAAAAGTTTACATAGGACAAACAGGAAGGAGTTTCAAAAAACGTTTGTCAGAACACAAGAACAGTTACATAAAAAATAACACAGATTCCACTTACGCCAATCATATCACCACAGAAAGACACCAAGTCAATGATAAATTATAAATTTTACATCTAGAAGGTAAAGGAACTAAACTAACATTACTAGAAGTTTTAGAAATTTAAAATTACAAAAAATTAGACATTTTAATGAACGATCAAACAGAATGTAATAGTTCCCCCCTCTTAAATTTATTGTAAATACCGTTCTAGTATATAAGCACATTTATTGTAAAATATCTTTAGTAGCAAATACTCCTAGTCTGAGGAAGCCAATGTTTTGGCGAAAGTGTCGTCACTAGTGTGAATAAAATTGTGAAAATCATTACCTTAGTGTTTTATTTACAAAATATATTTAACACGTTATGCAATATTATTGTCTATTTCTTTTAATGTGGCGACTCAGACAATAAAACTTCCAAAAGATTTATTAACTTATTTGATTGAATGATTGTCATCAGCACTCAAAAAGAAGATCTATATACTATAAAGTTAAAGGACTAATCCCTATTAAAGTCAATTTTTACAGTTGCGATTCAACAAGCGATATAAAACTCGTCAGGCTACTTAAAATTTCATTATTTAAAAACCGAAACATATCTCTCTTTGACTACATACTACAAAAGACATTCTTAAGGTACCTGTTACTATTTGGTTTGGTTTTTTTGTGTGACTAGTCGTCTCGCAGTCTTTTTTTTAATGAGCTTTAATTAACAATAAGGTAATGAGTATAAATTGCTAAATATGGTGTTTCACAATAAATGCGGTAAAAACAGTATTTTTCATATTTTCTGAGCTTTAATCATGCCTATACATACTCTCATTGGTTACAAACTGATACTAAGTTGAAATTGACTATAAATAATAAATTGCATTCGTTCTCTACAGAATTTTAAGTAAATTTTCCTTCGACAGTTGTGGTCGAGTTTTTAGCGCCAGCTCTTCTGTTACCTTCCTAAACCAGTCGTTTGTTCGGGGTTACCTCGTAAATTAATTCACTTTACACAATTGAAGTCAACATCAAAGGACTTCAAAGTTGACTTTAATGGACGGAAACCGCGAAAGAATTTTAAACCAGAATATAACATGATGTATTTGAATTAAGTTTTCCTGTATTTTGAGCATGCGATTTATCAATAAAAGGTTTTATCAACATGCCTCAAAACGTTAGTGTAATGTGCTATAGTAGGTACCTGCTACTTTTATCACAAAACTGGTTGAAATGAAGAAAAAAAAACAAGGAACATTTACATTACATTTCAAAAGCAAATCAAGCTTTCCGAATTTCTTTTAACTCTAAAATGTTTTAAGCTTTTTACAGAAAATCCATTATAGGTTTATTATAACTCAAAATACATTCTTTCTAGCTGTCCAAACGAATTCAATTTAATTACAAACAAACGACATGTGGCGTGCTTTTTTATGAACTCACAAACAATGACGAACAACATTATCGAAATTCCTATTTTTTTATGGGTTTAAATTTTTTTTGAGGATCTCAACTTATGTGTCCTAAGTTTAAATATGCGTAATTTCTAGCTATTTAAACGAATTTGATATTTAATCAGAAATAAATCAACCTGGTACTGCAAAGTGACGTCTGTTTTTATGAACTCTGTACAAAAACAGATTTTCGGGATTTATTTTAACCCAAAAAATTTTGAAATAAACGTGGAATATCATATTTTCGAAATTTTGTATTCTGGAAATTCAACCTCTGTGTGCAATGCATCATAGATGGAATTAAGCTTATAAAATTACATATTCTGTTTTTTGGTTCTATTTTTGGAATAATGGTAATAATATTAAAAAGCTTCTTCAGAATATTACCTTTAAACGAAATGTGGCTCTAAGAGAAAATGTTTCAATACTGAGGGATAACCTATTTGCTACGATTATAATTAAGAGTGAAATTTCTATGTAGTAAACTAGTAGATGGGTAAATTTGCCAGAAAATGTTGAATTAAATGGCCGTGGCAGTTTGAACAGAGCTCCAGTATTCAAAGGTCTTTTAAAGGGATATTATATTCAGATTTTTTTTCAAGAAGTTGGAATATAACCATTATAAACACTTGGTGAGGTGACCGAAATGAGGGTTTTACTGTAATATAAGTGCTAATTTCAGACGATAATTCAAACAGATCTTCGCAACCACCATGTGATAAATCTGTTTGAAGGAAAGAACAAAAAGGTAAGAAAATCTACAAACAGAATATATTTGAGAGAATGGGTTTCACAAGAATGATAAAAAAAGTCAGGACATGTGTCATTCCAAGTAGGGGTTCATGAAACTCTTGATTTTCACAAGTTCTTGCTTTATGTTATCTTAAATCAAGACAATACCACCGACGTAAAAGTTGAGCCAAGGACAAGCCAATCATATCGAAAGCCTTTTGCATTGGTGAAATCCTAATCCCAAGACTATTATTCAAGATTCAAATTACTCATTTTTTGAACACTGAGAAAGTGCACAAAGATTAAGTCTAATACAGTGTAATCACTTGATGATCATTAACAATAATTTAAACATTATAAACACCTAAGCAAATTGAAGAATTATTATGGCAAACCACATCCCTATTATTGGTAAGTGATTTGCCTTACAACTAGTGGATATTGTTTTCATTATTTATAATAAGGGTTATGATCCAAAAAATATTTCGGTTTTAAATAACTTAGTGAACATTATTTTTGGGTTTTTTCTATATCTCGTAGCTTTATAATCAATGCATCTTCGATAAGTAATTATTTATTATTAAATGTAGAGGTAGGTACTCTATAAAATTCAAGATTGCATCTACAAAAAATAATCAATGACATCAAGAGCAATCTGTCCTTTACGAATTTTAATGAATAAGAATAATATGTGTGGTGTAATTTTCGAAATATGTCGTTAACAATGTTTACTTAAAAAAACAGAAACAATAATAAGAGTCTTAAATTTTGTGTATAATAAAGATGGATATAATTTGACTCAATTCCCTTCATTCTAATATATGTCTTATAAAAGATGAAAGAAAAATCACTAATAATGTTATCACCAATTTTATTAGTCAAACTCGACAATATTTCGGTAGTCTACCATTTTCAAGAGTACATGAGTAATACTAAAGTTTACAGTTATTGATTAATATTTATAGGGAGACTTAGCACCTATAAAGTAGGAGTGGGGAAGAAATCGAATCGAGCTCTGTTTGATTATTTACTAAGTTTAATTTTTAATATTTCGCTTTTTTATTTCTGAGGTTTCCAATAATGATACCTTTTTGCCTTTATTAACGTTGACGTGAAGAATTTTAGTATTTTGAATATCTAAAATATGTTTATTGGTACAACAATTTTTTGTCTTTTTGGTTTATGCTGTAAATATGCTCTTTTATGCGTTTTTTAATCGCTCTCCCAGTTTGTCCGATATAGGTGGCATTACATGAGAGAAAATAATTGGTAAATGCCACAATAAATGCACCAGTGAAAGTTTAACTAACATATGTCATCATTTTAACGTTTCGTGTACTTTCTGTTTCATTATTTGTTCAAATCTATCTCTAATAATCATTGCTTTTGATAAAAAATTTTTCTTTTCAGATATTTTGCATATTCGCCGACAATTACTGTTTTAAAAGATGAAGTACATATTTATTTATACATATATTTAAAACTTTATGGGTATTATTAATTATCGAACGAATTAAAATTTTGTAGATATTTAAATGAAACTTAATTTAACTCCAAAACTGTTGATTGATTAATACAGTTTAGAATTATGACCGCATATATTCTTAAATTTTGTAGAAGAGGTTAATACCTCCTTATGTTTCATTTAAATTGAAACTAATTTAACTGCCATTTCAATCCTATTTCAGAGAAATCTCTGTTATACAGTACATCATGTCTCCATTTTTTAAAACACAAACTACTTACTTATATTGTTTATTTCCTACTTGCACTATATACTCTTAATTGGTAGTCACTGACCCCTCAGTTGTGCATTAAATTATCTGATGAGTCAGTTAACGCTTACCTAATGACTTATCCAAAGCAAGAAATTATTAATTCAGCTTGTGGTGTCAAATACTTTATTATTTTATCTTCACTTCTTTTTTTAATTTGAATTTTATTTTTTTATTTTCATCTGTGTCTATTGGCTTAGTGGTTTTCAAAAATGTTATTAAAAAAATATATTGAGAACCTATAATCCCGGACGTGGGCGAAGCGGATAAGCAAAAATCGTGGTTGTAGCGGACAAGTAAAACGGTATCGTGGGCGTATTTTTTTTTACTTTTGCAAACTTTCCCTCACACTTATATCTAGACTGGGGACTGGCAACAAATTAATTAGATTTCTAGGTTTGTTGTTGTTTAATAAAATATTTGATGATAACGTTTCAAATGCGAATATTTCAGAAACTATTTAATTTAAGTATACGGTGTGTTATATAAATTATGCTTAGAATTTTACGAGGAATCGAAAAATAAATTCATATATAGGGTGATCCATTTAAAATAAATAAGCTGTTAGGTTTTCCCTGTAGGTATACTAAACATATTTCAAGTTTTAGTTATAAATAGAAGAAAAGTATTTTTTAGCACCTACGTAACCATACTTTTAATTTTTCTGGGACACTCCAAATAACAAAGTTAAAGGGGGGCGACATTATAATGAATCACCCTGTACATATTAATATAAGTATGTTTTAAAAGAATTTGATTACAATACGAATATTTAGAGAAGTTAACTCATAAATCCATGCAAAAAATGATATATATTAATTAAAATAAAAAATATATTATTAATCTATTATTTTAATTTCATAAATTTCAATTTAAGGGGTTGTATTTTTCAAAATAACATCTGATAAAAACCTTCGTGACTGTTAAATGTTATTATAAAAGTCCCTTTCCAGGCATGGAATCACCCTTTATCTGATATTGGCATTCAGAATCGATACCCTAATTGCTTCGGAACACCATAAAAGCCTTTTCCACGCACACTTTTCGTGATAGACGTCGCGGCGCCGTTCGCTCACTCATACCAGTACGGCAATGTTGACCGTTCAAACAAAAAATCTGACATTATTGGCATACAGTCCCAAAGGTTTGAATAATCGATGATTTATTAAACCTAAACAAAGAAATCTGAATACTCTGTAAAATAAACGTTATAGGTTTCTACATATAATATTGTCATTTTCGTATTTAAATTAGTCTCAATTTTTCTATGTATTAAAAGAGCAAAAGAGTGTGGAGGGATATAGACAATGCTGTTGATTGTGCGAAGCGTTTACAGTACTTTTGTTATGCTAGCCATTTCGTATGTAACCTATGATATTTAAATATTTTAAAAAAATTTACTGTACGTATGCAACTTACTTGAATCTACCCACTTTTGCTGTAATTGTTGAAAAGCGTTTAAATCGTTGATTGTTTATTAATTACTAATCCCGAATATTGTACCTCAAAGGAAAAAAAAAGCTTATAGGACTATTTCGTTCTCTGCCTGTCTGTCAGTCTGTCTGCGCATGAAGGTATTAAATTAATATCTGTAACTCAGGGCCGCAACTCATTGAATCTGTAAAAAAATTAAATCAACACAATTATGAGGTCAAAAGCAATGTCTTATGACACTTTTTGAAAGCTACCTAATTCTAAAATATATTATATTTTGAGATGAGATCGATCTCTATAATTGATTACAACCTGTGTTGTACTGAAATAAATATTTTGAACTCGTCCTTTGATCATTTTTGTGTATAAAATTGTAGGAAAAAATGAATATTTTAGATTTAATTTTGTAAGATAGATAACTTAAACTAACCTATAATCCTTAAGCATGAATAATAGTAAAATTTTATCTGTTATTGTAATGAAATAAACACCTTGAGGGGTACCATCTATTACTACTAACAATCGATTTTTATTGACATAATAATTAATTGTATAGTTGAGACTATTAATTTTTATACCTCTATTACAATAAATAAAACACTAGTTTTTCAGTTATAAATAATTTTCAGTACCACAATAACAATTAAAAAAAAACTGTTATCGTCTTAATTAAGCTTCCACTTGAGGAAGACCGTATTGAAATAATTATTAAATTGATTGATTCTGCCGTTACTTTATGGAAAAACATGAAATAAAACTACGCAGGGAAATCTACATTTATGAACCACATTAAGAGCAAAAAACACGAATTTGATGAAGGTAAAAAACTTGACGTTGTTGAATCGCTAGAAATTAAAAAACATGTTCAACAAAATAATATTGTAACATTAAATGAAATAGAAAATATTTTCCAATTAGTTATTTTAAACAAAATTATAAAATTTTCTCCACAACACTGTAGACTAATACTACAAATGTATTATATATAAGAATTTTTGTACTTACTTTAGTCATCTGTCTTCTAAAGATGCCCATGTTAGGCGAAACAATTGTAAAGATTTCAAATAAATAGTGGGAAAAGTTAGTTACGGATTTCATTTTTTCAAATAAAAAAATAATTATTGTTTTAATTAAAATTATTTGTAAGTAAAATAAAAAACTTGCATTTTATTTGTTTATACTAGGTTATGTTAATTTTATGTAATAACTTATTTCTAAAATATAGATTATCCAACTTTTTTTATAATAATTTCAATAATTCCATTGTGCGAAATATACCGCATCCTGTCAGCTTTAACATAATACCTGCTAAAATTATTAAACCCGAAATGAGTATTACTCAGCATCACTTTATACGTAATCGTGATTTTGGTCTACCTAATACAAGCAATATTTTTTTTTATTTCTTGTATCAGTCACAAATGATACCTCTGATTAACAATATTCTAAGTGTGCTTACTATTAAAAAATAGCCATTCCTTCACTTCACAGCTAATAGCCTATAGTTACGTATGGAGATTTGCAACGTAGAGAGGTTGATTAAATTGTAACATAATGTCGTCTGCCCACATTCATTCTCTTATTATTATTTAAGCTTACCAGAGTTAATTTCCGGTGGTAGAAGTCGTTCCTCCGATTTTCCATACTTTAACTCTTTCTTAAGTTGAATAATACATATACAAATACCTCCAGTATCGCAATGCCAAAGGAGTCTTTTAATTTTTATTATCCTATTGATTTATTGCTCAGGAGATTGAAATAATTTTGTATATTATTTAAAGATTGTGTTACGTGGTAGTCTAATTCTATCAGTTCACTTATATTTTTGTTTCAGAAACAAGCAATGTTGGTCAGGCAGTTGGAAGAAGAACTTCGAATGAGAATGCGTGGACCGAGTGTTGAAATGCAACAACAAATGGAAGCTTTGTATCAGGAAAATGAACACCTCACGCGTGAGATAACCATCCTGAGGGATACCATCAAGGTAGCCATTCAATTTTATTAATTTTCAGTTTTTACTGTAAATACGCTTCATTTCAATGATCGTTTCGTGTTTGGATCAATATTGTAAAACGGAATCAGATACAATCACAACGATTAATTTATTACGATGATTATCATTTAAAAAATTGTTTTTTTATTTTCTTATAAAATTTTTTTTTTTATCTGTTCGTTGAATTTTCTGAAATGTGAGAGAGTAGTAAATTATTTAAAATTAGTAGATAAAAATGCATTCCATCCTTACCATTTTTCCCTTGCATCCACATATAATATTAACACATATCAAAGTAATAATACAGTGTAAACTCTTTATAACGAAGCACAAGAGACCGAGCATATTTGATCGTTATAGAGAATGAAGAAAGAAAATACCTAAATTTACAATCATTTTTCATATATGTACGTATGTTTAATTTCGCTTGGAATTTTTTGCTATGCCAGTAGGTACTTGCTTTATATTATCTTATGTATAACAAATAACTAAAGTAAGGCGGAGAAATTTCAGCACCTCAAAGATTTAGTCGGAACCTTTTGTAAACTGATAACAAACAATAATATTGATAATAAATACTTATGGTAGTCACGCTTAAACAAGAACAAATTTAATTGTAATAGAGAATGACCGCTGCGTTATAAAGAGTGAATCAACATATGGGTTTTAAGGTAAACCAACCAAATTGTGCTCATTTTAACGTTATAAGGAGTTAATCGTTATCACGCATGACGTTATAAAGAGTTTACACTGATGTATTTGAATAATGAACTAAAGAGTTTTAAAATAAAATTCAGGATTCTGTGTTTATCTTACTGTAAAACCCCGAACTTCCTAAGATTCTTCAGTAATATCTAAGATTTACCATTTCTTATTAATGGTAAAGTCCGAACAGCTCTGTGATCGTCGTTTATTTCGAATTTTTGCCACCATTCACTGGTAAATGTTGAAAAATAGGTTAGATATAGTAAGAAACGGTCGTTATCATTAAAACATTTTATGTGCTGTGCACCACCAAAAACAGTGCCTATCCCTCAAAATTTGGTGATGCATAGAAATTTTCGGTGTTTCATAGCACTAAGAACACCTTAGTCATGGCAACCACTTCATGCAATAACCTAACCTGACTTTGGTGGTTGATAGCACTTAAATACATTAATCATAGCGGTGTACTACAGACTGCCCACAAGTATGAGACCATACGCCGAACACGTAGACATGTCCATTTTTTGTTTATTGTGTCTCTGAGGTAAAACCTTATAATATTAATCCAGTGAATGGTGGTAAAAGTTCGAAATGAACGATGATCACAGAGCAATTCGGACTTTTGCTGCAATTACCAAAGCTTGGGGTTTTACAGTAACATATACACCTCAATCCCATGAGACAATTTCAGAACTTTTGGGTGTAGATTCATAGACACGTGAAATATAAGGAATGATTTAGTGTTTGTGTTAAAGGGTTGTTTTTAATTTGTATGAAGATGCGTATAAGAAAGTTTGTTGGAAATGTTACAGTTCAATGCATTTTATTGATGACCAATATAAAGGTAACGACTAGTTTATAACAGCACAGCCAAAACAAGATCATAATATATACTCAAGATCGATTAATAAATTATCAAATCAATATTTCGAAAAGTTGGTCACTAAATAAAAAGAAGTATACTTTAATGAAATGAAGGATGTGTTTTAAATCTACAAAAGAAATTATTGACACAAAATAAGACAACAAGAGCTTTTTGAATTTCAGTAACAATATTTTATTCTCTTGAAAATGACATAATAAAATCGAAAAAATTGTAGACTTGAATACATTTTTATCCTAAAACACAAAGAAGTGTAGGTCCTCTAGTTTATTTCATATTTCTATTTTATTTACTTCACCGGAATTGTTACACATATAAATCAGCTTACTGGGAAATTTTTTTTTTTTACTGAGCACACCCACTACGTATTTGACATTCAGTTTTGTTTGCTTCGCAAATAATTTTGTTTACTAGTTCAAGGTTATTCTTTTGCTATGCATTCAAAACTGTTTTTAATTTTTTTAACCCATGAAAAGCGACGAACTTTCTCTTAAGAGCAAAATAAAAATCAGTCTCCATTCTTCGTTAATCGAGGTATGACAGTATAAGCAATTCGCTTATTCATCGCGTAAGCTTTTAAATCCAAAACCAGCAAAATCGTAAGATTTGGAGTGCGGTTATTTTGCACCCCATTTGCGTGAATAATTAATCGTTGGTTGCTAGAAGGGTTTTCCCTGTAAGTCAGAGTGTGTTGTTCGGGTTTCTCCGGGCATAACGTCCCGGCTCCTGACTGACGCGCCTCTGACCTAGAGGGTTGTTGACGATGTTATAACAGCTCTGTCCTAATTGATGCTTCGTGGGATGATGCCAACAGTTTAATAGTGGATTGCCCTTAGGACAAATAATAATTTTAATTTTCTTATCGCAATGTAGGCCATGTTACGTATCAACCTCATTGCAACTTTAGTTATTACAACAAAACGTTAATAAAACAATGAACGTTTTAGATAAAAGGATTTTAAATAAAAAGAAACAAACTCTACTATGTATCTATCACAATTTTATTACAAAAATACACGACTATAGTTTCGGTACTACACGTACTATTATCAAGTGATTCTACAGAATGACAAGTAATAATGACAAATAAGACCACAGGGGTGCTATTTAAATAGTATTAGCAGAATAATGTGGTAAAACCCAAATTGGGGGTATTATTATTCAATATGATCAACTATCACGAAGTAACGACTTCATCAGTTCAATTTTTAAAAGGATATTAGTAATTTTCTTTATAATCAATGGGTCAAACGATTAATCTATATACAGGGGACATATAAGTTAGTTTCCGCTATCCAGAAAATTGACAACCACGCATCAAGCAAAACAACAGAATCATGTACGTTCAGTGTGCAAACGCTAACGGTGAGGTGTAGTTACACACATAGTGAGTATTGCGATAATGAATGTTTTGAGCTTCCAAGATGCAAGCAAACCCAAAGTTTACGATAGAAGTGCGATTTTTTTTATTGACCTTGTACCTTCGTCTCCATGTTTATTACGCAACTATGTTTACTCAATTTGCCGTTCGTTTTCCTAAACTTCCAATACCGAGCCGTCGGAATGTTATTGGAGTATACGCAATCCACATCTCACCATGGAAGTAGAATTGAACCATCCTGGCATCAGTGTCTGGGCCGGAATTCACACCGGAGGGCTACGTGGTCCATACATATTTGTCGGGACTGTGACGGGTGAAAGTTATTTGGAACTGCTGGAAGACCTACGCAGGCAAATGGATAACGACCCACCATTAGCGAACATTCAGCATTTTATGCAAGACGATGCCCCGTCGCACTATGCAATCATTGTGCTTGAGTTTCTGAAGGATCAGTTCGGAGATTGGATTGGCAGACGTGGAGCAGTTGAGTGGCCGGCCAGATCATACTATCTTACACCCTGCGATGTCTTCCTTTGGGGTCTACTGAAAGATCGCGTCATTGCAACGCACCATTCCACAACTCCGAACAGTCATCGACAAAGAATTCGCAGGACATGCTTCACAGTTGTAAACCGCTGCCGAAGTTTTTGAACACCTACCTTAACGCTTTGTCACATACCTAAACCATGAAACATTCCGTTTATAAGTTCAAAAATTATACGTTTATCAATCCGTTGCGTTTTCGTTTTTTTTTTTACTTGTGCAAATCGGGAAACTAACTTTTGCGGCCCCTGTATATCCGTTTTGAAATATGCAACTGATGTTTGGTCTGCAGGCTTCCGTGGTAGGCGTCGTTCATCGAGTTTTAGACCTTCTGAAGAAGAGAGCGACATGGCTCTCGAAACGTCAAAACAAATAAATCGACAACGTGGGAACCAGCCCGGAAACCATTTGACATTCAACTGATGTTTTTTCCATAAATAGATATCGGCTATAATAATTGAAGGATCAAAAGGTGACGATTGGAATAGACAACATTAACGAAGTGGTGAAGTTGTTTAACCAATGTTTCGTCAACCGTTAAGTTAAGTCCTTCGATGTAATATCAGCTTTTGAACGTCAACATTAATAACGATTTTATATCAAAGCTGTTACATTTTTTATCTTCCGATATCGCACTATTCCTGGAATAAACAAAGTTTCCTACCCAATTAACAATAACGATTATTTATTATTTTACTTCGAATGAAATATTTTTATCAGTCATCTGACCTTCTGATTAACCCTATTAACTACTCCAAGTTGTTATTGAACAATTTTACCTTCTGAAAGAAGACACTTAAGTTATGTTACACACCTTATGGGTGGATTATTTATTTTTAGGGCTATGAGAAGAGTAATCCAATATTGTCTTCGATAAAGCCTTAGTAAAGAATGCATTAAGTAGGTCATTATTGAACGTAACGTAACTTTATATTAATACTACGTAAATTGCAAATTGCTATTACAACAATAAATTTTACCAACCCAAAACTTTTCTCAACTCTCTATTATTAATAGAGGAATACAAATCGATCTCTAATTTAAAGTTTGTTTTGAAATTAAAAACAGTTTGTTTAATAATACGTATATTGAATTTTTTATTATGGCACTAATTTACAGCATGTTTACAATTACATTTTCTCTTCTTTTTTCTCGGTGGTGCGTCAGGAGTTGGAGCTCCGAATAGAAACTCAGAAGCAGACTCTGCAAGCCCGAGATGAGAGCATCAAAAAGCTTCTGGAGATGTTGCAAAACAAAGGCATGGGTAAGTGGCGTTAGCTGTTGTTGGTTGTCTTCTTTTTCTATTTTTTATTCCTTCACCATGTTCCGCTTGTGCCTGATCTCACTCACTTACTAACTCACTCACTCACTCATTCACGTTTACGTTGTTGTTAATAATGTTATTCACCAGCGGCGCCGCAAACAAAATAATTACCCAAGAGTCTTACACGGTTACTACAGTAGTCTGTTTCTCTCGTACTAACAAGCTATTGTTGGATCAAATTGGGAGGAAGCTCTTACGTGGGCGTTTATCTACATGGATAGCACGTACATTCCCTTATCCGCTTGTCTGAGGAGAAGAACAGCATGGGGACCAATTTCCGCTTACTCCACGTAGATATAGCATTAATATATATTTATGTTGCCACCTTTCAAGAATTATTTGTTTAATGATAGGTTGTAGGTGGCTTTCGTTCAGAATTTCTATAATTGCAAGTTGTAAATCGAGACTTTAAATAAAGCGGAGTTTCCAGGAAATTAATTAGAAAAAAATTAGACTGTCATACACCAATTAAATTTTTTTACATAAATTTCTAATATAGTGAAAATAAAAATAAAGCGTAATAAAACAGTTATATTCGAAAGAAAAAGTTTAGTGAAACTATAAACCCCTTTTCAATGCGAAACAGTTTCAATAAATATAATTTTCAAGGATCCTCGTAAGGAAAATGATCGGAATAGCCTTCTGATGAATTATTATTAAGTCTTTAATCAATACAATACAATAAGCATTCTCACGGCCAATTAGCTATGAAATATATTTTTATGAATTTTCTTAATTGTAATTATTCATCTTTTTGTATGCTACCTATTAATTATAAGAACTTTTGCATAGAATTCCGCCGTCTGTAGAAAAACAACTCTTAAGAACGTTCCCAAAAAATCAATTTTCTTACGATTCTTTGGAAACCTTAAATACACATACTTATAAGTGTCCTTTATACGTTGGAATTTTTTTCAAACGTTTTTGCGGTAGTAAATTTCTAAATATTGGCTATTAAAATTTGCATATTTAACATGGGAACCGATCGATGTTAAAGCCAATGTATTATTAAATAACAATAGTAATTTTCTTAAAATTGATTTAAAAAACTGAGAACTATTAATTAAAGATATAACGAATATCTTTCTGTAAAAATCACCATGGCGATCGGTATTGGTTTTGTTATAAAAAATATTAAAAATTAACTAATTTTTATAACAAGTCAAATTTTATTCGTATTTAATATAAATAAGTAGCATATTAACATCATTAACTTTGAGTTAACATAAAATACTAGTAACACATTTTTTCTCTACATAATCAACACGTATCTCAAGCACAGTAAAAATACAATGCTGCCAGATCTGAAAAACGACGCAATGGAATCATTTTTGTAGTTCTGCACATGTGAGCAGAGGCGAAATAATGTACTGTATCTTAACTATATTTTTGTAGTCAGGTAATTTACATAGGGGGAAATTTTTAACAAGTTGAGCACAACTGCTCTTTGGGATCGTCCTTAAGTGGCAAGTTTCCATGCACTTACACATTTTTAGCTCATTTTTATACTGCTGATTTTTGTAAATTAAATTCATTAAAGGAACGTTCTTTTTGCTCTAAAGGATAATTTCCAAGAACATTTCTTAAACATCTTTGGTTAAGAGGCGGTTGAATGTTGCCTTGAAGTATTTAAATGTTTTTTTAATTTTTCATTTTTAAACGAACAAATTTCGTCACTATTTACCGGGTTACAATCTTCTGGAGAAAACATCATACCCTTTTGGACAGATCTGTCCCAGAAAAGCTCTTCAGCTGCTATTTGCGCCCCTTAACATTTTTTGGACCTATTTAGCACAACCATTCTATTAATCCAAGTTTTCCGTCACAATTCTAAGTAAGATTGTCCCAGTCGCGTCGAAAATTCTTTGAACTTTCATTCACTTCTTTAATAAAATAATCCGTTTTATTTTCCTCTCGCTGATTACATCGAGTAGGTACAATAGTAGGTACCTACGATCCTTCTCTTACGTCCATCTTACACACAACTGGAGGAGAAAATCACGAAACCGTTTCACTTTGGTAATAGATACTAGTTCTGTCCTAGGGCTCTGTCTTTACCATATTTCTCATACATTTGTTATAATGATGGTTTGCGTATCTTTTCTAAACGGTAAATACCAAAATTTTTGAAAAAGTGTATATCAAGGTCTACATATATTTAAGAAAATTGTGGTAAATATTCCAAATAGGTCACCATGATCAGTGTTCCTTTCAATCATATTGCAAGATGTTATCAACAATTTACTATTTACTCACATACTACGTTTTCTTTTTTTATTTAGTATTCTTAAACTTAAAACAATTTATGTTTAATTTGTTATTACAAAATAATCCCCAAATTTTAATAGTTCCTCATCGCATCGATCAACAATCGAGTTGGCGCCCTTAAGCCAAAGATTTGATAAAAAATGAGAGCATTTGTGTTACGAATAGGACACATAATATTTGATTACTAAAAATGATGAATTACAGAAAATATGATAAAAGTTGCAGCGTTTTGTGGGCCTCGACCTATCCTTATCTGCTACGTACATTGCTTATATTATTACAGTTAAATAGGTACCTACTAAGAACAAATAAAAAGTGGAATGCAAAAACTAATTCTGTTTAGTCTTCTTCTCAAACGGCAACTACCAAAATTCTAAAAAAATTTTTGAGTAACGTAACCTATTTGATCCAATAATAGGTCTTCGTACATATTAATTGTTTTCTGACAGTACTGGAAGGAAAATTATATTTTAGATAAAGAGGAATATAGGGATGAGAACCAGAAAGTGTAACCTAGAAAGGGTGCAAATGCTGAAGGTAAAAGATATTTATTAAAGTTATTCAACATACAGTATATATTCCTTTCATTGTCAAAACAATTTTATTGTACGCTATTACTTCTTGGTTTTCGTGGTAGCGCTGTAGACAGCAATCATTGTATTAAACTGTAATGTGTGCCTAACAGTAAAGATTTGGCGGAGTTTGGGGACTAATGCGCGGGGTGTTGGCTCTGTTCCAGGTAAAGAGGAAGAGCGACAAATGTTCCAGCAAATGCAAGCGATGGCCCAAAAACAGGTGCTTAAATTTAGTTGTCATACATAAAAAAATCGCATCTAATGTCCGATTCAGAGTCCTCTGTTTTTAAAATCATCTTTATCCGGTTTTTAAATGTCATTAAAGTAGTCTTCTAAAAAAACATCAAAGAAAAAGGATCGGCAGCCGTTTAAATGCTGCCTCCTCCAAATATAAATTTATCATGTTTTGTAACGTATTACATATTTAATTAACAGAATACAAAAACCAACAAAAGACTTTAGCTAGTTTGGGATTTTTGTTGAAATTTAAAGTTTTAGATTAACTAGTATACATAGGTATCTGTAAAAATTAGTGGTTAATTAAAAATTCACCTGTTAAAATATTTATACTTAATTCTGTATCGCAATTCACACTTTAATGTCTCCAGTTACTTACGTTGAAATGAATATATCTTAATATAATATATATTTTTTAATTAAATGGACGATACAATATCAAAGTTCAGATATAATTTCCGAATAAGAAGATTTTTTGTTTTAATTATAAAAGGGTGGGCCATCAGTGACTTCTTTCTCCATTATCTCAATTGACGTCTTCTCAATTTTAAAATCAGATAATCCAAAAATCCTTTGCTGTAGTGCTAACTAAATTTATTGGTAGTAAATACTAATATCAGTAGAACCATTTAGATAAGTTTTCTTATAGTAAATTTCAATTCTCTTCACTGTACATTTTGTTTTGACAACTTCTACATCATTGAAATACTTAATTAACGTCTCAACGTGCATAATAATCTGGAAGTGGTCTTGTTGAGTCATTGTTCAGTTAATAAAATATAACTACACAACTAATTCAAATTGTCCTATTTCGGATAAAAATTGTAAAACTTTGAAGAACAAAAAAATAAAGAGAGATAAAGGGAGTTTTGCATTCAAACAGAGCAATTAAATTAAAAAAAACTGTAAAATAGAACTGACATGCATACCATAAATACCTAATATTAAAATTAATTTCTAAGAGATGCGTTTAGATTTCCATTTCAATATTTATAAATCGTTTTAATGTTAATAAAAATGGAATTTTAAAAATAGACAATTCTGAATCAGGCAACAGTGCAATTTTCTTAAGTACCTTCCATATAGAGATGTATCTTTTGAATGAATGATGCTTATGAATCGAAAACTTGATAATCATAACTTCATAACATTTAATATTGATGTAGTGAGTGAGTAAATTTATAACATAACGTGCTCGACGAAAAAATTCTCTGTAGCATGGAATGTCACCTGTTGTATTGTCTGTGTGAATGTTGGTGGTAAAACGGGCATTTAGACAACCCTTAGAGCAAGCGGAGGGTCTAATATACACAATCCACCCGATGCATAACAAGTATAGTATATTAAAAATAAATCTGTCCTGTTAATGTGTACCGTCATTTCCATTGATGCTTCCTAAAAATTTGAAATTCCTCGATGAGCCATAATTCAACTGACGAAAAAACATTGCGATTACTTTTTGTCATTTGAACGAAAAAACAAAATTGGCGGTGGAACGACTTCATTTCCACTTGGCAGTAGCAGACTATTTTAATTTATGCATTGTGGATTGCAAGGAAAACCTAGTTGTGCATCGTGGACCACTAAAAAGAAATATAAAAAGGACAGAAAAAATTAAAGTTGTTGGGAATCTTCTACAAGGTGGAATACTGCAACTGATGCTTCCAACTACCCGATTAATTAATCACCAAACTGTAAAGTCTTCGAGACCAAGAAGGTATGTCCCCTAATTTACAACATCAAGAGTTGATATATTTAAATTTTCTCTCTGAAGAGCGATTTATACTGAGCTCTTCAGGAGCTTCTTCTTAATATCGGTTGTTTAAAATATTCACTTCTGTTCGTAATTGAATCAGACCTCTCCAAAATATATTTTCCGGTTATTATTACGACTTTACGTATCTACTAGAAATTCATGGTAATATTAACGTAAGTGCTTTTCTTGTTAATTAAGTTCTATTCTTTTTTATTATTTTTGTTGTCTTTATAAATTATAAATACTATCAAATGAAATTACTTCTTCAAGTAAAATAATGATAATTTTCATTTTCAGTTTCACAAAACTTAAAAATTTTAAAATATAAGTAATTTCCATATTTTGACCCAGATGGTAAATGCAATTTACAAAAATACACAATAAAGAAATCATTCCTCGCACTTTAGACTAAGAAGTATCCTCCTTTAGTAAACTCCAACCAAGAAACCATCACCGAAGAAGGATTCTATGGTCTTGCCACCCACCTTGAGAAATAATGTTTTGACAATTGACACTGTTACCTTAAAAATAGTCAGTTATCTTAATATCACTACTTATATCGCTCATAATTTAATCAGTATTTATACCTTGAAGTCTAAGGATACCCCAAAAACTTTCAATTTTTCGCAGACCTATTCCATGTACATATCTATCTTCAAAAATTACAACTAAAAAAAAAACTAATGATTTTGGCCTTCCGAAAAAACAAGGTATTGTGGATGAGCTGAATAAGTATTTTGAATTTCCAAAGAAATGGTTTTAGATTAGACTCGATGAAATGGGCGTTCTGGCTGAGATTCTCCTGCATAAGAAAATTTAAGCAAAATAGTGGAATAGTAGCTATGTATATTTCTGGATATTGGTTGTTCCACGGTGCGCAGCCTGGGTGCTGTATATAAAACCTGCCATCCTATATGATATCAGTAGGCTGTCGGATAGTGGCTCCCCACGTGACGTGTCGCTTCCTCCTCTGTGCAGGAGTTGCGTGCGGCCAACGAGACGTTGCGTTCGCTGCAGAAGCAGTTGGAGCTGATGCCCTCGCCCTCCAGCAGCACAATCGACCTTCTTCTGGACACGAAAAATGCTCGAATCGCGACCCTCGAGCGCACTGTAGACTTGCTGGAGCGCGAGGTCCGGCGATTAGGCGGAGGATCGCCAATTTTGCCGTTGTTTCCGGCGTTACTACCGCCTCCAATGCCGCCGCCACAGCAGCAGCCGCAGCAGCAGCAGCGTCCCCTGTTGCCGTTACAGCCGCTGCCCCATGAGTTCTACCTCGTACCCCCCATTACTACTACCACCATCACCACCACCACTGCCATTGCCACTGCCACAACCACTGCCATTGTCGACCATGTTGTTCATCCGCGTAAGCAAGTAAGTTTCCTGTTGAACAATGTGCTCGTCGGGACGGGAAAGTACAACGCCAATACAATCTCGTCCCTTCCTCCATTCGATGACTGTTGTAACTAGATGTACAGACTCTCTTACTACTACTACTAAGTAACTACTACTACTACTTGTCCTCCGGCCCGCTTTGTTGCCTATGACCGTTTTACCACCTCGCTGTCAATTCAATGGCACAACCGGCATGTTCCCGCATGATATAGTGCATGCGTACAATGCTCTGTGTGCAGCTGGACGAGTTCCGTATGGAGATCCAACGGAGGGATCAAGAGATCCTAGCCATGAGCGCCAAAATGAAAACACTCGAAGAACAACACCAGGACTACCAGCGACACATCGCCGTCCTTAAGGAATCCCTCTGTGCTAAAGAAGAACACTATAACATGTTGCAAGGCGATGTCGAAGAGTTGCGTCAGCGACTCGAGGAGAAAAACCGACTGATCGAAAAAAAGACTCAACAGGCACAACAGGAGAGGCAGAGGGCTACTGCCGAACTAGCCGAACTGAGAGAACACATGGACATCAAAGATCGTAAAATTAACGTTCTGCAACGAAAGGTAATTATATTTCAGTATATGAAATGTGTTATTCATTATCATCGATAAATTTCTCTTTCATCAAATCAACGTTCATTCATAATTTCTCTCAAATTTTTTATTATAGCGTTTTATCGTTAATGGGCATTTTAATTTTCAAATAGTGATTTTAATACGTAAAATGAGAACATGAAAATATAATATTTCGGTTTCATTGGGTTAATGCAAATAAAATACCACCGTACGTAACACTGATTACATTTACATGAATTAATGAATTTAAAATGGCATTGCATGTGACAGTGCTTAATTTGATGAAAATTTTTATTATTGAAAATGGTTCGTCAAGTTCAATCTACTACATACACATACAATACTTATTTTCCAAAATTTACTTCTGTTTTTTTTGTTTTTTACTTTAGAAACAGCTTTCAATGAAAATTACAACCAATTGCCCCAAAAATACTGTAAAAGCAATTGTGGTAACTTCTCCCTGTCACAAAATTTTAATACACGCTAAATTTTCTAATAAAAAAAAAGACTCGTGTATTTGAGTTTATTTCAAGTTTTGCGTTTACAATAGCTTATTCGTTTAGAATTTTTTGTTTGTTTGGTGCGTAAGTGTTTTGCTGTTTAAAAAGCGAAATTGTCATAGATTGAAAACCTAGAAGACCTTCTTAAGGAAAAAGACAACCAAGTAGACATGGCACGAGCAAGGCTTCAAGCCATGCAAGCTCATCATTGCTCTTCTGAAGGAACACTATCCTCACTCGAAGAAGCAATTGGTGATAAAGAAAAGCAAATGCAACAGCTCCGCGAACAACGGGACCGTGCTGAACAGGAAAAGCAGGAAGAAAGAGAATTGCACGAACGAGAAATTGCCGAATACAAAATGAAAATACACTCATTAGAAAGTGAAGTAGAAAAATTGACCGTCAGGCTCGATCGTGCTAATGCGGACCGTGACAGGCTGGAGGCCAAGTTGGAAAGCTCTCAATCGGAGCTAGGAAAGTCAAAGGCCGAACTTGATAAAGCTACTATAGAAGTAGGACGTAGCGGCGCCGATTGGGAGCAGGCGAAGCAAAGAATAGCACGTCTAGAACTCGAAAACGAAAGATTGAAACAAGATGCAGACCGATCTTCAAGAACATACAGCCGCAATATAGGAAGCATGCACGACTTAGACAAAATTGAATCTGATAAAACAGCTTCCGACTTGCGCCGTTGCCAAGCAGAACTTCGGGTCACCCAAGCAGACAATGAGAGAGCGCGATCGGAAGCCAGTGCTCTTCAAGAGAAATTAGAGAAGTCTCAGGGTGAGGTGTATCGTTTGAAGGCACGACTAGAAAATTCGCATCAAGAACAGGATAATCTCAGGGAAGAATTAGAAAGAGCACACGCTTCAACCGCTAGATTACACGCCGACAAGGAACGAGCTGCAGCAGAGTTAGAAAAATTAAGAGAAGAATTAGAAAGAGCTCAAGCAAATCTTGGAAAGACACAACTTCAACAAGACAAATTGCAGAATGCTTTGGATAAAACACAAACGGAAGCGGACAAATTACAAGAAAAACTCGATAAAGCAACAGGAGAGCTACGAAGGGTAAGTCTTTTGCAGCTATTACAACCGTCTCGTTCATTAACTTCAAGATTACTCTAATTCATGCTATAATTAAAGTACAAAAATAAAATAAATCATACAAAAGAACAATTTATTTTCAATTTTATTAGCAATTCTCAACCAACTAAAAATTGGTTAATTGAACTTATTGCCTTTTCTCTTATTTTACCAAGCTCTCCCTGAATTAGAAACAAACTAGAAGAATTACTAAAAGTGCAATACTGCATTTTGCTGGTATTCGGATCTAACTAGAACTTTCTTCCTCTAAATGATAATTTTATTGTATTTTCAGCTTCAAATGGAGAAAGAAAAGGTCACTTATGACTACGACAACTGTCAAACGCAGCTGGATAAGGCGTTAGCACAAGTTGCACGTATACAAAAAGAACGAGACTCTCTGCAACTGGACTTCGATCGTGTAAGAGATAAATACGAAAAAACCCAGGTAAATACGGAACTCGTTTTCATCACTTATTTATTTCTAATAATTAAATTTATTTTATAGATCAATGTAACTCGCCTTCAGAAAGAAAAAGATACATTGGAAGACGAATGCAATAAATTGAAAGATCGAATAGAAATTCAAATCGGTCAAGTTGCAAAAGCACAAAGAGAAAAGACAGACTTGGAAAGGGACCTAGATGTTTTAAAAGAAAGATGGGAGAAGGCACATGTTATGAATCAAAAATTACAGTTGGAGAAAGAAGACGCCTTATCGGAAATTGACATGCTCAAAGAAAAATTAGAAAAAACAATATACACATCTCAAAAAGCAATAGATGACCGTGAAAATGCCAATAAAGAAATAGAGAAAATGATTGAAAAATACGATAGGTAAATCCATATATAGCAATTCAAAACTACTGCTTTTACAATTTTGGTTTTTGTTTTTAGGTCACAAAGTGAAATTTATCGAATCCAAAATAAATTGGATGTTCTCCAAGCCGATAAAGACCGCTTAGAACTTGAAGTCGAAAAGCAACAGCTAGTTATTGCAAAATCTCGTGACGACCAACGCAAAATACAAGAAGAATTACAACATGTCAAAGAAATGTACGATCGAGCTTCAATGCAATTAAGTAGAAGCAAAGAAACGGAAGAAAAATACAAGGAGGAAGCCGATCGTTTAAATCTAGAAATGGAAATGATGAGAGAACGTTATGAAAAAGCACAAATGGAAATAAGACGCGTTCAAAACGAAAAGGAGAAATTCCATTCCGATTTAGAGCGCCTACAATACGAGCTTGAAAGAACTCACAGTCAGGCAGCTAAGGCACAAACGGCTCACGAAAAAGACCAAGAAGAAATTGCTCGTCTACAAGTGGAAGTTGAGAAGTCTCATGAAAAATACGACAAACTACAAGTTGAGTTCCGCAAAATTGTTGCAGAGTACGATGCCTTACGTGAACCAACTCGAAATCGTTATTCTAAGTACGAAAGCGAAGACAGAACCAAAGAAGAGAACGAAAGGCTGAAATTAGAAGTTGAACGATTAAGAGAGAGATTAGACAAAACTCTTACGGAATTAGATCGTACAAGGAAAGACATTGCCCTCACAGAAGCTACCAGAGGTAAATATCAATACGAACAGGAGCGAGAAAAAAGTGGCGAGATTGAACGACTTAAAGAGGAACTACAGCGATATCTTACTGCTAATCAACATCTCGAAACAAAATTACATGAGCTTACGATTCAACTTGATATGGCAAGGGCAGAAGTAAACAAAGTCACCGCCAACCAAGAGAAGCAAAGATTAGAAATGGAAAGAACATTAATAGAATATGAAAAACTCAAAGATCGTTTAGAAAAACTCAAAATTCAAAACGACAAACTTGAAAAAGAAAACGAGAAACTTAAAATGGATCTTGCACAAGCTGATAGACGTCAGACCCTTGCGGCAGATAAAGTGAAATCAGACGAGCGTATCGAAATTGAAAGGCTCAAAGAAAAATACGAAAAAGCAATTCAACAAAGAGATGCCACTGAAATGGAAGCAGGAAGATTGGCGAAAGAACTGGAAAAAGCACAAATACATTTGACAAAAGCATTAGAAACCAACGAAACTACAAAGATCGAATTCGAACGAATGGCAAACGAACTAGCAAAGATGCACGAACGAATGGAACGTGAAAAAATGGAATGGAAAACAATTGAACAAGAAAGAGATGTCTTACACGCAGAACTACAACAGCTACGCACTGGAATGGATAGTAGAAGAACCATGGATCACAGAACTCAGGAAACGATAGTTAAACTTCAACAAGAACTAGCACAGGCATCTAGAGAAAGAGAAAAGATGGCAGCGCTTTTAGATAAACAAGGCCGTCAAGGAGAATCAATCGATAAGCAGATTATAAAATACGAAGCCGATATAAAGCAACTCACAATGGAAAGAGATCAGCTTGTAGCGCAACTAGAAAAATCTCAAGACATGCTCATGAATTTCCAACAAGAATTAAATCAAAGTGAAGAAGAACGTGAAAGATGTAAAGTAGAGGTAAATAGGCTTAAAGCTGAACAGAAGAAAGTCACACAGGATGTTGAACGAGGAACAAAGGAAATATTAGATAATCGTGACAAAGAGATAACAAACCTCCAACAACAACTTGTAGCCCTTCAGAAAGAGAGAGACACGCATAGACAAAGAGCTGAAAAGGCTGAAATGAGATTGCAAGAAACTGGAGCAAGAGGGGACTCAGAGTTAGAACAATGGAGAAAAGTTGTAGAGCAAGAAACCGCAAGGGCTGATCAAGCTGAAAAAACTGCCCAAGATTTACAGAAACGAATACAAGCCATGGAAAAACAAATGCAACAGCAATTACAACAAATGGCACAATATCAGAAAGCTGCCGGAATACGTCCTCCATCTGAAGACGAAAAAGAAATGAATCGATTAAGACGAGAACTAGAAAAATATCAAACCGACCTAAGAAATAGCGCTACGGAGAAAGAAAGACTACAATCACAGTTAGAAATGCTCGTACAAGAATTGGAACAGAAGCAGGTGAGAGAGAAAGCGTATAACTCTTTATTCATCGGCAATTTTATTTTTGTTACCACCTTTTAGGTTCTTTCCTTATACTTTATTTATTTCTGAATTTTGTTATATTTTTTTGTTTAATAAAACATTTCTCTCTTATTTTTATTTTTTATTATTTGTTCCTATCCTTTTCATTTGTTTCATTATTTATTTTTTAATTACCTACTGGTAAAAAATGTTAGCGAACGTGTAAATGTTATTTACTTTACCTATACAATAATTCTCAGCTTGACCTTCACGAGGCTACTAAAAAGCTTCAGAGTATGCCAGCTCAAAGACCTACCGAAGATCTATCAGCGGAACGAAAACAGTTGGATGAGCAAAGAAAGCAGATTGAAGAGCAAAGGAAGAAATTCGAAGAGCACAAGAAACAAGTAGAAGAAATGAGAAGAGCTACAGAAAACAAGCAGCGAGCCGTTGACGAAAAGAACAAAGAGCTAACCGAATTGGATAAGCAATTGAAGAAAAGAAAAGAGCAAATAGATCATTTGGAAGCATCTCTGCAAAAGGTTAAATGAAAAATATGAATTGACTATTACAACAATGGTTAAATATTAATATCTATTTCAGACCGGAGGAAATGCAGCCGTAGCAGGAGAGCTTAATAAAAAGTTAGCTGAAGCTGAAGAAAAGCTCAAGAAGGCCGAAGAAGAATCAAAACGTTCAGCAGGAGAAATGGAACGATTACTACAATTAGTCCAAATGAGTCAAGAAGAACAAAACGTGAAAGAAAAACAAATAATGGAATTGCAACAGTAAGTTATTTACTAAACAGATAGTGTCAAATATCTGGAATGCTTTAATTAGTAGTTGATAATATATCGCAATAACTAATTATTTTAACTTGTTTCAAAAAAGACCTTCAATTTGGCCGGTAATTTATCGAAGCTGCCTATGGTGTGCTGATAAGATCTAATAAGTTCGAAGTCGTTTTCGAGTTTCGATAAATTATTAACCAAAAACTTACACTATCCATGTTAAAATAAAAGTTTGTGGTTCAATTATTACTTTCAATTGAATTTGTATTGTAGAGCTCTTCGAAATGCTCAAGCAAAGCTGAAGGCCCAACAGCAGCAAGCCGCTCAACAACAAAAAGAGGAGGTAAAACCAATCAAACTTAAATAAAATGATGTACTTTCACTAACATAATATTTCTTATAATTTTTGCTTTCTTATAATCGGACATGTACGTATATTAATATGCTTATGTACATGTAGGCTGGTCCCGCTGGCTTTTTAAAAAGTTTCTTTTAACTAATTACAACCAATACTATTTTTGGACACAATCTTGCCTCATTCGTCCTGATTTACCTTTATTTGAATGCCCAAGCTCGCTTTGGTTGTGATGTAGTCGCTTATTGTTTGTTTTTTGCCAAAATTCTCCACAGGAAAATTTCCGACAAAGAAAAGATTTGGCGGAAAACCCCTTACGAAATCCGGACAATGACTTATGCACAAAAAAGGAAGACGAACAAGACAAAAAACATTTGTCAAAAGACGAAGTAAACGAAATCGAACGCCTCCGAACCGTTCTACAACAGAAAGAAAGTTTAATACTTGAACTTCGAAAGGACGACGCTGATAACCGCATTCGATATATGGTTGAGGAAAAATCAGCAACCATCGAAGAACTGCAAAACAAGTTACGCAAATATGAATGTGAATATGTAGATAGTGAACAGTTTTCAGAAGAAGTACTCTTAAAAGAGAGAAGAATATCTGAACTTGAAGATTCCCTAAGGGAAAGTATTGAAATAGCAACTGAAAGAGAGCTAATCCTTCAACGTGAACAACTTAGACGACAACAAATTTTTGAAAAGGTACGCTTTTCATTAAGAGTATATATAATATAATAACTCACAAAGGCATTTCACAATAGGTTTCTAAACTGGAGCAAAGACTCTTGTCGTTACAAGCAGCTCAAGCAATGCGTTGCCATAGCTGTCGACCGTTCGTTTCCAGAATGAATCATTTGGAATCCCGATTTTCTTGTCTTGTTGCGGAACGAAAACAACATCTACAGGAACTCGCTCATATGAAGTAGGTTGCACTAAATTTGAGAAGATTTAACCCTTAAATATAGTTCAATTTAGCCCACTGAGGAGAATATTAAAAAACTAATAATTTTAAAAATATTATTTTAAATTTTAACATTGGAAATGTTTATGCCCTCGGATATTAAGTAGAGTTACGGGAATTTTAGCACTCTCAGTCTATGCAGCATTCCTGGTATCTGGTATATCTATATATTATAAGAAAAATTTCAATTAAACTTCACTGAAAATAAATATTTCTTTAGACGTGAAGCTCTTGAAGCAGCCATCAGCGAAAAGGATGCTCATTTAGCTCTTCTAGAAATATCAGGAATCAAGACAGCTCGTCAAGCTGATGAAGTTGAACGTTTGCGCGCGGACAGAAAACGGCTCGTTGAAAGATTAAAACAAGAAGTAAGTAATTATTTTTCTTATCTTTATAAATTACCCATTCCAAAATATTGTACATCACTCTTAACATCATGAAGGAAGGCTATCTAAAACTAAGAAAAGTAATCTCAATATGCCAAATTTATAACATATCTACCCTTATGTTAACAGAACCAAACTCTCTACATATATAAAGAGACAATAAAAGAAAAACTATGAACTAAATCAGGTAGCAAATGCTGATTTGTTCATGAGTTATGAACTTCTTCAGGATAATTGTTGAATACGACCAGAATGAATAACATAATACAGCGTAAACATATTTTAAATTAAGTATACTTAAAACATTAAATAATGACAAGTACAAGTCCAAAAAAAAATCCCCCTAAAATATTCTATCTGTTCTTTTTCATGTATGATGTTGCTTTTCTATTTTTTTTTTTAATCAGCTACCATCTTCTTTAACCAAATTCACACATTCTTCACTTGATATCCTTTCTCACAACCACCTAGTACATGCTCCAGCTTATCTTCGTTTTCCTGCTATTTATTCTTATCACCCCAGCTGTCTCTCTATAAGCACCATTATTCTTCTAATCAACCCCTTCTCTCTTTCTCCCCTATTTTTATAACCAAATTTTGTTTCGCTTAAACTTCCATTTGTGTCAATCTGCATATCTAATCTATCTTTTAATACATTTGTGTACACCTTATACCCTGTATGCACTGATGTTATACTTCTATAGTTTTGCACTTTATTTTTTCCCAAATCTTATTAAAAGTCCCTTTTACCTTTGTACCTACCTATTGTATTTTTCGAAGAATCTTATCGATTGAAATATTCAACAATTGTCCTGATGAAGAATAAAAAGATAATGCTTTGGAATGAGATAACCTAGTGGTCAAAACATCGTAAAGAAAGTCTAATTACTTTTGGCTTTCCCATGATATGAAAATATGATAAAAAAATATGTTCGAGTCTCATTAATTAATAAACAGTTTAGTTTTAACCCTTGTGATAAATGAATGTAATGAATAGGTACAAAAGCTATTTACACCCACCCAAGGTGCTTTATATTTATAAATCATATAAGTATTACAAACTTGGTATCAAGTACGTTTTTTTATTACAGGACGAACTGAGTGTGTCTCTTACCGAGGAAAATGATCTCGATGTTGGCTTAGAAACCAGCGACATAGAAATCAGCTTCCCAAAAGGCGGAAACACAGCATCATCCTGACATCATAATATACGTACATATATATCATCAAATCCGTTGTGTCTGAGTGTTAATTCATATGATCTAAGCAATAAATATAAAATAGGTAGTTCATTGAAGAAGGCTGGTTTTTGGTGTTGAACTCGTTGTAAACCGCGCCCAGTTGCGAATATATAAAAATAATTGTGGTATCGTTAGTTATTGTGATAGATCGTATTTTTTCAGTTGATCCAAGCGACAATAAGACAAAGAGAAACAATTATTATATCCTTGAGAAATAAAGTAGAATGAGGCATTATTGTTTATCGACTGATCGAGACCCAAAATATATTTCTTCTTTTAACGAAGAAAAGGCTAACAACCTTTACTAAATACCAATTTATAGGTAATAAATAGTTCAGCTTTCAGTATAGTCGCACTGAATATGTGTACAAAGTGATTTAAAATTTACAGTGATTTTGTCGATACTAAATAGTTTGTATTATAGTAATGTGTATGTAAAAACTAGACATCCCCATTTATCATGGGCAATTTTAAGCATAAACATGAGACAGCAACATGACAGTGCATTTCTAAAAATGTGATTTGCAGAGAAATAAAGGAATTGCTATTTTAAAGATAATTATATTTTTTCATATATCATCAGTCGTTATCATTTATTCTTAATTTTGATATTTTCTAAAAAAATTTCAAGACCAGATTAATAAATTTAATCTTTTTACTAATCATTTTAAGATCTATTGATGAAAAAATCATAAATGATCAATAAGTAACAATTTATAACAAAACAAAATTCTTTGACATAAAAAAATCTATTCTTAGGAATGCACCATTTTGCGCATAATGTTATTACATATTAGATAATATCATTATTCATATTGGTTTGAAGAATAATGACCACAAATTATGCACTCCACCTGTTGACTTTTTATAATTAATATCTAATTAAAAGAAAATAGAAAACATTTTTGATTTTTTCAACCATCTTGCATCGATTTTGATAAAAGTGAGCAATTTCAAAACAAGTAATGCTTTTTTTAAAATCATAAATAAACTCTATAAACAGAAGAGATGTTTTTACATTGTTCCACTTACATAAATGGTAACATTGCTACTTTTTGTGGACATTGTTTTGTCAAAGCCTTGTACAGAACGTTACTTCGCCATGATATCATACGTGTACTTTCAGAAGAGAGCAGAGAATGAACAATAGACTTTATTCACTTTCTTTTTTACGCTAATCATCAGCTGAGTAATGCTACAACAATTCTTTTTCCAATAAAAAGCATTTCGTTGATATTAAGAATGTCTATTCTTGTATGTATGGTCCTTGCAACACAAGCTATCTTCTGTTATAATATTTTTATGTATATATACATTTTTGGTTAATTGATTAAAAATAACAATAAAACTAGATAAATACCTAATTAGCTAATTCTTATCTGTATGTGGATTAAAAATTATTGCTACGAAGCAGGGAAGCAACGTCCTTATTTTATATACTTAACTTTTTGAAATACATTTCCAATCTCCTAGGTAAGAAAATTTGTAATTAGTGTTAATAATTGTTGATATAATTTCTACCTTACCTTACAAGTAAAACACAAAGCAATAATTATCTATTCATAAGTAGATAATAACTTAATAAGTAATACTTCACAAAATCAAACCGTGATAATAATATATGCACAGTGGTCCAATGTAACAGTACGTCCGTATACAAAGTACATAAACAATTATTGTAGGAGTTGCAAAAAAAGTGCAAAATAGAAGTCGTATGTAGGTACATATGAGTAGTACAATTAGAATTATTTTTGAATAAACAGGGTGTTGCATAAGAATGCCATAAACCTAACTTTTAACATTATTTGTTTGATTTTTGGATTTCCCATTTTTTGGCTATTCAGATCATATAAAGTTAATGGCGGTTTAAACCCCGGTGATTCAGGATTTATGATGTTCATGACATCCTAAATATTTCTTAATAAGTCACTCTTCAAATATTAGGATTTAACAACTTTTGTGTTCAAAGGATGTTAAATGAATATATGTACGTAGAAATGGGAATAAATCCTGAATCACTCGTTATAAATCACAATAACCTTATTCGGGAAGAGTTGTTAAAAAACCTAATCCAGAGTGAATAAATCTACAGAAAAAAATAATAAATATCAAGAAGAGGACCAGTTGGAATAGCTAAGTAAGCCTAATGGTATCCTTGTATTAACAAGTTCAAGTAAATAATACTCATTTGTTTCAATAATTTTTATATTTGAATCTTTTATAATTTTAAAAGGTTTAGACAAGGGTCTCATTTCGGTTAAAATGGGCACTGATTGGACCACTGTGGATGTTACAACAATCCTGTCACGTATTATAAGGATTTCATTTAAATCTCAAATTGTTTTCTTTTATTATCAAAGTAATCAGTACATAAAGTTCAGTATGTTGGACGTTCTCTGCTCATTTTTAGGCCGAGCAACACTGCCATCTCGTGCCATTACTGTGTTAGAGTTGTGCGTTGTTGTACAGTTAAACGCGTCCAGCTCAATATTATTGATCGATTCCGATTTTGTTTAGAGTCGATTATTATTATCGATATGTCCATTACGATATTAAATCATTACATTACTCTCAGAACGTTATACCAGCTTTTACATAGATACTTACGTGTAACACAGCAGCAGTGAAAAATGTATTTGTCTTCACGCTCATAGTTAACCAAAAAGAAAAATCCACCATTGGATGTACTTATTATGGTAGCAAACTAACATTTCATTGGTTATACGTTTTAATAACAGGTACATAATTAACGACGTAACTTGGTTTATTTGGAACCTTACTTGAAAAAGGATTTAAATCTGTATCAGTTAAAAAAAAAATAATTCCAAAAGCTTGGAATACGTTATTTAGTTTCCTTGGCACATTAAAAGGGATAAAAAAATTGTTCGAAATTTTACAATAAAATGGGTAATGACAAAAAATCTTCTAACTATAAAATGTTTCCCGAAAAATATTCTACAAAACCAATTTTGAATTTTTATGAACAATAAAATCATAACATTAATTGTTATAAATTTTTCTATTGTAAATTTGCAATATTGAGAATAAAGCAGAAGTAATATATTGAGATATAATATAAGAAGTATTAAAGGAAATGTAAAAGCCCCCAATTTAATTTTAAATTTAATATCGAATATTAATTCGTCCAATAAAACTGTAAATTGACAAAATAAATAATTCTTAAACCACCAAAACTACAATAACCAATATTATGTTAAGTAAAACATGTGCAGTTACGTCGATTGCATGCATGTGTTTATAAAATAGTTAAATGGTGTTAGAATTTCTAATTTATCTTCATATAATATTAGAGTACCAACATTTGATGTTTCAGCTCCTGCATTAAAGTATTGATGGGCATAGAGAAATGGCAAGCGCTGGTGAGAGCTTCATTTTTGTATATTTTCTAGTTCCTACCGAACAAATGGACCAGCGCAATAAGTTAAATGCGAAAATAAAAATTTAAAAAATACATTTATATGTATGATAAATATACGTATAGCTCTAAGTATTTATTATAATCAATTCGTGTTAATACTAAGGTAATAATAATAATAATAATAATAATAATAATTATTATTATTATTATTATTATTATTATTATTATTATTATTGATATACAATAACCAAAAATAAGCACAATAATGTAAGCGAAATATTATTATTATTATAACATTCTAGTTCCGAATAATAAGTATAAAATCAATTATTATCTAAAATATGTCGTCATGTACATTATCCTTCATTCCATTCTGTTCAGTTGAGTGATAGTGCCATATTTTTTATTTTTTAGTGATAATGATGCCATTGTGAGTTGTTGAGATATTACATTTTAGAACTATCTATTGTAGTTAGTTATACATATATATATATATACTAAAAAGAAACTATGCACATTTAGACTTTTAGATTTTGTAAAAGAGAACGAGTATTTCTGAACGAATACCGTTCACACCTTCTTTTCATTGTGTATTAGTAAAATAATAAAATGTGGTGTAAATAATATCTTCTTGTAAACTAAGGCGAATTAACAAGTATCCTCTTTGCGAATAAAACAAAATACTATTGTATCACGCCAATAAGCTTTTTCAAATTTAAATAAAGTATTGTCAGTGTCACATTATTCGAAAAAATGCATCGTTATCTTCACTTACACTCACACATTTTATTCTTACTAAACTCACTTCCACTTCAGGTAATAAGAATACCTGTTAATTTTCCTTATAGGTAATTTAAAAAACGCAATTGTACTGACTTACAATTAGTTAGAAATTTCTTATATCATCTTACATATCTTACTTCGTTATTATCATTTGAATCGCCTTGCTTTTTATAATGACTTGAATGATTTAGTACAAAGTGGAATATATTATCAACGTAATAAATGTTGATTGTTAAATATAACTGGCATTTCCTTTATTAATAGTTACTTAGAGCATTGAACAACATACATTTATCTATACAAATAATTAAAAAAGAAACTACAATAAAGCTTTTAAAAAAATACAAATTAATTCATGTAACACCCGTCATAAATAACAACTATTGCACCCGCATAGAGAAGACGAAAGATGAGGGAATCAGGTGGACATGAGGTTGGCGGAACCCAATGGGGTGGAGACAAAATTATAATACTAAAATAGAAAATACAGTAACCCAATCAAGCGCTAACATAATCTACTCTAATATAATCTGAAGTTTTTTTTAAGTAATGAAACGATAACATAACAAGGTATCTTGGTTATTAGAAGAGATAAGGTAACAGTTAAATAGGAAATCTCATTTCAAATTCGTCCTGACTTTTTTCACCTTTCGAAAAACTAAAATTTACCGATTTTAATATTTTTTAATAATTCAATACCGCGTTATATGCGACTGCTTTAAAACCTTTATATGACTAGTTTCTTTAAGACAGATAAATAGCTGTTAATATGAACCTCCGATTTTCATTTGTTTCCATATTAACTTGAGTCATGTTTAAAAGCTCATTATTTCTCGAAAAATTAAAAAATCGAAATTGTACAATTTGTTGAAGTCCTCTGCATCCATAAATTCGTATTGTATGATTGCCTTTTTTATCTATCAATAAGATCTTAAAAATCAATTTCGATTTTTGAAAAAATATCCATTTTTCGGCAAGTTATTATGGGATCTCAAGCATAACTCCAGTTGGCCAAATTAACAAACTCTAGTCTTCACCCTACTGTTAACACCAAAAATTTCTTTTAAAAAAGTGTTCAAGTACCTAATGTAAAGGATTTAAGGCAGTCGCATTAGGCGTTATAGTTTTTGAGAAAAATTGAAATTTGCAAATTTTACTTTTCCTAAAATATTTCAAAATGGAAAAAGAAGAATTTGAAAGATTTGTTGAAAGCATTAAATTCTCTAAAACATTGCCCATATAATAGTTGCTTTATCTCATCTTACAGTGGCGGATTTACCAGCAGGCTGAATAGGCTAAAGCCTAGGGCGGTAGATTTTAGGGGGCGGCAAACTGCTCAAAAATTTTTTTGTCTTATTATTTTCTTATACACAGAAATTACAATTTTTTAGTGCTATACAGTATACGGAATACACTAACGTCCGTATATGAAAAAATACTAAATGGTTATTTTTAAAATATACTATTATGATTTTGAATTTTTAAAATTTTCCAATAGCGTTTAAGTATTACATTTTAAATTTAGTATTTTACCTACTTTTAAAATTAATTATTGCCATAATTTTTTCTTTAGGTCCATCCACACTATTCAATTAATGTATAATATGTTTCACCACTTAAATATATCTATTCGAAGAGAAATGGGATCCGAAAAAATTGCATAAAAATAACAATAACAAATACTATATAGATAGATATGTGGAAAGTTAATACTTCTCTATTGATATTTCTGATGATACTGTAACGAATTTTCTAGTCAAAGTATTTATTTAAACAATTATTTATTTAACACTATTTATAACACTTAAACACTAACTTATAACTACCATTTATATCACAACAATTCACTTATTTATATAACAATTTATTTATATCACTTTGTCTACTACCGGTTTTCATTCGCGCACTGATGCTTTCTTCAACTAACTGTTTTTCGGTCCAAAGATGATCACTATATATACACCTTTCGAACTTTCTAGACGGGAACTCTAAGAAATCCTGAGTATTCCCGAATGATGAGTAATAATTAGAAAGTCCTCGATTATTCCAGAATTGAACTTGTTACTTGTCACCGGAGAATGATTTACATCTTGTAAGTTGATAACACGAAAAGTACCGTGTGCGGTGTCTACGCCGTAAGCATGTTAGCGATAACAAGTACATGCCACAAATTGTTATCGCACACACGTACTGCGTAACTGGTCGCTACACTACCCCCTCCTTAAGGGTGATTCGTCCCGGATCACATTCTGCCGTTCCTTCAGAGGATCATGCCGGTACTTGCAGGTGGATCCGCTTCGGCATCCGGTTGTCAGGTGGAAATGGCAGTCAACGGTCTTCAATGGTGACGGTCCTCGACATGGATTTCCGGCGCACACCAAGATTTCTATGCCAGTGTATCGGAACAAAACCTCCAGCATGTTTCTGACTACCCTCCAATCCAGCCCATCGAGTCCACATCCGATCCTCGGTATTGCTAGCTTCAGGATGTTAGCGTGCAGCAATTGGTCTCTTAGTTTTATAAGGGAGTCCCATAAGGAGTGGTAGGTAGGCTTCTCCGACGACTTGCTTTTGGTGACTATATAGAAGATGGATTGGGTCCCATCGAGTAACTGCAATATTTTTCTTCCATCTTTGACCTGGTCGAGTAACATCGGTAGTCGCCCAAACTTCTTCCGAAAGACCGTGGCAATCCCACGGCTCATGTCCAAATCCCTTGCCACACAATGGGCCAGCGAGTATTCCTTCGGGACGGCGAATAAGTCCTGCAGAACTTCGGTGGTGACTCCAAATCGGGCTTTACGGTGTAAGCTCTGTTCGGCCATAAATTCTTCGTACTGGGGCTCTGGCGATCGAGCCTGCACAACTCTAACTCGAGCTTCCTCGTGGTTGTCCCCAGCATATGGAGCCAGTCGGTTGAAGTGGACTACTCTTGGTTTTCCATTGGGAGTACGTCTAATTCGGTAGATTACGTCATTGATTCGTTTGATAACCTTATACGGGCCTTTCCAATCTTGTTGCAGCTTCGGCGAAAGACCCCTTTGACGCTTCGGATTATAAAGCCACACCAAATCTTCTTCATGGAATCCTCCATCAGTGGCCTTAATGTCATATGCGTCCTTCATCCGGTCACTGGCTATCTGCATATAGGAACGTATCTCGTCATGGATGTCGTCCAATCGTCTTCGAAGTTCACTGACGTAATCTTCTCCAGCCACGTCTTCGCCAGGTTTGCATCCAAACTTTAAGTCGCATGGTAGTCGCAACTCTCGACCGAACAGTACCCTGGCTGGTGTTTGTCCAGTGGTTTCATGTATGGAAGATCGGTATGCCAAAAGGAACAATGGCAGATAGCGATCCCAGTCTCGCTGATGTTTGGAGACCATTTTAGAAAGGTACTTGTTGATGGTCCTGTTCATTCGTTCTACCATGCCGTCTGATTGGGGGTGTAGGGCTGTAGTACGAGTTTTGTGAATGCCCAATATCTTACAGATTTCCTGGAATATGGCTGACTCGAAATTCCGTCCTTGGTCGGAATGCAATTCCAGTGGTACTCCGAATCGGCTAATTAGCTCTTTCACGAGCGTTTCCGCCACTGTTGTTGCCGTCTGGTTTGAAAGGGCGTACGCTTCAACCCATTTCGTAAAGTAGTCCATTGCCACTACGATGTACTTATTTCCATCTTCAGATTCTGGGAATGGTCCGGCAACATCTATGGCAATTCTCTCGAATGGGCTGCCGACGTTATACTGTCGCATCGGAGCACGTTGTCGCTTCTGAGGTCCCTTACTGGCAGCGCACGTCATACACTTTCTGCACCAATCTTCCACGTCCTTCTTGCAGTTGACCCAGTAAAATCGTTCTCGTACTTTACCAAGGGTCTTCTTTACACCAAAATGTCCTCCTGAAGGGTCATCATGGAGGCACTGCAGGACTTCCTTTACCAAGCTTCTCGGTATCACTAGCTGACGTCTGCTTTCGGTGCCATCTTGGTTCTCGACCACGCGCTGTAGGAGACCATCTTCTTCTTTAATGGAATCCCATTGAGCCCACAAAGATTTTACTTCTGTTGACTTGGCAGCCACTTCCTGCCAGGTTGGTCTTCTGCCTTCTTTCTCCAATCCAGGAACGGTTTTAAGAGCACGTCGGAATGTTGTTCTGCCTTAATGTTGTCGGGCTGCCACTGCTCGTCCAGGATAGTTATCCTCCTGACTTCTTCGTGTTCTTCGACGCGTTGACAGTGTTTACAATTATCCAGGCAAGGTCTTCTGGATAAGGCTTCGGCTTTTTTATGGCTACTTCCCGCTCGGTGTTCTATGTCAAAGTCGTACTCTTGCAGCTTCTCTATCCATCTGGCTACTTGGCCCTCGGGGTTCTTGAAATTCAGCAGCCATTTCAACGCGGCATGGTCGGTTCGTAGCAAACACATTCTTCCGTAGAGGTATTTGTAGAAATGCTCCACGCTTTTTACTACGGCTAACAATTCGCGCCTGGTTACGCAGTAATTCCGTTCTGGTTTGGATAGAGTTCTGCTAAAGTAGCCGATCACCTTTTCTTCACCATTCTGTATTTGTGACAGAACCGCGCCAATTCCAATGTTGCTAGCGTCGGTGTCCAGGACAAACTTTCCAGTTGGTAGGGGATAGCTCAACACAGGTGTAGACGAGAGGGTTTTCATTAGTTCTTCAAAGGCAGCTTGGCAGCCTTGCTCCCAACAAAATGGACTACTCTCTTCTGTGAGTCGAGTCAGAAGCTTAGCAATTTTAACAAATCCGGGAACAAAACGTCTATAGTAGGTGCAGAGCCCAAGGAAGCTTCTGACTTGATGGACGTCAGCAGGTACAGGCCACTCTTGCACGGCTCTGATTTTCTGTGGGTCGACTGAAACGCCGTCTCCGGATACTACATGCCCCAGGTAGTTGACGGTCTCTTGGAATAGCTGGCATTTCTTGGGGCTCAGTTTTAGGTGGACATCACGAAGTCTTCGGAAAACTTCCTCCAAATTTTTCAGATGGTCGGTGAAGTCCTTCCCGACTACGATGATGTCGTCGAGGTATACCAGGCAAGTCTTCCCAATTAAGCCAACTAAGACTGTTTCCATCAGTCGCTCAAAGGTGGCTGGTGCGTTGCACAACCCGAACGGCATCACCTTGAACTGCCACAGCCCCGTTCCAATGGAAAACGTTGTCTTCTCTTTGGCATCTCTGTCCAAAGCCACTTGCCAGTATCCGCTCTTGAGGTCTAAGGTGGAAAATATCGTTGACCCTGACAGTGTATCCAGGGTGTCATCGATTCGTGGTAATGGGTAGCTGTCTTTCTTCGTCACATTATTTAATTGGCGGTAGTCAACACAGAAGCGTGTCGAGCCATCCTTTTTCTTGACCAGAACTACCGGCATTGTCCAGGGGCTATTGGATGGTTCTATTACCCCGTCTCTTTGCATTTCGCTGATGATGTTCTCAGCCTCCTCTCTCTTGGCCAGTGGTAGTCTCCTGGGTCGCTGACGTATTGGTTGTGCCTCGCCAGTATTTATTTGGTGCAGGACGACGTTGGTTCGTCCCTTCTTGCCGCCTTCTACTTCAAAGACGTCTTGGTACTTTTTAAGTAATCCTTTTATTTCACGTCGTTGGTTAGGATTACATTTGCCACCTGCTTCCTGGCACAATTTCGTCAAGACTTCTGGTAGGCGTTGCGTGTCTTCCGTTCTTGCTTGTAGCTTTCTGGCTTGAGATGTTACAGTGTCCTGAGTAGTTAGCTTGAACTTTTCTCCGTTTAAGGTCACGACTTTTCTTTGGAAGCTCAGGCAAAAGTCGTATTTCCGAAGCACGTCCAGGCCCAGAATGACGTTGTCTTCAATTTCGGCCACAAGCACGCAGTGTCGGAAGGAGGTCTTTCCTATGCGGATCTTGACGTAGCTTTCACCTTGGACATTTACCATTTCCCCGGTGGCCGTGTGTAGCTTCCATTGGGTCGGTTGAAGCTTGCTTGTTATCACATTGGCTCGTATAATCGTCCTGCTTGCTCCGGTATCTAATAGGAACGAACATCGCTTTCCATTTATCAGTCCCGTAAGAAAAAGGCTATCAGCTCTGTCATTCATAGTTTTTGTCAGTGCAACTAGACCGGGGGCTTCTTGCTCCGGGATCGACGTTTGCCCCGCCGCGCCGACCCTGACTAGTTTTCCTGTACGCGGGGCTTATCTTCTTGAGAAGCAAATCTCTCGCTCTTACAGCTGCTTCTCACGTGGCCTAACTTTCCACAGTTCCAGCACCTGACTTGTCTGGGCTTCCTTTCTATTTTAGTCGTTACTCGGCGGATCATCTCTTCCAGTCTATCCAGTCTATCGTCCCGATCGGCTGACTCTTCTTTTAATTCCCGCACTCGACATTGTCGTTGTGACGCCTGTTTGACGACGTCGTATTCCAGTGCACGGGCCAATGTGTCTACCAACGTCCTCGGCCGGTCCAGTCGGAGTCGCTGTTGTATTTCGTCGTCCTTTAGTCCGTCAATAAACGCGTCGACGGCCAATCTTTCCAGAGTATCATCGGCCGTGCCCGGATAGGCGAGCCGGACCAACCGTGCGATATCCGCCTCGTATTCCTGAAGACTTTCCCCTGTCTTCTGTCGTCGGTTTTTTAACTGTACGTGGTACACAGCCGTCAGATGTGCTTGGTCGTATCGCATCTCTAATCTTTTTACTAGCCGATGGTAGTCTAGTAATTCTTCCGGTGGCAACGTGTTCAAAATTTCGCCAGCACCATCTCGCAGAGCAAGAGCAAGTGAAGAAGCTCTCTCTTCTAGCGTCCATTTGTAGGCTTTTGCAGCCACCTCAAATTGAGTCAGAAACGTGGTCCATGATGTTTTTCCGTCAAACGTAGGAAGCTTCATATGCACTTTGGATGAGATGATCTATTCTTCTTTCACGTCGGGGATTTCTTTGCAGTCAACCACGCTATGCCTCTTTTCCGTAGGTTGGTGACTGGTCTCTCGTTTTTCCGGATTCAGAACCATTTCTTCCAGCTGGGCCAATCTTTCTTTTTTTTTTCTTGTTCAGTCTCGAATTTTCCCAATTTTTCTTCCAAAGATCCTTCAAATTTTTCTAATTTTTCTTCCAGGACTTTTGAATTTTCGTTTTATTTTTCTTCCAGATTCTTTGAATTTTCCTTTAATTCCTTCAGATTTTCATTTAATTTTTCTTCCAGGTTCTTCGAATTTTCATTTAATTTCTTTTCCAGTTCATCCTCGAATTCATACGTACTGGGATCGAAACCTTATTGTATTAAAGCCTCCTCGAGCCGTTTCTGTAGGATGTTCTTCGTACCAGACGTATCTTCGTCTCGCTCTTCCAGTTCGCTTTTCAATTCGGCGACTTTCAACTCGAACAATTTTTTCGGCATTTTTATTTATCTTGTATTTTTATTACACTAGAAAATTCTCCGGAGGTCGATTCGCAGACCCCACACCTGACACCAATTGTAACGAATTTTCTAATCAAAGTATTTATTTAAACAATTATTTATTTAACACTATTTATAACACTTAAACACTAACTTATAACTACCATTTATATCACAACAATTCACTTATTTATATAACAATTTATTTATATCACTTTGTCTATTATCGGTTTTAATTCGCGCACTGATGCTTTCTTCAACTAACTGTTTTTCGGTCCAAAGATGATCACTATATATACACCTTTCGAACTTTCTAGACGGGAACTCGAAGAAATCCTGAGTATTCCCGAATGATGAGTAATAATTAGGAAGTCCTCGATTATTCCAGAATTGAACTTGTTACTTGTCGCCGGAGAATGATTTACATCTTGTAAGTTGATAACACGAAAAGTACCGTGTGCGGTGTCTACGCCGTAAGCATGTTAGCGATAACAAGTACATGCCACAAATTGTTATCGCACACACGTACTGTGTAACTGGTCGCTACAATATTAACAACCTGTTTGAGTGTAGAATAAAAATTTAATAAATTTACACGTAAAAAAATGCATATTGTTGCACAGAATTTCATAAATATTATACATTTCTTAGAATGGTGATAATTAAAAAAGCAATATCTAATGATAATATTGTAATGAATAAAAGCTGTAAATATACATTCAATGAAAGTTCTTCTTAACAGTCTTATTACATTTTTAATCCTAACGAATTCGTATTAATATTTGTTGATTAGTCTGATAAAAATATAATACAATCGTAAAGTTGCAATTTCATTGACAAAAAATTGATTGTGAATTAGGGTATAGAATTGCAGGTGTCAGTAGGGGCGGCAAATTTTGAATAACTTACGGGCGGCAAATGTGTAAATTCGGCACTGCTCATCTAATAACCGAAATACAATGCTGAGTGTCGAAATGTAGACATTTTGTATTGTTCAAATTCACCCTATTAAACTTCTTTGATTTTATCGTCTTGAATTATTTTCATTTGCATTGACATATGAGTTGTTTATTGCCCATTATTAGATGTTAGGATAATAGAATAGGGAACAAGAAGATTTTTGCTATAACTGCATATATGCTGCACCAAATCAACCATAACATACAATACGAAATTATAATTACTTCTTCGTGGAGATAGAAGAATATTAACGATCTTTTTGTTGTCAGCAAGCGGTCGCCGACTTACTGACATAATGAACGACAATTTTGTGACAGATTTATTTTCAAAACTACCATATGGCAGAGCATTGTAATGAAGAATCACAGCATGAAAAAGTTGTTTGTTTTGAATACATGTTTTTGTGGTAACTGTGTGTGGGTAATTAGACCGAGTGGGTATTTTTTCTATTCGGGAACTCTTTCAAGAACAATATAAAAATAAAGAAAATACTTCCGACATTAATCACATTTTTACTAGAAAATAAGTAATGTGCACAGAAATTACAAAATAAAAAAACAAGTTAAAATTTACAGGAAAATAAGTTGAGACTGCAGCTCAAAAAAGATTCTATACCTAATAAAAATTCCTAATTTCCTTAAAAGTCGAATTCAAGAGCATAAAACCGTTTTAAATTTTATTACAACACTAAAAAACGTTTGCTCGCACATAAACATTATGTTAATAACTTTCTTTTTAAAAAATTAAAACTATTGCTCTTAAGTTTTATTAATTAAAATATTTACAGATTAGCAACTTACCTACGTTTCCTGAACAACTTTAGATCCAAAGAATTAACAAAAAGACTAGTCAAATAGTACAGAATACTTTGACTCTTACGATAGAAGATTATAGCAAGTCCAAATT